>PVNU02002098.1:600000-1175336 GCA_003013855.2 Liriodendron chinense
GACCGTTTTATTAGTGTCAACTAATAATGATTACTAGCATTGGTATACACATACAAAATTTCCAATACACCATGTGATCATGTAACTATTGTACATGCAATCATGTATGCATTTGATCATCAGCCTCATGCATCTCTTTTACCTATTTCTTCTTCCTTGATGCAGCAGGCCCGCTTGAGTCTTTGGTCTTCGTCTTCTTTAAGCTCAACCGACACTAGACTCACTGACCTACATATTTGACAAACAAGGTGCACTAGTATGCCATAGAAAAGTGCACTAACACTTTAATACATTCCCATTAGAGAAATGTTAGCTGATCCCACGATAAAATCAATAGCCAGAGATATATTTGAAATACATGTAAGGAAGATGGAACTGAGAAGATTTTGATGTATTTTGTGAAAGTGGGAGTGTTGTAATTTTACGTAAATTCTTTTAGTTGTATTCCTCACAGGTTATAATGATAAAGATTCCATTGTGCAGTATTTGAGACTTGTACCAGAGTAGTGGAATAGAGTCTATGTACTCCTAAGAGTGAGTGATGTAAATTATTAATGTCATGGATGTTAAATAAATCTTCTGTATTTCTCACATTAATTAAATATTTATGCACAATCAATTCTTCTAGGCTTTAAGATCATCAGTGATGGACCATGTGTTGGTCATCTATTTATTCGTCGGTAAGCCGGTCTTTCCCACTCACATGGGAATTGACCACCCCTGACATGCGCTTAGGAGGCATGTTCAGGATGAGGAAGGACGATAAGGTGCAACCGCCTTCTGCGGTGATACAGAAGATGAGGAAGCTCGAGTTAAGGCGCGACTACCTCCAGTCATAGCTATATATATATATTATATATATATATATATATATATATATATATATATATATATATATACATGATTTGGATTCTTAATGTGTTGGACATGTTCAGATATATTTTGCATGTGTTAGTATTCATTAGCCTACGCCACCACACAGAAGATATCTTTGAGTGATTAGGGATGAGACTCTGGGAGTCGAATGACATTCACAGTGGCAGCGAGGTTAGTTGTTACTGAGTCAGCACTCACGCGCTTTAGGTGGGACCTCTAGTAGTGAGGTTAGGAGTTGTTAGGCCAGAACTCGCACTTTAGGCAGGACCTCTATCTCCTGATGATGTCATGGCTTGTATGGAGCCAGGTTAGGAGTTGATGAACCAGAACTCATGCGCTTTAGGCGGGACCTCCACTTAAGGTTAGAAGTTGCTGAGGGAGACTCATGTGCTTTAGGCAGGACCTACACATTGTAGACCTGATGTATGCCTAGTAATGTCTACTTTGCGACATGGATGAGTAACCACGTGCTAGGAGCACTATGTTGGACTCCGCTTCAGGACCAATTTACCTACTGGTGCCTAATCTAATCTAGTCAGTGCATTGTGCGAGCAGGATGGTCTTGTAGGTGACCCTTATGCCCTCAGCTACCCATCTTTGCGTATAGGAGGATGAGATTGAGTATTGCTACTTTAACGTACAGTACGATGGTCGTGATTGATTTGGCCTGGGATGTACTGCTAAGAAAGCAGCTTGGTCGATTCTGAATTGCGTAGTTGAGTGGAAAAGACCATTTGGCAGTGACACCAGGTTCCTAGGAACATGATTACGCACTTCGAGACTTATCTGCCGTAGCATTATCGAGTTTTATGGGATGATGATTTGTAAATTGTTTTTATAAAATTATATGTATTTAAATAACTTATTTAAAAAAAAACTTCGAAGAATGTTTGCAAAATAATTTGTGATTCGAACTCGACAAGAGGATAAGTGTGTATGCTAGCAGAGCGATCCTAGATCGAAGATTGTTTCCATCCGGTGTGGTCATGCGGGTCTAGGGTAGGCCTTACAAAACTTGGGAGGCTATGCGCTAGTGTGGTGGTCGCTTGGTGTATAGTCACCTGTGTATAGAGACATTGGAATCCCGACTGGTCCCCCTTACCTGATTCTTACTCCTTGCATGCAATCTCAATCAATCTTATCGGAGCATAACACACACACACCCACTCTTAACTGTTGCCTATGGTGTGGCCCACCCAAGTCATGGATTAGCCTGAGTTTTAAGCCCATGACCCATCATGGAATGGTGCATCTGACTGATGGTGTGGATGCCCATCACACATCACAGTGGGGCCCACACAACTGTCTTATGGTGGCAACTCCTAATGGGGCCCACCTGACTTGTGTCAAGCAGGGTGGGCTAGCAACCCACTGCCTCTATTGGCACCACCTATATAAGGGAAGGGAGGTGGTATGTAGACACACACACACACACACACAGATTTTTGTGCCCATGGCACGTGGTGCATGCGCAGTAGGTATATGCAATATGTGATGTATGGGCCGTTGTATAGAGAAGGGTCTACCTATGGAATTGCTTGAGGTCGTGTGCTTCAGCTACCATCACCGCCGTCGGATCACATAAGTGAATTGGCTCATCTTCTCTTTGTATAGTTGATTTGAGCGGGCCACCAATTTCCTTGTTTTGGCCCTCTATTCGGTCATGTAATCACGTAGTTTGATCCGTATTTATAACCCACCATTTTGTTCGTGTGTGCCCAACAATCAAGCATCCACATATTCAGATTATCTTGCAACCATGCAGCCACGTATGCTAGTGAGCATGCAACCATCCATTTATGCTTGTGATCATGCACCCATGCAGCCACTTATGCATGTGACCACGCAACCGTGCAGCTACAATTTGGAGCCCGGACGGTCAATCTAACTGCAAGGGAAATCTGTATTCAGTCGTTTTTAACTCTATAAGACTAAATAATTGCAATTTGACTTGATAGTGCATCCAAACAAACCCAAAGAGAGCTTCTAACAATTGTACAGATCAAATTACCTGAGTCTCCTGATGAGGGGTTATAGGCTTATTGACCAGTGGCTTTGGACAATATACTCTAAAGTTTTTTGTGTCAACAAATCGGGTCCATAGTTCAATTTTGAAAGAATTAGTCTGTTGGGATCAGTAAATATATCTGATGGTATAAAATATTAGTCTCTGAATATGTGGCCTGCAAATGGATGGTTTAAAAAAAGAAAGAACACAATTCAGCATTCAACTGGAAAGGGTTCAATATTGTGGCTAGGTTCTTCCAACCCAGTAGATTTGCACAGAGTCCATCCAAGTTGAGATCCAAGAAATAAATTGTTTGGATTACTTGTGCATTGGCCCCACTTGCCATAGCTGAAAACCCAAGCATATGGTGCAAAGCATCTGGCGAGGATTCAAAAATTTTCTCCCATTGGGTTGTAGGGTCGTTTGGACAAAAAGTGTATTTTAGTGTAGTCTAGTTTCGTAATTGCAAATTTGCCCACCATAATAGAGCTCCATTTGGAAAGGAGACCATGCAAAATCCAGATTGAGCCCATATTATGATTTTGGTAGGCCAATGCCATCCATGTCATATTCATGTCACTAAAGTGGCACTGTCTTCTGCTTAATCCAATTTTTTGGAAGCTTTCAATAGAAACAAGCAAGTGCCACTTCTAGGATATCAAGTATGAGTCTCGAATCGTGGGATCCCATATCTAAATTGAGCATGGATTTTTTCAAAGAGGAATTATAGGACACATGAATCATGACCCATGGTTTTTGCCAACATTCATGCAGCTTTTCATTCTAACAACTGAGGCTAGGTTCCATGCATCAATCCGCTAGTCTACTGTGCCCTATCCGGCGTTCGTCGTACTGGTATCAGTTACAAGTATTGTTGGCTAGGGATGCGGAAGCATGTATTGACATCCTCAATATTATTATTGATATCTGGAAATGTATTGCTGACTAAAGGGAACATTGGGAAAACATGGGGAAATGGTGGGATTTTTCAATGAAACTTCATGAGATGCTATAATACACATTTGTATATTAAGGAATAAAAAAATGCAAAAAAGATGCATATATAATAGTTTGCCATTTAACGGAGGCCTAAAAGCATGTATGCCGTAAGAAATTAGTGCATTAGTAACCAAAATGAGTTCATGTCATACCAATAATATCACTAGAAACAGAATATCACTTTTAAGTTGTTTCTAAATCAACAAAAAAATCATACATCCAACCATGCACACATACATACATTCATCCATGCATGCATACATAAACTAATACATCCATCCATGCATGCATGCGTATGTACATACATACATTCATACATGTCCATGCATACACACTAATATATCCATCCATGCACGCGCACACACATGCATGCATGCATACATGATCCATCCATCCAACCATCCATCCATGCATGGTATGCATGCATATGTACATACATTCATACATGTCTATCCATCCATCCATGCATACATACACTAAGACATCTATCCATCCAAGCATATATACACGCATACATGATCCATCCAACCAACCAACCAAACATCCATCCATTCATCCCCATCCAACCATCCATCCATCATGCATGCACTAATACATCCATCCATCCATGCATACGTACAACCACACATGTCTAGCCATCCATCCATGCATACAAACATGCATCCATTATCCATCCATGCATGCATAACACATCTATCCAAAACACATATTCATCCATCCATGATCCATCCATGCATGCATAACACATCCATTCATCCATGCAACAAATCACTTGTCAACGTCCATCCTTAAAAGGAAAATATTAATAACTTTTTCATGAAACAATGTCATTATTAAAAAAACAATTTTTTTTTACATTTTTGAATTTTTAAATAAATTTAAAATAATTCAAAAGTCCAAAAATTAAAGAGTGGTCGAAATCCACTCCCCAACCACATGCCAAAAAAAAATCTTATTTATTTATTTTTCTGATTTTCACAGATTTACGCATGTTTTCCCCTTTCCTAAATTTTCCCTTAAATTGAGGAATTTGATTCACGAAAATAGAAGAAGAGTGTTAGAAATCAACTCTTTAACTAGGTCCCCAAAAAATAAAAATAAAAATAAAAATTAATTTTCTATTTTTTTGATTTTTTTCTGATTTTCGCAAATTTACGCATGTTTTCCCATTTCCCAAAGGGATTTGATTCACAAAAATGGAAGAGGAGTTGTCGAAATCCGCTCCCCGAACCGATCCCAAAAATATTTTATTAAAAAACATATTTTCTATTTTAAAAAACATATCTTCATTTCTTGATTTCGGTCTACCGATGCTTCGCCCACGATTTCACCCCCAAATTCAAGCTTCGATCCATGTGGAAGGAAGAGTCACCAATTTCCACCTCCAAACTAAGATTTGAAAACAAAAATTAGGAAGAAACCTCATTTTCTTTTGGTTTTTTTTCTATTCTTTTTCTATAATTATGCAGGGGGTTACTGTCAAAAGATGAAATCAAATTGTATTATCGCCGATACAAGTGGTATTCGGAATTTATACAAAGGTAAGAAGCTCGATATATTGACAATACACAATATTATCGACATTCAGCAGTATATCAACGATATATTACTGATATTTGGAACTCCAATGAACAATTGGGTTATCAGTATTGCTGACCCAATGATACTGATAATATCGATATTATCAGCAATTTTCATAACTCTAGCCCCACCATGGATGGACCACGCCCAAACAATATGCTTGGAAGTCCCAAATCCAGAAAAAGGAGGGTTGTGTTAGGTAGGAAGCCAGTGTATTGTCGTATCATTCTCATGAATCATGACATGAAGTTTCAAGCATGCTACATCGTAACGGGGTGCAGTGAGAAATGGGCAAGAGTTGGATAGGACATTCCTTAAAAGCGACATGCTATACACTATCACCAGGGTGCAATGAGAAATGAGCAAGGATTGGCTAGGGCACCTCCTCTAAGTGATGTGCTGCAATGGCACCTAATTGCAGTGAAAACTAGCAAGGGTTCTATCGAGAACCTGGACAAGTGCAAGTAAAGAAGCCAGTTCAGGAAAATAGGATTCATCTTGCCTCATGGAATTAGGACTTTGATAATAAGAGTATAGAATTAGTCAATACGATGAAGCAAAGAAAAGTATTCATAGATTGCTTACAACTTACAAGAGACCAAGTAGAAAGGGGTAAAATCTATGGAAATTGGAAAGATATATGCTTTGGCATAAAGAAAAGGGCAACAATAGAAATAGGATAGGAATAGTAGCATGCAATAGGCTTTTATTAATAAAGATTGTATTTAGAGAAGAGATAATCAATGTGTATACATGCTACAGGCTTAGAATAGAAAATTAAGAGCAAGATGTGTCGTAATGGTAACGGTGGTCATTATGATACAAGCCGTAACAGCCATTACAGTCTCTTAAAAAAAACCCTGTATCGGCCTCGTAACGGCCATTACAGGGCCAATGCGGGTCATTTTTTTTTTTCCATAACGGCCATTACCCCCATACAACCCCATAACGCGTAACGGTTGTCATCATAACAACCTCATAACGGCGTTACGACACACCATGATTAAGGGACAATTCTAGGAGGACATGGATGGACTGATAAAAGGAATTCCAAATGGGGTCATGTAGGGACATATAGTAGAGGATATGAAAGATAAAATGAAGGATCTAGTCTTAATAGTATAAATGAGCATGAGGGATATTGTCCTTGACTTTCCTATAGCATACGATCTTGCAATAGAAAACACATAAAGAGAGATGAACATTTAATAACCTTCAAAAGTGGATCAAATAGAAGTCAGATAGCCTTCTTTCTACTTAAGAAAGCAGAAAGATCAATATATAAAGGCTACTACTAAAATAAATAAATAAAAGGCTACTATTAGGAGAGTTTGATCATGTAGCATTGGCTAATGGTTATGGATGTTTTACATCACAAGATGGAAGTGAGGCAGTGAAATTAGTAGGTGCCCAAGAACAAGGTGGTGGAATTTAAAATGACTGAAAGCAGTGTTATTTCAGAATAGATTGATAGAAGAAGGAAAGTAGAATGTTGAAGAAGAAGCAAATATTATGTGGAATGGGATGGTTTAGTACATTAAGAAAATGGCACCAGAAGTTTTAGAAGTGTAGAGAGAAGCCACTCTTATAGGGAAACCTGGTAGTGAAATGATGAAATCCAAAAGGTTATCAGCTAGAAACAATCATGTTACAAGGCTTGACAAGGGACAAACAGGAAAAAAAAACATTAGTAGAATATAAAAATACTAAAATTGTAGAAAGTGAGGCTGATCTTAAGATAGATACTGATTTGTACAATAGATTGGGAGAAAGAGAATGTGAGAAAAATGTCTTCAAACCACTAAAAATGAGGGAGAAGAAGTGTAGTGACCTAGATTTGTTAAATGCACTAAAAACAATGACCAGAGGGTATTGGTTAAAGACAAACGAATAAATGAAAGGTGAAGAAGTTATTCAAAAGTTCTTAAATGATGATTACTTTGAGAGACTAGGGATAGAGGGAATTAGAAACTCAAACGAGGCTGAAGATCATAGATACTTTCATAAGATACGATATCTGAAGTGAAAGAAGCTTTGAGAAAGATGAAAACAGGAAAAACCATAAGACCAGATGATGCGCTAGTAAATGTTTGCAAATGCACGGGAGAGATTGGCATATTTTTGTTGACCAGGTTGTTCGACAAGATTGTAAGAACGAAGAAAATGCCAAAACAATGGAGGAAAAGTAGGTAACTATTTATAAGAACAAAGGATACATACAGATCTGCAACTATTACGGATTAACCTAATTAGTCATATTATGCAACTTTGGGAATGACTAAAAAGATTAAGGCATGAGATAAATGTATCAGAAAATTAGTTTGAAATTATGCTAGAGAGGTGGACCATTGAGGCTATTTTCTTAATAATAGAGTAGGGATAGCATTCAACACACACACACACGCGCGCGCGCGCGCGCGCGCGCACACACACACACAAGGGGGAAGAAAGATAGAAAGAAAAAAGAAAAAGAAAAAGGAGGAGAAATTCATTGAAGGATATCGCCACATTGTCATATGATAGGGTCCTAGAGAGATAATCAGGTAGTTGTTGGGAAAGAAAGGAATTTCAAGAGGATATATTGACATGGTAAAGGACATGTACAATGAGCAGTAATGTGAGGATCACTAGAGGAGAAAAGTGAGTTTCCAATTACAAGCCTACACCAGGGTTGGTGTTGAGTTTGTATTTGTTTGCAATGGTTATGTACAAGTTAACTAGGCATTTAGAGGAAAAGGTCTCATGGGGCATGTTGTTTGCAAATAACATAGTTTTGATTGATGACACAAGAGGGGATAAAGGCAAAGCTAGACAAAATAAAAGGGCGTAAATTCTAAGCTAAAACTATGAAAGGGCTTTAGAATATAGAAGTTTTAAAATAAGCCAAACAAAAACAAAGTATATGGAATGCAATTTTAGTAACAAATAGTGTTCATAGTATCTGCATCATTACATGTATCGAAGATTGGGGATACAGAAACATGTATCGATATCGCCGATACACAAAAAATATCACTGACAAGAGGAAACATTGAGACAAAGGTGCAATGGAATGTATCAGTGGAACTTCATTAGATGTTAAAGGACACATGTTTACACATTTAGAAATCAAAAGATTGCAAAAACAACTATACTTAAGTTTCCATTTAATAGGAGCTTAAACCATGTGCTGTCGGAAAAACAAAATGCAATTATAACCCAAATGAGTTTATATCATTCAAATAGCATACAATGCAAGTAATCAAACACAAAAGTGGTCAAAATCACTTCAAAAAATCCTACAAAAATGGTGAAAATTTCTATTATTTTTTTATTCTTTCGGGAATTTATTGCGAAATTCCTAGCATTTCCCTGGTATCAACAACCATATTGCTAGCGTCACCAATAATATCACTATATCGCCAATACCAGGAAAAATATATAGTAGGCTAGAGTGAAAATATCAGTTATATCGATATTATTACCAAATATCACACTATTTGGAATTTTCTATTTAGGTGGGGTTTGGGTATGGCTGACCTGGCAATATATTATTAGCAATATTATCAATAATATCGCGGGGTTTGGGTATGGCTGACCTGGCAATATATTATTAGCAATATTATCAATAATATCGCTGATAATTGGAACACTGATAACAATAGAAGTAAAAACAAGGAATTAGTTAAGATTGATGGCCAATGCCAAGTACCCCAAAATGACTGTCCGTTATGTTGGGTCAACAATCCATGAGAACAGAGAGATTGAGAAGGATGTTACTCACAGAATTACCGTTGGATGAATGAAGCGGAGATGTGCCTCTAGAGTTTTATGTGACCTTGCATACAAATCAAACTAAAGTGGAGGTTTTACAAGATATCTATAAGACCAGCTATGCTTTATGGGAGAGATTGTTGGCCAGCCAACGAACAACACATACACAAAATGAGTGTAGTTGAAATGAGAATGTTGAGGTGGATGTGAGGCCAGATAAGAAAGGATAGAATTAGAAATGAACACATTTGAGGTGACTTAGGAGTAGCCCTGATAGGTAATAAGATGAGGGAAAGAAGAATTAAAACTGCACCAGTTAGGAGTGAGTTGAAAGAGCAAGGAGAAGGCCCAAAAGGATGCGGTAGGAAGTAGTAAGAAAATATTTGAGCACCTATGGCTTAACTGAGGATATGGTCATTATTAGTGGAATGGGGGAGAGTTCGATTCCCCTCCCCGTGGATTACCAGATGCACGTGGCTGGCAGGTGATTGTGTGCATCCGCAGGGAATAGTCTCGCCTCAAAAGGGGCAGGGACATCCTGTCTTCATCATAAAATAAAAAATAAAAAATAAAAAAACAGTGGAATGGGGGAACATAGCTGACCTTCTAGTTGGGATAAGGTTTAGACAATGATGATGATGACAATAGTAACCTTCTAGTATCATCCACAAACAACACCCAATCAATAGACACTGGGACATGACTGAACAATGATCTGCATTGTTGAAGCATAGGCACCACAGAATTGAAAACCCACATATATTGCAGAAAGCCTAAAGTCGCATATCACACTGTTCCTCAGCAAAAACCATAGTGATCTTTTTATATAACTTTCTAAATCTACAAAGAACAAACATGAAATATCAATAAAAATGAAATTTAACAACAAATTTACTGGTACTCACCAGTCACATCATCCTCAATAACACATGTTCCATCATCCTCGGCTACATATGTACTTGTACGCTGTCTATCCCCATACTTGATTCTGGTTTTTGACAATTTATGAGGAGATCTGACCTTCATTAAGGGCTTCCGATCCTTCTCTGCCTGCAATTCCAACCCCTTCTCTGATGGCTTCCGCTTTCTTTTCACACGCCCATTCGTGCCCACATCCTCTGGGATTGAATTACACATTGCTGCACAAACACAATCCCGTTAGAACACGAGAAGAATGACAAATTTTCATAATCCTTCCCAAAAGCAGCAGGATCATAACTAAAGGAGAACATAAGACCTGGGTTTTGGTCCAAGAATGTCTGCACCACACCCAGGCTTTAGGTCCTAGAATGTTTGCAGCCCGCTCTTGTTTTTGGTTTGTACAGGTAGGGCCATAGTTTAGTGATCCAAGCCGTTGATATGATGGGCCCACCAGATAGCTCATGCACAAACAACTGGTGACCAGTAAAAAAGACAGTTAACAAATAATATGCGACAACAGTCCATCATCATCATCTAAGCCTTATCCAAATTAATTGAGGTCCACTACATGAATCCTGTTCTACCATTCCACTCTATTTGGAATGTCATTTTGTTCAGATTCATGATGGAAGTTATGGCATAAGTTTGATGCCAATCACCAACCTGACACAACCCTCCTTTATCTGGGCTTCGGAGCAAGCAATGAGAGCACAAAACTCAAATGTAACAGACTATTACATAGGTTGATTACAATCAACCGCTACCTAATAGTCTATTATATAGGTTGATTACAGTCAATGAGTGAAGAACAGTCCATATAAATGAAAAAGAGGCAAAGACAGAATCTCGCTGCATGGGCCATCTAGCTAATGGTGGGGCTCATCCAATTAACAGTTTGGATCACCCAAACCATGGAACTCATTTATACAAACTTAAAAATCCAACTGTAGATATTCTTGGGCTGAACATTGGATGATAACTCTGTTTATTTGAATCAATTTAATGAATTGGGTGGTCAAATCTTTTCTCTTTCTATTGCTTTTTGGAGACTAGCATGTAAAAGAATTGCAACTAGCAGGGGTGCTGATGCCTGTAAAAAGCAATACATTACCTTCTTCTGGACTTGATGGGTTCTTTTCTTCCCCGTTTTGCCCCATTTCATCTTGAAGTGGGGATCGGGAACGAGTGACTTCCTCTAACTCTGTGGAACTTCCTAGAAATTGTTCTTGCTGTTCAGGAACATCCGGAGAAGGCATGGCTGGCAAGAAACAAAGTTCTTCCTGTGATGCATCCGAATCACTGAATGCTGAATCCTTCTCTACCGTCACGATATCAACGTCCTCATCTTCATTAATAATCAATTCTTTAACCTGCGGAGATGCATTTTAAATAAGACAGATTAACCCAAAAAAAAAAAAGGCAAAGTGAATAAGAAGTGCTAGCCGTGCATCTCCACATGCCAAACCCAAGGATCTGACACGTTCTTACAAGGCATGTGTGAAATCCGTGCCATTCATTGGCATGCCCCATGGTGAAATCTTGGCCCCAAACCGCCAGTCTACTCAAAAGGTGGGTAATGCATGTACAGGAAAATGGATGGCTAGGAAAAGGATAACTGAGTGTCTGCATTCAATGGACATGTGAAATGTGTGCCCACCAGGTCAGTAGGCCAACGTCATTTTTAGGCTAGGATACAAGCACCATGTGAACCGACTGATGAACAGCTTGGATCTCGCACACATGCCACATTAGTACACATGGTGAACTTGTATTGGTGTCTGCAGATGTGGCTGAAAATAGCATCCTCAAGGAGATTAAATGATAACTAATGCAAGCTTTCTTTTTAACCTTCTCAGATTCGGGCATCAAATCGAATTCATCTTCTTTCTCTACATATTCTTCATTTTCCTCAAGTTCTTTAAAATCAGGAGCGAATGCACTCCAGTTCTCTGTATAATCTTTTGCCCATATATAGACAATGCCAGTAAAGGAAACGGAGACAACAATCGGGCGGACAGGATGCCACACCACATCTGTCAAGGCTTCTTTTGGACCTTCCAGCATCTTTAAGAGATGTCCAGCTCTGTCCCATATGTATATCTTGTGCTCTCCTTTGCTTGCAGAAGCACCAACCACCCACTCACCATCACCACCAAAACATGGCGCTTTCCAAGAGATCCGATTGACGGAATCTTGAAATTCCCGAAAGAGCACCAAGCACTTAGTCCCAACTGCTTTCAGTTTATCGATGCCATGCAACTGCTCATCCACACTGCTAGTCAGTTGATCAAGAGTCCCAGGTCCATCTTTTTGAGGTAGACAATTCTCATAGACCCGAATAGTCCGATCATTTGAATTCGTTAGTAGGTAGCGTCCGTCCCTACTGAAAACAATGTTCTTAATGAAAGGACCACCACAGATGGAAACTATTGCATGCACATTTATGTTCTTGAAATCAATTATAAGTATGTCCCCTTTGGAGTTCCCTACATATATTAAATCCCCATATTTGTTAAAACATGCCGCAGTGGGAGTGGAAAGTGGAGAACCATCTGTGAGTTTGTTGCGTGGCTGAGGGACTGTGATGGGGCCTGCATTTGACACTGAAACTGGCAATATGGTTGTATTTCCAGTGTTCAAGTCGACGAGGATAGGTGCCGATGAGAGCGGACAGGCCAAACAGGTGAACGTATTGTCTGAACCGGGATGGAGGCGGACATGTAGCGTGGTTTGTTGCAGAGTAGCACGTGCAATCTTCTCCCCACTGACCACATTCCAAAGTGTTAAGGACTTGTCACTGGCAGAAGCAAGAATGTGGTGGCCATACTTGGACCAACAGATGCTTGTTATGGACGCCGCACAATCTTTATAGCGGAGCACCTTAGCAATCCCCCTGGTCTCAAAATCCCAGATAACACAGCTCCCGTCATGGCACCCAGCTGACCAAAACAACCAAACCATGGTCAATCAGTGAATTGTAATGATTGGGAGTTAATACAGAACACTATAACAGATCAACAACAGAAACTTCTTCTGATGAAGATCTTAGTGGGATGAACTGTGACAAAATACAGAAAAATCACGAAAACTTTAAAATATGAGAGACAAAAACGTAGAGAATGGAATTTGATTGAGTAATAAATATTAATTTCATACATCTTAAAATTAAGAACTAAGAAATGAGTTGCAAATTTAAACACTTTTATTTAGACACTAGGGTCCTGTTTGGGCAAAAACCTGTAAATTAGGTACTGAAAACTCCACTGTAGAAATGCAGTTTCCGTTTTCCAAACAATATTTGTCAAAATTGTTGTTGTATTGCAATCATATAGGGGTTGAAATTGTTATTGTGGCGCAATCATTATAAGGGTTGAATCATATGTCATGACAAATCGTGTCATAAATCTTAAGATTTCTATAATTTTCTTAAAATTTTGAAGAAAAAAAAATCTCAAGCATATAAATAAAACAGAAGAAATTAAAAACTCATCAATCATCTATTTCCCATTACATATCATGATATTGTTAAAAGATTCTTGTCTCTATTTATATTTTTTCCTTTCAAGAAATTTACCGGGCATCTTTGGATATGTTGAATCCAAGGAAGAGAAAGTAAAAAATAATAATTATCTAATAATGATTTCCATGAGCACTATTGAAACAAGGATTCCGATTTTAGACTTCTTGTTCGGATTGCAAGTGGAAATATCATATTCCTCTACCAACAGACACCTAGTTTATTGTGCCAAGAATTCAAATCATGGAAAAGTGTGATGATTTCTTAGTGGAATCCATCCTTTCCTTCTCTGTCTAGACAACAAAAATTGCCTCATCAAAAGTTGTCCTCTTTCTTTGTTTGGCATGGAATCCCTAGTATCCAAACATGACCTAAATAACTTATGTTCTTTTTTACCTTTCATAAGTGCCAAATCACGTTGGAAAAGTGACATTCAATTCAGATTTTGTCGACCAATGAAAAAGATATTATTTCTTTGTTTTGGATTTCCGAATATCACTGTAATGCCTAGAGATTTTGACTCTAGTGGACAACACGAAAAGCCGAGTTCTAGGGTACAAATTTGAGTATGTTAGAGTATAAATACTCCACATACTCTTTACAATCATATAAATTTACATTTTTATGGCAATTGCAGCATAAATGACAGAAAAATTAAATCTCGTTCCATTAACATAACTACTCTAAGTTCCATTCATCACAGTTACATTATGGTATGCCGCAAAAATTAAATCTCATTCCATTAACACAACTACTCTTAAATTCCATTCATCACAGTTACATCAACCATAAAAATATAGCACATGCTCAGTCCTTCTATGGGACTTGTTACAAAACTATTACTAAGAAACAAAATAAAGAAAAAAAAAAAAAAAATCTTGCCCAAGCCGTCTTGGCTTCATCATCTATCATCTGTCGCCATGAACCATCATAGTTCTCGCCTTGAAGCTCTGGCTCATTCACTGGATCGTTACCTGCACAGTCTGTAGTTGTTTTTCCACACGAGGTATGAGTTGCCTAGGTTCAACTCAGTGAGGGCATCCACCAAAGATTATCGCAATAATAGCATAATCATCTCACATATGATTTCAAAACAAAACATCCATAAGAAATCTTGATTAATGCAATGCATGATATACGTGCTTTGATGAAAGGTCCCTGACTAAATAATACAGTGAAGCAGGAACCCTAATTACGACTACACACGCACTTAATAGCCACTAACCATCAAAGTTTACCGAGCAACATGCGAAGTGGGAAACCCCCATTACAACCTCACACGCTCTAAAAACCCATCTAAGGAAGTAGGAAACCCCCTTTACAACTTCCATTACATAGTGTACAACTGGAAGCGGGAAACCCCCAATACAACTTCCATTGTAACACCCAGAGGGGTAAGTGAATACATGATTATTTTCATCCTTTAATTATTCTAATTTAGTATCCAGCTGGTTTAATAATGCCCACACTCAACAAGTTACCACCACACCCCATTTGTAACAGCCCGAAATTTCAAGGGTCGAGCACAAACTCGATCCTCGATATCCCGAGAGTCACTCATGCATATGCGGGTGCATGTTATGCAAGCAATTGTACCATGTGGCGTCAACTCATAATGATAGGTCAATTTGAGCAATGGAACAAAGACATAATTGAATTTGAGTAAGCTAAATCTAAAATATACAATACCCATCTCATAAAAGAGTCCACCCAAACGGTCTAACTATATCTCATCTAGTACATTTGCTCATAGGGTACCTGCATCAATGAAATCGTCTAGTTGGTGTTTTAAAACACTGTCCCAGAGTGGGAGTGAGTAGCTAACTCAATGGTTCCATCTCCCTAAGTTACTCAAAGCACAAATGTAATCAAACGTAGGTAATGAACCAAATGTATAAATGTAGCAATCATAGGCATAGCATAGTACCATATCCTGTAATCTTAATGCATGAAATGCAAATGCATGCTCGATCACAGTTTTGGTCACAACGGACAGTGAGTGGCACCACCGCACCTGCACAAACTCGAGCCACCAGCGAATGAGGCATCACCCCATCGCCCGCACAATGCATGCCATGACGAATCATGCATGATTAGTCGAGTTATTAATTATTCCATTTGATCATCCAGCCAGTTGGCGAAGCCATAGTACTGGCATTCTATCACCTGGCCAACTAAGACCATTTGGCTTCCTGTGTGGCGAACGCCTATCATTGCCAGTAACCCCTTGATCCATACTCGGGTCGTGCCCGAGGGCTTGATTTGGCCAGTGACTCATCAGCCACGCCTAACTCAGGCGGGAAAAGGGCTCATCACCCCTTACCATAGTCAAGTGGTAGGCTTATCACCTCCACGGGTGCTCAATGGACACTACGATCATCACCCCAGCATAGGCTGACAGCTCGAGCATAGGCCCCATACCACCATGCCCGACTCATAAGACTTGGGGATCGATTCACCGTGCTATTACTAGTGGGCCGTCCAACAGTAACATTGGCACTTGGATTCGAGTAAAGATGACAATTCACACAGCACACACAAGTCCCAACTCGGTGTTGGGCCGACACCTTCGATTAAGGAGAATAACGGGAAGGCCGGTCTTAGGCACGCAAGGTCCGTGTGGTCCTCAACCACGACCGACACCCGCCTTCCATCTCAAATCGACTTTTCCAAACCAAAGGCAGTCGACCTCAAGCGGCCGCCCCCAATTCTCATCCAATTACCAAGTAGGGCGATCATACTAGACAGATTCTATAACCTAAAACATAGTGAATTTCATATAAAGTGGGCCCGAATCACATAACATGCAAGAATCAACGTAACCCCAATCCTAGCATAATATGAATTCACCATAGATACCAATTTCTAAAACATACAATAAAGGTTAATATTTTTCATCACAAAATTTCGTACTTTACAGCAAGCAAGACACTTATCGAGGAATATTATAGGCATGCATCGCACATACACGCATGCAAGTAGTTCTAAGCATATATGTAATAGGGCCCAAAGATTCCAACATTAAAAATTCAGCACATAGAGGTGAAGCTAAGTATGACATATCATCTCCATAGAAAATTAAGCATGTGTCAGAAGAGAATTTGAGTATTAATTACGTTTGATAACATTTGGGGTCCTAGATAACCTAGAGGTAAATGGTCCGCACCTTAATTCTCGGAGAAATCAGCAATCCTACAAAGATAAGGTTTGCATGTTAGAAATTTGGAGAGTTCTTGAAGAAAATCTAGGGAATTTTGGTATAGAGCTCTACTTTCTTACCTTCAGAGCTTAGTATGTCGTACCTGGGGTAGATCTCGCCTCCTAAGTAGCGATAGGTGCGAGCAATGAGTGACAGTGTGACATGCACAATGATGCAGGGACATGCGATGACCTAACCCTAGATGCATGTATATTTAGTTGGAAGATATTCAAATAATAAAATTACGAAACTAATTACTTTCAATCAGAGGAAACTAGCAAGTCTCAATACAAAGATGAGATCCGTCCGTCCGGATCATGCCCCTTAGCATAAAACCATGTAAAATCATAAAACAGAGAGGATCTGGGGATATGTGGATATCCCAGATCTAGCATAGACCAGTCCACAGTCAAGTTTGGATCCGGTTCCCATGGCTAGGCATTCCTCTTTTCGATCGTACCCAAAAGGGGGGGGGGTTCAGAAAAGGACGAAGGATGTCGAAAAGCAATGGGTTCTCATGAAGTACGAATTAGGAATAAAAAAAAACTTACCTTTCCTCGTACCTTGAAGAAATAAAGAAGAGAAAACGGGAACTCCAGGGTGGAATCCTCAACACCCAAGGGTCAATCCTGAACCCTAATCTCTCAAACAAAGAGGAAGAAACTCACGAATTTTCTATTCATTCAATATTTCGAAATAGGGTTCCTCACAGTATATATAAGTTACGAAAATAAAAAGTGCACTAAAGTGCTTGAAAACCAAAGAAATAACATAAAAACGCCTAAAGTAAATAATGACACTAAAGCGTGTAGAAACAAGGAAATAAACAGAAAAGTGCCTAAACGTAAATCCGCTCCATGGTCCAGCGGTCATGATGCTCCTGCGCGATCCTGCAGCTCACGTACTCGTAACGCATCAGAAAATGGGCCCAATGGGCCCGGCGTCCATCCACATCAACTCGTTTGCTCCAACACTCGATCTGCGACGTCGCCTCCTCTGGTACACTCTAAAGGGTGCACCACTGATGTCCGCATCACACAAGCTCCCCCCTCCTCTTCTTCCCAAGTTCCCAAATTCTCTCCCACTTCTATCTCAGAAATTTTCTGAGAAAATGGGATAGAAAGGGTTGGGGTAAGGGTTTTTTTATATATTGGGGCTATTAGAAAATATGGCCCTGGTGATTTTAGCCACATTAAGATAGCCTTCTGGGGCCTGATTTAGTTATGGGGCCCACCTGGCCCATATAGACTGATCTAATCCATGAAATAGGTTACTCATGGTGTGACCTTCTTACTGTTGTGATTTCATGCCCTTCGGATGCGGCATTTATTGGATATAAGGAAAAGTCTGTTTAACGGTCGCTGATCATCGATCGGGTCCGGAGTTTTGATGATGGGTTTGATGTTATATTTAGATCCTAGGTCTTCAATTTCATAGACATGCAAGGGTCCTAATGGCCCACCTAAGAAAAGGTGTAATTAATGATGATTGCTTGGTTTAGTCCTAGTGCATGTGTAGTTGCGCTCGCATGTTCTCTCACTGGACCTCGCAATTCTGTGATTTCGGGCGCCGGTTCTACCATGGCATCCATCCAAGGTTGTTAAGCCTGCCATGAGAGTTGTTCCACCTGAGTTTCAGATTTATCGATCTGGGGATGGGTAGCACAAGGGCCTCCTACGAGCGCGTCTAAGCTTATCTTATTGTAACTATGGTCTTTTAAGGCTAAGAGTGACTGATTCATCAGCCTAAGGTGACATGCGCATGACGTGGCCTGAGTGCGTGTTCGGGTTTAGAAATGGCAATTTTACAGGGCATTACAAAACCGCAATAAACAAGACTAGTGTAGTTAACATACACCCTTGCATCCATATACCTTGTCACGATAAAACCAGCAAAAAAAAGGAGGGGAAACTTAGGTTTTACGATATGAGTTCATCCGTTTAGAGTGGCGCAGCGGAATCATAGTGGGTCTGTAGCCCACAGTCCTAGATCGAAACTTAGGTAGGGTAGATCGCTAAGTAGGATCCAACTTGTCTTCTCAGGATGTTAGTAACCAAACCTATATAACAAGAATAGTTAGGATTCAAAACTAGACCAAGCCATAAGTAGATCAGATTACTGAGAATAAACCCTACAACAAATACAAGTTGAACTATCTCAACTGACCCAGTGTATTCACAAACAAGGTTGTCAAATATAAACCTAACAGAAGCCCTAGACAAGTTTGGGGACGAAATTAATTTTTAAGGGGGATAGTTTATAACGCCTCGTAAAATTGCCATTTCTAAACCTACACACGCACTCGGGCCACGTCATGCGCACATTACCTTAGGCCGATTAATCAGTTACTCTTAGCCTTAAAAGACCATAATTACATTAAGATAAGCTTAGACGCGCTCGTAAGAAGCCATTGCGCCATCCATCCCCAGACCGATAAATCTGAAACTTGGCTGAAACAACCCTCATGGCAGGCTTGACGACCTTGGATGGATGCCATAGTAGAACCAGCGTTCGAAATCACAGAATTGCAAGGTCCAGTGAGAGCACATACAAGTGCAAATACAAATGCACAAGGGCTAAACGAGCAATCATTATTAATTACACATTTTCTTAGGTGGGCCATTAAGACCCTTACATGTCTATGAAATTGACAAACTAGGCCCTAAATATAACATCAAACTCGTCCTCAAAACCCCGACCCCGATCGATGATCGGCGACCGTTAAATAGACTTTCCCTCATATCCAATAAACGCCAAATCCAAAGGGCATAAAATCACAACCATAGGAAAATCACACATTGAAAAACCTATTTCATGGATTAGATCAGTCCAAATAGGCCAGGTGGGCCCCACACAACTAAATCAGGCCCCAAAAGGCTATCTTAATGTGACTAAAATCACGAGGGCCATATTTTCTAATAGCCCCAATATATATATATATATATATATATATATATATATATATATATATATATATATATATATATATATATATCCTTACTCCAACCCTTTCTCTCTCTTAGAAATTTTATGAGAAAATGGGATAGAAGGGTTGGAGTAAGGATATATATATATATATCTATATAGATATATATATATATATATATATATATATATATATATATATATATCCTTACTCCAACCCTTTCTATCCCATTTTCTCATAAAATTTCTAAGAGAGAGAAGTGGGAGAGAATTTAGGAACTTGGGAAGAAGGGAAGAAGAGGAGGGGGGAGCTAGTGCATGCCACCCACTCATTGCACGCACCTATCGCTACTTAGGAGGCGAGATCTACCCCGGGCCTGACATACTTAGCTCCAAAGGTAAGAAAGTAGAGCTCTATACCCAAATTCCCTAGATTTTCTTCAAGAACTCTCCAAATTTCTGACCTGCAAGCCTCATCTTTGTAGGGTTGATGATTTCTCCAAAAATTAAGGTGCGGACCATTTACCTCTAGGTTATCTAAGGCCCCAAATGTTATTAGACGTAGTTAATACTTGAATTCTCTTCTTACACATGCTTAATTTTCTGTCGAGATGATATGTCATGCTTAGCTTCACCAACCTATGTGCTGAATTTTTTAATGTTGGAATCTTTGGGCCCTATTACATATGCTTAGAACTACTTGCATGCCTATATGAGCGATGCATACCTATAATATTCCTCGATAAGTGTATTGCTTGCTGTATAGTAGGAAATTTTGTTATGAAAAATGTTAACCTTTATTGTATGTTTCAGAAATTGGTATCTATGGTGAATTCGTGTTATGCTAGGGATTGGGGTTATGTTGATTCTTACATGTTATGTGATTTGGGCCCACTTTGTATGAAATTCACCATGTTTTAAGTTATAGAATCTGTCTGGTATGATCGCTTGACTTGCTAATTGGATGAGAATTGGGGGCGGCTGCTTGAGGTCAACTGCCCGTGGGCTAGAAAAGTTAATTTAAGATGGAAGGCAGGTGTCGGTCGTGGTTGAGGACCACACGGACCTTGCGTGCCCAAGGCCGGCCTTCCCGTTCTCCTCAATCGAAGGTGTCGGCCCAACACCGAGTTGGGACTTGTGTGTGCTGTGTGAATTGTCATATTTACTCGAATCCAAGTGTCAATGTTACCATTGGACGACCCACTAGTAATAGCATGGCGAATCAATCCCCAAGTCTCATAAGCTGGGTATGGTGGTATGGGACCTATGCCTGAGCTGTCAGCCTACGCTGGGGTGATGATTTTCCTCGTAATGTCCATTGAGCAGCCATGGAGGTGACGAGCCTACCACTTGACTATGGGAATGGGTGACAAGCCCTTTTCCCTCCTGAGTTAGGCATGGCTGACGAGTCACGGCCAAATCAGGCCCTCGGGCACAACCCGAGTATGGATCAAGGGGTTACTGGCAATAATAGGTGTTCGCCACGCAAGAAGCCAGATGGTACCAGTTGGCTAGGTGATAGAACGTCAGTACTATGGCTTTGCCAACCGGCTGAATGTCCAAATGAAATAATTAACAAGCTAATCATGCATGGTTCGACATGGCATGCATTGTGCGAGCGATGGGGTGGTACCTTATTAGCTGGCGGCTCGGGTCTGTGTGGGTGATGTGGTGGTGCCACTTACTGTCAGTTGTGACCAAAACGGTGATCGGGTATGCATTTGCATTTCATGCATTCATGCATTAAAATTACAAGATGTGGTACTATGTTATGCCTATTATTGTTACATGTGTATGTTTGATTACATCTGTGCTTTGGGTAACTTAGAAAGATGGAATCACTAAGTTAGTTACTCACTCCCACTTTGGGACGGTATTTTAAAACACCAACTAGGCGATTTCATTGATGCAGGTACCCCACGAGCAAATGCACTGGATGAGACGTAGTTAGACCGTTTGGGTGGACTCTTTTATGATATGTGTTTACGTCATATTTTATAACGAGGTCCTCCAGACATTCACCTTCCATGCTAGCGATTTTCTCCTGACCTGAAAGAAGACAAAGAAAAAACTACAGGTGGCCGGCATCCAGCCGTTGGCCCTCCAATGCTTAAGTTAGATAGAGTATGGCTATAGAGAGGAAAAAAAAAAAAAAAAGATAGGGCTTAAGGATTGAATACCTTTATCATCTGTAGAGTCACCTATTTATAAAAATCTGAGCGATCCAATCTATTACGTGATCTGTTAGGATTACTGCTGATTTTAAGGGATAAGAAGCTTATCTTGTTAATCCTTAGGTACAGGGATAACCTAAGCTTTCCAGACGTCTAGCTGATTACGTCTCTTGATGGATATGTTCGAAGCTGTGAATAGACACAAGCCAGAAAACCGGCCTATACAAGCTACTGATAGTATGAGACGAGGGACATCCCTGACAGAGGCCAGATACCAGGACCATTCACGTGTCAGGAATTACTCATATGAGAGGTGCTTGCATTTTGGGGATGCGACTTCCTTCCGACAAGCACGAGCCGAGCTGCTCGCATTTTGGGGATGCGACCCCTTTCGACGAGCACGAGCCGAGCTGCTCGCATTTTGGGGATGCAACCCCTCTTGACGAGCACGAGCCGAGCTGCTCGCATTTTGGGGATGCGACCCCTTTCGACGAGCACGAGCCGAGCTGCTCGCATTCTTCATATGCGACCCCTTCCGACGAGCACGAGCCGGGCTGCTCGCATTCTTCGGAGGCCAAATTTATCTATAACAACTTCCCCCCAAACCCTTGGCGTTTGAAGAGCTATGCCAAGGGTTTTGTTTGTATATGTAAGGACCAATGGGAAAGAATCGCGCATGAGCTATCTGACGTGATTCCGCATTTATGATGACCAGCTTTACGCAGCATTTCAACCGCAAGAGGTGAAGCGTCGCCTGCCATGTGTCTCTGTAATTAATGTTGCGCCCGTTCATCTATCGTGCTGGATGAGAGGCCGCCGCGTGTCAACCAAATGAAGCGAAATGATTGCGTATAAATATCGGATCCTACAGGGTTTTCTCCATTTTCGAACTTAAGCTGCAGGAGAGTTCTTCTTTCTTCTTCTTCTTTGTTTTCGGTGCAAACCTCTTCGCAGAGGTAGTCTTCCTTCCCATTCTCTTCTTCTTCTATCTTGCTTTTTCTTTTGCAATGGCGGAGGTTTCCGATGAAGAGATCGTCCCCCTGGGAGATGAAACCCCCGATTCATCTGAATCCAACAATGCTAGAGTACCGGCCGGGAGGTATTCTGCCGCTGGTTACTCCTCCATACGGACGGAAGAAAGGCTTTCTAGCCTTCGGGAGAAATATTGGGTCCCAGACTCCGTTACTTTCAGATTACCTGGGAGAGGGGAGACAGTCGATGCGCCGCCACCAGGCTGCGTGGCCTTTTACGAATATTTTTTCAAAGGTGGCATGCGTCTTCCCCTTCACCCGTTCATCCGAAATTTTCTACATGTTTATAAGATTGCCCCTGACCAACTAATCGTTAATGGCTGGCGGGTGCTTATACGTATCTTTGTCCTCTGGAAGCAAGCGGGTAACGATGAGTTAACCGCTGAGGAATTTTTGAGGTTATTCCAGTTAAAGAGAGCCCAAGCTAGCGAGGGTTGGTATTACCTCTACTTCTGGCACAGAAATAATTTTATTCTGGGAAACCCCTCTTCCAATTGCCCGGGATGGAGGAAAAAATGGTTTTATATCTCTGACAACTGGGAGTCCGAAATGGGCTCCGACCCCAAAGGCCATAACGTTAATCGCTATTTTGGCGAAGGTGGGTTAAGTTTTTGCTCGTCTGTCTGAAAGAAACAAAACTATTGCTCTGCGTTGATTAATATGCCTTCTCATTTTTCTTGCAGGCATCCCGACTGGTGTGAAGCCGAACTTGCGAGGAGGACTCAACGAAAAGCTAGTTAGAGTCTCCAAGCTCTCAGCGGCTGCGCGCCACGTTAACGCCGCTTTAGAGCCACGTTGCCTCTGTGCTGCGGGCCTAATCTCCCAAGAAGAGATGACGAATGTTGGGGATAAAAGGGGCGTACTAGGGATACTTCCCCTTTTGAAGGGTACAGCCTCGAAGAGGCAAAAGAAATCTACGGGCGGTCCTTCAACCGCGCCTGCTCCAGCAGAAGGGTCTGCTTGCGACCCACAATCGCGTGTTGCTGCAGCAGGAGGGGTTGCCACGACCTCTCGCACGACCGTGACCCCTCCGGCTACTGCGACCCCTCCAACTACTGCGACCCCTCCGGCTGACACTCGTTGCCAGCCGATAATCGAAGTTATTGATAATTCGCCGAAAGGCAATCGAAGAGGGGGAGGCCTCCCTCCAAAGGGGGCAACATGCGAGCCTACTGTTGCTCGCGAATTAATGACACCCGCCTCAGGTATTGCGAATGCTCGCGAGGCGGGCGCTAATGAGATGGTTGTAGCCCAACCTTCTGGGTCGGGAGTCTTTGTTATCCCATCACACTTGCATCCAATATGCGAGTTCATATTCGATAACATCTCTCCCAACTCCTTCGGAAGCCTCCCCGAGCCAAGCCCAGAGGCTCTCTCTATCGATATCGCGGTGAGATTGCTTTAAGTAATAACCATCTTCCCGTCTATCATTCTTTCTTTAGGTTATCAGTGTGGCAGGCCACTCTAATTCTTCTTTCTTTGTTTATATCAGTCTGGATCTCACGCTTCATGTCAGACGCGACATTGAAGCAGCCCGCCGCACCGTTGAAGATGCGGAAAAGAAGAAGAAGAAGATGGAGGCCAAAGTCCAAGGGAGGGACCGTCTCGTGAAAGGCTCTGGAAGCCCAAATCGCCAAACTGGACGAGGAAAAGCGAATTCTCCTTGTCAAGATTCAAACCATGACTGATCGCTTTCAGTCAATGGACCTTCAGCTCGCGAAGCTTCAAAAACTCCATACCAAAAGTGAGAGAGGGAAGGAGATATTCCGTCAAGACAAGATCCACCTCGAAGAGCAGCTCAAGGATTCTCGGGCTAAGTTCGAGGAGGCCAAGCAGACACTCAACCAGTTGAAGGATGATTCCATTCACTGGGAGGAGGAGCGAGTGGCTCTCGTCTAGATGGTATCTGACGAAGGCCCTCGTGCAGTCCAGGAGTTCCGAACCTCTCAACTCTACGACGAGGAGCGCTATGAAGCATATATCGCTGGTCGCGATTTTGCGGTCAGAGTTATGCAGCAGATTGCTCCGTCTTTCAACTTTGAGGAGTTTGAGAGGGTGGCTTTCGAGGTCGCGGCTAGAGAGCGAGCTGCTGCTGAGAATGATGACACTGGAGCTACAGATGCTGCGCTTGCTCCCGAGATCGGTCCTGAAGCTGAGAGCCGCGAGCCTGCTCAAGATGGGGATGACCGATCTTAAAGTCCTTGTCCACCTTCCTCTATCTTGTGTATTTTTTTATTTTGAAAAGAAATTGCCTATGTAATTGACTTGACTTTTTAGTCAATTGTAATGAAAACTTCTCTTTTCTTCAATGCTGTGTACTTTCTCTAGCTTTTTCGCCCTGTGTCATTCGTATTACTAACTCATGAAAAGATGAATTAGACTCAATCCGGGGGTCGCGTGACCATGTCCACGTTGAGATAGACTGGTCTATCGATTGAGATTTTAATTCTACCAAGGGCAGAAGATTGGTCAAGGGAATACGTATGTTCTCTTCAGGGCTATTTTTTATCCATAAAACGGAAAAGCAACGAACAAGAATGATTTTAACCCTACCAAGGGTAGGCAATTGGCCAAGAGAATGTGTGCATTCTCTTCGGGGCTATTCGAGTCCAATTTGAATGGAGAAGCAACCAAAAGGAGTGATTTTATTTTTATTCACTCGAATGTCGTCCGGGATTACACCGAATTAGGGAAAATACCGTAATAAGTGTTCCACATGCCAAGGGCGACGTACGGGTCTTCCCTGCATATCTTCAAGATAATAAGTACCGGGTCGCACAATTTTGATGACTCGATATGGGCCTTCTCAATTCAGATCGAACGAACAAGCAGGAGCTCCGAGGTTCTGTCTAAGGACCAAATCACCCAGCTGGAAAGCTCTAGGCCGAACTTTATTGTTTCGATAACGAGTAATGCGCTGCTGATACGCTGCTGCTCGCATCTGAGAGGCATTTCTCCGTTCTTCCAGAAGACCGAGATGAAGTTGAAGTCCTTCCTGATTACAAGTGGGATCATATTGCTTGACTCGATACGAGGGTACTTGAACTTCAATTGGTACTACTGCATCAGTACCGAATGCCAAGGAGAAAGGAGTTTCACCTGTAGACGTGCGAGTCGTAGTTCTATATGCCCACAAGACCTCTAGCAGGAGTTCTGGCCATGCGCCTTTACACTCACCGAGCTTGGTTTTTAAATGGTGCTTGATGATTTTATTTACCGCTTCAACTTGCCCATTTGCTTAGGGATGATACGGAGAGGTGCGGATATTGCGTATTTTCCATTTTTCGCAAAATCCATCAAAAGCAGCATTGTTGAATTGCTTTCCGTTGTCGGTGATTATAGTATGAGGAAGTCCATAACGGCATATGATATTTCTCCATACGAACTTGGTAGTTTGTTTCTCAGTAATTGTGGCTAAAGGCTCCGCCTCGGCCCATTTGGTGAAATAATCGACTCCCACGATAGCGAACCTATTTTGTCCTTTTCCGGTAGGCAAGGGTCCGATGATATCGACTCCCCATTGGGCGAAGGGCCAAGGGCTATCAATTGGCGTCATTTGCTCGGACGGTATATGAGGTATAGGAGAATATCGCTGACACTTGTCACAGTTTTTAGAGAATTCAATTGCATCTGCCTTCATAGTGGGCCAATAGTATCCTTGCCTCATCGCCTTGTATGCTAGAGATCGTTGTATCTGCCTTCATAGTGGGCCAATAGTATCCTTGCCTCATCGCCTTGTATGCTAGAGATCGTCCCCTTGGGTGGTTACCACATGCCCCCTGGTGTATTTCATCTAGAACACGACGTGCTTCTTCTGGGTGAAAACACCTTAAATAGGGCAAAGAAAAACTCTTGCGCAATAACATTCTATTTTGTAAAGTATACCTGGCAGCTCGATGGCGGATTTGTCGTGCGGATTTTTTGTTTTCCGGAAGGTCTCCATCCCTGAGGTAAAGGAGGATGGGGTCCATCCAACACGGAGAGGGATGTACCGTGATCACCTGCTCAAGAGTTGCATGGTCAATACTCGGGCTCTGAAGGTGCTCGATGGGAATTAAATGTGATAACTCAGATTCTGGTGCCGAGGCAAGTTTTGCCAAAGAATCAGCGAGTTTGTTCTTCTCACGAGGGATGTGGGTTATTTCATAATTCTTCAACTTTGCGAGCAAGATGAGCACTCGAGATTTGTATAAGGCCATCCTTTCGTCTTTTGCTTCGAATTCGCCGAGTACTTGATTGACTATGAGCTGAGAGTCACTGTGAATGAGTAGATTTTGAATTGAAAGGACGTTTGCTAGTTCGAGGCCGACGATCAGAGCTTCATATTCTGTTTCATTATTCGAGATGCGAGAGTCGAACCGTAAGGCGTATTGGAAATGCGACCCGTCTGGAGCAACTAGAATCAGGCCCGCTCCGTTGCCAGTGACCCGTGAGGACCCGTCCACGAAGAGTGACCAGGATGGCTGATCGCTGGTCGCGGAATTATCATCGGGAGAGGAATATGTGAATTCGGCGATGAAGTTAGCCACGGCTTGACCCTTGATCGCGGTCCTGGGGCAGAACGAAATATCATGCTCACTAATCTCGACCGCCCATTTAGTTAACCGTCCAGAAACCTCGGGTTTTTTAAGGACCTACCGTAACGGATGGTTTGTTGGTACTAATATAGCATGGGCCTGGAAGTATGGTCGCAGTTTTCGGGCTGCTGTGACTAAAGCAAGAGCCAACTTCTCCATATCAGAATACCGGGTTTCTGCGTCCACCATTGCTCGACTGATATAATAAACGGGCTTTTGTATCCCGAAATCTTCTCTTATTGAAGCGGCGCTAATGGCCGTGGAAGACACAGACAAATAAAGGATGAGTTGCTCGTGTGCCACAGGTTTAGATAAAACGGGGGGCGCACTCATATATTGCTTCAATTGTTGAAAAGCTTCTTCACATTGTGGTGTCCACTCCCAATCAGATTTGGCTGTGGCTTGAAGGAGCTTAAAGAAGGGTAAGCACTTGTCGGAAGCCCGCGAGATGAACCTGTTTAACGATGCAATGTGACCAGCCAGACGTTGGACGTCTTTGAGAGTGGCCGGGGACTTCATTTTGATCAATGCTTTTATCTTTTCAAGATTCGCCTCGATTCCTCGTTGGCCGACCATAAATCCCAGAAATTTTCCAGCAGAGACTCCGAAGGCGCATTTTCTGGATTTAATTTCATCCGATACTTCCTCATCAAGTCAAAGGCTTCTCGAAGATCTGCAAGGTGGTCACTTCCTATAAAGCTTTTCACGAGCATGTCGTCAACATAAACCTCCATATTCCGGCCGATTTGCACGACGAATATTTTATTGACAAGGCGCTGATAGGTGGCCCCTGCATTTTTAAGGCCAAAAGGCATTACCTGGTAGCAATATAGGCCTCGGTCAGTAATGAAGGCGGTATGTTGGCTATCGGGCAGATGCATCATGATCTGGTTATAACCGGAATAGGCATCCATAAAACTAAGCAACGCATGCCCAGCTGTTGAATCGACCAGCTGGTCGATTCGCGGAGTTGGGAAGCTATCTTTAGGGCACGCTTTGTTTAAATCTGAATAGTCGACGCACATTCTCCATTTACCATTAGCTTTTCGAACGAGAACCATATTCGCGACCCATTCCGGGTAGTCAACTTCTTTTATGAAATTGGCCGTGAGCAGCTTCTCGACTTCAGCCTTAATTGCCATTTGCCTTTCTGCGGTAAAGGCACGTCGACGCTGGTGGATAGGTTTATAATTCGGATCAACGTTCGAACGATGTGCGATGACGCTGGGGTCGATGCCTAACATATCTTTGTGAGACCAAGCGAACACGTCTTGGTATTCGATGAGAAAACGAACCAGATCTTCACGGAGGGCGTTGGTTAAAGAGGATCCAATGTATACGACTTTTGATGAATCGTCTTTAGTTAAGCAGATTGACACTGTTTCTTCCCCGAGAGTTCCTGATTGGAGAGCATTTTCCCTTGGATCCAATGAGGCGGCCGTTGGAAGACTTGATGAGTCTTATTCTATCATCATAACTGGTGTCGCCTGAGCTTTCTTTCGATCTCGTAGGGCTATCTCGTAACAAGATCGGGCTTCTCTCTGATTTCCTCGTACAACCCCAACACCATTCAGGGTAAGAAATTTAATGCACAAGTACAATGGATGTAAAGCTGCCCCAACTTTATTAAGCGATGGTCGCCCCAAAATGGCGTTGTACGCTGATCTCCGATCTACCACGAGGAAATTGATGAAGATAGTCGTCTTCGCTGGGCTCTCACCAAAGGTGACTGGAAGGTCAATGCTTCCTTCAGGCGTCACCACTTCGCCTCCGAAGCCAACGAGAGGAGTTGAGACTGGCTTGAGCAAGCTTCTGGCAAGTGCCATTTTGTCGAAAGCCTCCAGGTAGAGAATATCAGCAGAGCTACCTGTATCCACCATAATACGATGAGTCAGATAGTTTGATGCCTTTAACGCGACTACGATGGAGTCTTCGTGAGGAAAGTGAATCCTTTTTGCATCTTCGAGGGAGAATGAGATTGAAGGACGACTGGACTCTGATATATCAGGAGTTCGTTCCAACCAGTAGATATGCTGAGGCTTCTTGGATGCCTTACAGGTGTATGCTTTTCTCGAAGCTTGAGAATCTCCTCTGTAAGCCGGTCCTCCGACGATGGTCCGAATCTCCCCAGTAGGTTCAGCATTTTCTTGTGATGTATGTCGATGAGGTGATTTCTTCTGTTGTGGCGGGGCCTCCCCCCTCTTAGGTGAACGACCTTGTCGGACAACATAATCTTGAAGGTGACCTTTTCGAATAAGAGCTTCGATGTGATCACGCAGAGATATGCAATCTTGGGTGTTGTGCCCATGATCTTTGTGAAAATAACAAAACTTGTTCTTATCTCTTTTCTCAGGATCAGATTTGATCTTTGCGGGCCACTTCACATATGGTTTATGCTTGATCTCCATTAGCACCTTTTCCGGAGGCCGATTGAAGGGGGTGTAGTTATGGTACTTACCAGAGTAGACTTTCTTGGGAGAGCGGTCTCGCCGATCGCGCCGATATTTCTTATCCGAAGGAGAGATTTCCTCTGGCTTGCGCTTCTTGCCCTGTATACCATGACGCGCTAAAGCAACTTCTTCTGCGTTGATATACTTCTGAGCTTTAGCTTGGAATTCTGTCATAGTTTTAGGAGGATTCTTATCCAAAGCGAATTTGAATTTTTCGCTTGTGATCTCAGCTATTAGGGCGGTGAAGCCTTTCTCTTCGGTATAACCTTCAGTTTGGACGGCTTCGGTAGTGAACCGCACTGTAAACTCCTTTATTGTTTCCCCATGCTGCTGTTTCAAATCCATTAGGTGGGACGCCGGTTTTTTGGTGCGGATGCTTCCCATGAATTGGGAGAGGAACAGCTCCGATAGCTGTGAAAAGGAACCGATAGATCGAGATTTTAACCCCCGGAACCACGTACAAGCTGCTTCCTTTAAGGTTAGGGAAAAAGCCCTGCACATGATTTCCGACCCATGTCCCTCCAGCTCCATAAGAGACCTATAAGTTTCCAAGTGAGAGGATCGCTAGTACCTGTATATGGAGTGATGACAGGCGTACGATACTTTCTAGGTAGAGGTGCTTCCATGACCTCGCTGGTGAAAGGAGACTCGGATCGATGTATCGACGCCACAACGGCTGATGGTCGATTTGCCTGATATCGTTGCTCCATATCATCAAAACGATCATGGATTCTTTTGAGGTCTCCCTCCCACGGTAAAGTATAACCTGACGTCTCGACGGTGGACCCATGAGATTGCTGTTGGCCGGAAGCACTGGAATGTATGGAATGTGAGGATAGTACAGGGGGTTGGTTACCGATTGGCATTCGGTTTGACGGAAGATGATTTGGTTGGACCTGTGGTTCGTCCACAGAGTGTCTGGAAGCCATCGGTATAGGCTGCGCCGGCAATCCTCCGGAAGGTAGCTTCTGAGGCTCCAGGAAATGCTGATCAAGTTGGTTAGACAAGGCTTGAAACCCAGCGTTGAGAGTTAGGAGTGTGTTTCCGAGGAAACGCATGACATCTTCTTGACTTCCTGAAGTCTCAAATAACGGGTTTTGTGATGGCACGCTAGGATCTCCTTAAGGGATGCCCGTCGAAGTGGCTTGAGGGATGGGCCCCGGTTCTGCAACGTCAGGTGGAGGTAATGTCTGCCTTGAAGTGGAAGGATGAACTGTCTTTTTTGGAGGCATCGTGTTCGATGGTGGGAGCGGCTAAATTCGGTGATCAAATTGCGTTCCCACAGACGGCGCCAATCTGTTTACGTCATATTTTGTAACAGGGTCCTCCAGACATTCACCTTCCTTGCTAGCGATTTTCTCCTGACCTGAAAGAAGACAAAGGAAAAACTACGGGTGGCCGGCGTCCAGCCGTTGGCCCTCCAATGCTTAAGTTAGATAGAGTATGGCTATAGAGAGGAAAAAAAAAAAGATAGGGCTTAAGGATTGAATACCTTTATCATCTGTAGAGTCACCTATTTATAAAAATCTGAGCGATCCAATCTATTACGTGATCTGTTAGGATTACTGCTGATTTTAAGGGATAAGAAGCTTATCTTGTTAATCCTTAGGTACAGGGATAACCTAAGCTTTCCAGATGTCTAGCTGATTACGTCTCTTAATGGATATGTTCGAAGCTGTGAATAGACACAAGCCAGAAAACCGGCCTATACAAGCTACTGATAGTATGAGACGAGGGACATCCCTGACAGAGATCAGATACCAGGACCATTCACGTGTCAGGAATTACTCATATGAGAGGTGCTCGCATTTTGGGGATGCGACTCCTTCCGACGAGCACGAGCCGAGCTACTCCTTTCGACGAGCACGAGCCGAGCTGCTCGCATTTTGGGGATGCAACCCCTCTCGACGAGCATGAGCCGAGCGGCTCGCATTTTGGGGATGCGACCCATTTCGACGAGCACAAGTCGAGCTGCTCGCATTCTTCAGATGCGACCCCTTCCGACAAGCACGAGCCGAGCTGCTCGCATTCTTCAGAGGCCAAATTTATCTATAACAATATGAGTATTATATATTTTAGATTTAGCTCACTTAAATTTAATTATATCATTATTCTATTGCTCAGATTGACCTATCATTATGATTTAATGCCACGTGGAACAATCGCTTGCATAACACGCACCTGCATATGCATGAGTGACTCCTGAGATATCGGGGATCGAGTTTGTGCTCGACCCCTGAAATTTCAGGCTATTACACCATTCCACGGTCCATCACACCCTGAGATAGTTATTACCCTTCGCACGACTACCATTCATGGAGGGACAAGCATACCCTAGCTGTGATGCTACACATGGCTCTAATACATCATCATCCACTCATGGATCCACCATAAGAAACAATCTAACCATTGGATCCTCCATAATTCACAATAATCCATACACATAGATATTCCATATCAATTCAACAACTTAACCACATGGGTTTCCATAATTCCACAATATATTTCATAACACATGGGATGAGTGGTTTCCTTGTAATGTGGCATTCAAAAATACATAAGTACATCATCACACCATATTCATTGTAATGTGGCATTCAAAAATACATGCCATATTCATCATCATAGGATATTCATCATGAAACATTCATATTTTCGACATATATCCATCATAAACATGATTATACCCTCAAATCCAAGTCCATACGTCCAAGCATGTATTCTCATGAAAACTAAAAAGTCCAGCAACATATCATCTCATATATTTATCATGTTAAACATCATTACTCTGATCTACATGTTCCCATGAAATCCTTCATCATAGGACATCACACTACCCAAAATAAATCCATACACCCACCATAGATGGGGTTTCCATCATCATATGTTCATAGTTTATGAACCCATCAACATGTAGTCTAGATTTAGACCTATCCTTGTTTCAACTCTTCTTCAACCCATATCCATCATGAATTTAATCATTCATCACCAAAGTTACAACAATTAATCAAATTAAAACAGAAAATAATCATAGGTTATATAGATCAAATCATCAAGTAAATAAGCAAGGGAAACAATACCTAAATTTATGAGGAAACTAGCTAGAATTGAGAATAAGCCTAAAGGGATTCCTCACATTTGCCTTAGATGAAAACCCTAGATGGAATTAGATGGAAAGATGAGCGTGAACATGTCCAAGGCTTGAGGAGATCACACGAGCAAATTGGAGAGGGTGGACGTTAAGAGGATGGACAGTTAAGGGGGGCGTCTCTCTCTCTCTCTCTCTCTCTCTCTCTCTCTCTAGAAGACGTGAGGGCTGGAAAAGAGGGATGGGACATTTGGTTTTGGGGAGATATATATGAAGAGGGGGCGTGTGCACAAGTGTAGAGGGGTATGGATGTCCACATTGATAAGGAAGGTGGGACGGTCCATATTTTGGATGCATGGGCAGATGTATTAGAAATCCACTCTTGTCATCTGATTTGGGATGAAAAATAAAGTTGGAACATATAATTTTTTAGGTGGTCCACTACATATAATGGGTGATCTTGAAATAGGCTTGATGGACGGTCATGGTGCATTGATTGGGTCCATTCTTTCCACCAAAACTCGCAGTTTTGCTAGATAAGTCGTCACTCAAGATTGCTTCCTTAATGGATGGTGGGAACATAGCTAACTTGGAGCCCACTCAATTAAGATTAGGTTTAGATTAAGAAAGCTTCCTCTTTAAGTAAGATTAGGAAACTAGTTATCGCTTATGCGCATATTATAACTTGCATGATGAGATCTCTCCATTGTTCCATGATCTTTGAGATCTAAGACATTCATTAGATAGGGAATAATTGACTACAAATGGTGGTTGAGTTTTCCCTTACGAGTGTATAGATTAGTTTCTCAATTGGACGCCTCCATTGGTCTATGGTTCAAGTTCTTATTTAATGGTTGATGGGGCTAATATACATATTCTCACTTTTGGGCCTTCTAGGAGTTGGTGATCAAGGATATAAAACCATAGAAATGATGAGGTTTAAGATATCTTTAAGGTGTATGTCTCGGATTGATCATAGGATACCCGCGTAGGCCAAAATGAACTTGATCTTGATTAACGGTCCACGCCTGATGATCAAGGTCCAAAATTGGGAGAAATGCGTAGTCATGATAGGCAAACAATTGGGAAAAATTTGGTGGTTGATCGATGGTGAAAAAGGTCTAAATCTGACAATATCGATATTGTTTCGTAGCCCGGCCAACGAAACTTGAAGCGATATAGATACTTTGAACACTGCGTAAGGGTAATGGCGTTGGTCATTATAGCAACCATTATTGTTTTTGAATACCTTAGTCCAAGCAGAAAAACAAAGGGTGCACATGATGGATGGATTGAATGTCATGCAAGCACCACAGAGAGCCCCAATCAAGGTTGCAGTATTAAGCTTATTTTACCCAAACTTGAACAAGAACTGGCTACAACTTCTTTACAATGACATAGAGAGGAGTCTCTATAACAATACTTGCACCCAATAGGATCATGACAAGCACTTCTCATGCAACCAATGGACAACGAAGTACAAAAGTTCGTGCTCCATCATACATTGTACACATTTCTCAAAGGGAGGAGTCCCCTGAATCAACTCGACTGGACTCAACAATATCGCCCAAGTTAGGCGGAGTCACCTTGAGCCCACCACCTATAACTGAACCATGTTGTCAAATCGGATTGGGTCAAAACCAAGTATGAGTTAGTGGCGTTAAATACCCTAAAGTTAGAAGGCATTCCTTTATTGTCCCACGGGATTGCCTTTGACACCTTATAACTAGAGAAGTTGAGCGACAGTGTAGTGTATGTGAGTGATTCAGAGTTCAATCCCTAGTAGTGTTACCTTTCAAAAAAAGAAGCTACACGACATTCCTCAATGCATAGAGCTATAGGAGAACTTTAGATTGTAGATGATCGCCAACCATGGTTCAAGGAATGATGGCATCGAACAAGCATCTACACTCATTCATTGAAGAGGCAATATGCTTTTTTTTTCACAAATAACTTAAAATTTATTGAGAAACCTGCCAAAAGGCATAGAAAGAATACAACTTGGGGCTACAACATAAAAAAAGAAAGATCAGCAAATTTGCTACTTTAACATAAGATGGCCCATTCTAAAACAACAATCTTCACTTTACATATGACCTCTTCCACAAAGGATCCCTTGTTCTAAAAAACACTGTCTGTTTTGATCCTTCCAAATGAATCAAAAAATTCCCATCCAGATGAGTCACCAAATTGCCATCCGAGATTTATCCACTCCACCTCCATGTCAAGCCCACAAAAGATCATCAACTAATTTCGGCATCATCTAGGAAACATGAAAGAAAACAAGGAAATGCCCCCACACCCCACGAGCGAAAGTACAATGAATAACAAGGTGGTAGATCGACTCCGTGTCCCTTATAAACATCAAATAGATATTAGGAACGATGAGTTTTGAAGGTTATAGGTGGTTAACATTCTCTTTCTTTCAACGAGTCAAACAAAAATTGCAACCCTAGGAGGAGCTCCATAAGAACACTAATGAAGCGAATAGAAAGTCGAATTGGCCGGCTTGGAAATCATATTATAGAACGAGCACACTGAAAAAATACCAAGCTATGTGCTCTCTAAACCATCAAATCTTCATCTTGGGACGAATGGATGACAATTTTCAGATAATCAAGCAAGCTTACTAATTCCTCAAGCTCCTCATCCAACAAGTTCGTTTGACAGGGAGGAGACCAAACCACTGATGCACCACAAAAAGAATAGCAACAATCCACAAGAGTGAACATGTCTGAAGAAATACTAGCAATTCTAGGAAAGAACTCTAGAAATAGTCGGTCTCCACACCAAATGACCACCCAAAAACGAATACGGTTCCTTTTCCAATCGAAAAGGAAATTCCCCTACGAAAAATTTGCTCAGTTGACATAATTGCCTCCCAAACGTCCTAAGCACAGTAGGGAGGAATTCTTTATGCTCCAATCACCCATATGAGTACTATGCTTAGAAACTAAAAGTTCTCTCCATAACTTGCCCACTTTGGAACCAAACCTCCAGTGGTACTTTCCGAGAAGAGCAACATTCATAAGACCCAGATCCCTTCAAAATGGCTCCTCATTTAATGACTTGCAAACCTCTTCCTATTTTAACAAATTAAATTCCTTTTTGCCTCAACCCCTTTCCACAAGAAATCCCTTCTCAGTTTATCTAGCCTATTCAACACTGATTTTGGGCATTTGAAAAGAGACAAAATATACTGGCATATTAGAGAAGGTCGCCTTAATAAGAGTTAACCAACCTCCCAAGGAAAGGTATCGATGCTTCCAACTTGATAGCTCTCTTGCAATTTTTTTGATGACTTTATGCCATGAGTGCTTCGCTAGCTTTCCTATACAAAGGGCAACCCGAGATAGGTGGAAGGGAAAGCTCCTCCATTGCACCTGAAGACGTTCACCAACTACAATAAATCTTCACAATCTACATGAATCCCTAACAATTCGCTTTTAGAGACATTGACATTTAGGCTCAAAACCGCTTCAAAGAAAACCACAAGTTTCTGAAGATTATATATGAGATCATGTCTGAATCGCAGAAAAGAATGACATCATACGCATATTGAAGGTGACTAACTTGCACTCCTGCATTCACCACTTTGAAACCAAAAATTAAACCATTTTCCTTATCTTTGTGGAGCATCATACTAAAAGTCTCTCTGTCTCTGACCACCACAAAAGGACACAAGGTATCTGGAAAAAAAAAAAAAAAACTTCACATCTTTGCTAACCATTGGCCAAAAAATCTGGAAAAAAAAAAAACTTCATCAGATAACCATCAAGACCAAGAGCCATACCTCCACACATAAAGTCAAGAGTAGATTTGACTTCTTTTGAAACTAGCTTCTCAAGAGAATCTGCTTCTTGATTATATAGGTTGTCCTCCTCCAATGATCACGAGACCACAAATTTTTATAAAAATAGACAATGAAATCATAAATTTTCCCTTTTCTGAAGTTTTAGAGCCATCCACCACCAAACTATTGATTTTGTTGACCCGAGCTCAAGCATTAACCATATTATGAAAGAACGTATGTTCTTGTCCCCTTCATACAACCACAAAGCTCTAGATCTTTGCCGCCATCTGATTTCTTCTTCTTTATAGAAATTAGTGTACTTTACCAATAAAGTTGTTCTTTCATCTCTTTCTTCTTCCGTCAATTGACCGTCCTCTTTCTTAATATCGAACTCATGTATCTTTATCAAAATGGAATCAAATCCTGCTTCTCTAGCACCCAAAACCTCTTTCTTCTAGATTTTTATTTTTTCTTTCAACATCTTGAGCTCGCGACTGAATCTGAATCCCGCATAACTAGAGGTCCACCATTCTAAAAATAGCTACTTGAATCATTCAGTTTCCATCTAAGCCAATTTGAATCTAAATGCTCTTGGCCCCCAATTTACATTAGTCACCTTCAGAACAATCGACCTATGATCAGAAATTGAGCGCGACAAAGCCTATTGATTAACTAGAGGAAATTTTTCGAGCCAATCAAACTAGACTAAGAATCTATCGAGGTGCGGAAGAATTACTTCAACTTGGTTGTTTGTCCAAGTGAATTTTGCACCCCCAAAAGGACGATCAACCAAATCATGAGAAGCCACCTAGTCCAGGAAATTCTTCATGTTGCAATTGACACTGCCCCCATTATACTTTTCATAGAAAAACTGCACCAATCGAAGTCCCTCCAATACACCATGGAAGATCCCATCATTGTCCGATGGATGAAAGTTCAGTCCACAACTGATCCCTTAGGCTAGGGGAACAGGGATCTTAAATAGCAGAGACAACCCATTTAAAATCAGGTGGACAATCCTGGAGGACTACTGACAGAGAAAGAACCTGAAAAAATACCTTCCTTTCGCCAAACCTCAGCATTCCAAGCCACAATTATTCCTCCTGCAAAACTAAAAGCATCTAAAGCAACCCAATCTTTGTTTTAGATACCCCAAATAGAGTTTAACGTACTTCTATCCACTACCTGAAGCTTTGTTTCCTGCAACACTATGAGATCTGCCTTCAATTTCTTGCACATTTTCCTTACCTGGCCTTTTTTCAAATTGTAACCCAAACCTCTGACATTTTAGGAGAGAACTAACATTGTTCACTTGCTCTGCCCCCTCTTACCCTCTTGCTTCCACTGGACTTGCATGAAGAATTGTAATTGATCGAGCACTCTAAACTCAAAAACTATCTCCAGCTCCTGGGAATTGTTGCCATTGAAAATCACAAATAATGGTTTGAGCCCCTCAAACTACCTCTTGGCATAAAGGCTACAAAATTAGCTCCTTTTGGTAGTAAAACTGGCTGCGCCAAACTACTCAGAAGGTCGATTTGATGTCTGATAATACACCAATGACTACAACTTGGAGCATAAGCCAAACATGAGTTCGAAGCTTCAAAAGTGTCATCAGATAACCAATCATCTTATGAGTATCAACCATGTCTTTGCGACACCAAAACAGCCTTCTGGTTACCCCCATTGCCACACTGGGGATCGATCCAACGGTTCAAAAGTACACTAATAGGGTTGTCAATGGGTACCGATTACCCAATGGACCCAGCCCAATTTTAGTGTGTCTGTGTCCCTTTTTTGGACCCGTTAAGCAAGTGGTTTGGGTTGGGGTTTCACATTTTGGACCCAGTTAAAAATCAAATCCAGTCAGGTCCATGTGATGGAACCAGTTAAAGTTGGATCAGGTCCAGGTCAGGTGCAGATAGTTTTAATAGTAAAATTATATATTTTTAATATATCGATTATTCTACCAAAAGAAATAAGGTTTCCTAAGACACATTTAAGAGAGCATGTTTACACGCCATGCACATGTTAAAGTGGTGCATACGTGTGCACTGTCTAATCCATCCATTGGGTGGGCCCAACCATATAAATGCTCTTTATTTATCTCAGACACAACTTGAAACCTAGATCCAAAGACCCGATCAGTACCCAAACCCGAGCAGATCCGGGTCTTTTGTCTTTAATAACTAGACCTGGACACAAAAGGACTCAGACCCGACAGGACCCAAACCCAATTAACCAGGTATGGGTAGTATAGGACCCAACCTAAACCCAACCCATTGACAGCCCCATAGACACCCCACAGCATGTGCACAAGTGGATGAAGCAAAAGGAAGCCAAGACCAAGCTTTCTAGCCAATATCAAAGCAAACCAAACTCCACAACGCGAAGATGAATGCAGCACCTCTACTGACCATAAAATAGGGTTAGAATTTCACGAAACCAGTCCTGTTTGAAAGCTCATTGAGTTAGCTTTTCAACAAGTCCAAGATCATGCAATTTGGACACCGTCAAGAAAGTTATGGCTGTTCTTCTGAGGGCCTTACAGGATGTGTCACCAGCAACCACCTCTCCACAACATGTTTCCAGGGACAGCCTTCCACGACAATTGTATATTAACAGCATCTCTATGATAGCTTTATGGCAACAAACTTTTGTGATAGCCTCTCTGCAACAACTTTATGGAAACAGTCTTCCACGCCCTCTCCATGACAACTTTATGGGGACAGTCATGCCATGGCACCCACAACTGCAGGTTTATACATGGCGCCTAAAACGGGAGAACGCATGAGAAGTGATTCTTAGTGCCTCTAACTACCTCCTAAGCCTGTGATAAGGGTGGAAATTGATAGAAAAGAAATCAGAACTCCTTCATCGCAGAAACTCTCCCACAACACACTCCCAAAGCCCATGACAACCTGCATTATCTGAAACATAAATTGTAGCAGCACCCAAAGTCTACCTTTCCTTTATTTCAAGTATTATAATCATGTCATCCAAAAACGGTTACGTAACGGTAACCGTGGGAGCCATTATGTAATGGTAACGGTGGGCACAGTTGCACGTTATGGGCTGTTACAGTTCTTTTTTTAATTTGGCTGTAAATGCCATTACGGCCAGTATCGTAACAGTAACATTATTGAATACCTTGGTTGTAATCATCCCTAGAGCTTAGGAGAATCCAAGATATGAACACGTTTGTCAACCCAGTGACTGGTCGAAGTGAGTTTTTTTTTTTTCCCCCATATTTCAGCATTAAAGAATCCACATATAAAAAAGTATTTGTCTTTGTAATTTTTGCTTTTCTTCAGGTAGTCCAAGTTGTAAAGTTTGAAGAAAGAAACCTAATTTTGTGTTGAACAGTAGACATTGACAAAAGGCATGCTTTAGACAATCTCAGTATTGGAGAACAAAGTGCATATTGGATAGGTCTCGAAACAAAATGTATAGGTATGTGCCGGACAAATATACATCTATCATCCATAACATTTGGAAAGTTTCCTGGATTCGTTCCATGTCAGCAATACATGCAAAATATCCTATGCTAATGTACCAAAGAAGGTTATAAACCATGCTTGATGTGTGAAAGGTCCAAAACTGATTATATATAGAGACAAGAGTCTGGACTTATTTCATTGTTCATTCACAACTACTAAACATATGTTGAACCTACTGTTTTTTCAGGTTCTTCTGAAGTAAAAGTTAACAAAATCATATCTTACAATTAAAGAAGCATGAGCATATCTTCAGGCATGCCTCCTTTGCCTTGTCCTGCTCTATAAATTGCATTATCAATTAGTTACTTAAGCATAACATGTCCAAACTACATAGTCTAAATTTAAGAGGATCCCAAACTGAGGCAAGGACCTTAGCACTGAAACTCGAGGGAATGTTGCATGATGGTCAAAAACATCAAAGCCAGTCCATCAACCCTTGTAGCACAAAGCCTAGTGCATGTTCGCTCTAGTTGCATATTTGACCCATTCATTTTCACTCTTTCATGGTTACTTGAATACTTGAACTCCATTAGTGGCCATGTGCTCCTTTTACTTTCTTCTTAAGTAGTTGATTGCCTAAATATATAGCTTTCTGTTGCACTTGTTTCCACCATTGGAACCTACATTTGATACTGCACTTGGTTCCAAGTGTGGGACCTTGGTTCGGTGATCAAGAATACGGATTGGATGAGTCCTGCCATGTATGGAGGATTCTCCAAAGATATTCCAGATTGGAAGCACCTAATCCTCAATATTTGCTCGTTTCTCATTGAATGTGTATTCCTACTCTATTACTTATTAACCATTTGTTCATAGGCCACAGTATGAAGAGTTAGAATGTTTCAATCTGGCAAATTTTGGGTGCATGCCCTATCCACGATGCGCATATCTGTAGAGATGCATGGAGTGAAACGAGTTTAAAATATTGGAACAAAAACCATATCAGGAATTATAAACCACTCAAAAAGGTATCATGCATTCACCCATTTTGCTGTCATGAACCTTGATGCCATCATTAGATTGGCACATCATTCAAATCATTTCAGTGTAAACAAGAGAATTAGTATAACAAATTGCAAATATACTAGTCTCCGACTGGCTTTCAGAACAATAAACTTAGAGAGAAAGCTCAATGTAGTCCTCGAACTAAAGTTACTCCTTTAATGTGGTCCATTCACACGTCTTTCCTTCAATCCTCCTTGTAGCAATTCAATTGAACTAATCAGATTTCTTTCCTCTGCACTCTCCAATATTTTGCATACTAGTATCCTAAAAAAGTCAAATATCATAATGGATCAGATGGTCAACTTTGGCTAGTTGGCTCTTGATAGACGACATACACAGGCATTAGGACATGGGGATAAGTGTCCCCCGCTAGCCCATTTCGCGGGTTTTCTACCTTTTTGTTATTTTTAACAGAAGCTCTTTTACTAGTATTTCAATTAATATTTTAGTAAAAGAGCCATTCTGTGTGTTTGATATACTCATAACAGAGTGTATAGTCATCAACTCACTGAAGAATGCAATATGAACACAATTGATTCTCTACAAGAACCTCAAAAATTCGGTAACATGAAACATGTAATTCAATATTGAATGATCCACAAAACGTCCAAAATAAAATAGCACAAGTTCCAATATTGTGTATCCTGTCTTCTTCAACCACAGGTATTGTAGAAACTTTCTTGAATTGCAAACACTCAGGCTTTGTCTGGATTGAATTGCAAATGTTTTGTTCAATCAAGAGGAAATGGCAAAACTCAACAGCTTTTCCTAGTATTCATAATGGAGGTAGCTCTCAAATTGCAGTTTTGTTCCTTTCAAGTAACATAATAGCAACTTGGTGCCCAGGCCCTTAATATGAAGGCTACAAAAGGAACATTTTGGTTAATTCAACTTTTTTTTTTTTTTTTTTGAGAGAGAGAGAGAGAGATTTGGTTAATTCAATTTCGTGAAATTAATAATTGCAATTTAATTAAATAGTGCATCCAAACATGCCCAAAACGAATGAGAGCACAATGTGAGTATCACACTTTTCAAACCTCTAGATTCAGTGTACAAATAAAGATCAAATATTCGTTACCTTCAGTGACAGCTGTTATTTTCTTTCTTTCTTTCTTTCTTTTTTGTAAAAATAGAACAGAACTCACAGATTCTATTCAGAGGTCATCTTTGCAGTCATCAAAAAATTTCTTGATATATATTTTATCAACAATGGCATTGAGAATTTTCAAACTAGATAATCCTCTATTCATTTCCTACTTTCATCCTTCGAGAAGGTGTTAATCTACCGAATGGTGTATACAGTTTTGTGAAGTCATCAATCCTAGTTACAGTTTCTATTAGTTGAGGACCACTATCAGTACCCACTACAATGCCATTGCCAATTGATGATGTCAGTTGCTTTTGCACTGAATAATGCTTCTACTCACAAGGATCCTAAATCTAATTCTAATTACAAAGTTCTGAACACCAAATTGATAGTCCTTGATGCAGTCAAAGTCCAATCATACATGTGAACTGTCCCCAAAGTGGGACCATCTATCCACACATGTGGCCATGCATCCCGCATGGTATTTTAGCATAAAGTACACCAACCACATGTCTCTTGGGCCATACACTTATGTATACATAATGGAGTGCTATGCATGGTATTTTACGTAGAGTTGCGCTATTTCCTATTTTATAGGATCTATTTTAGCAATTCGGTAATTTTTGGACTCTTTCTCTAGTTGTTACTCAATCTTTTTTAGAATTCCAGATTCTGTTACAATTTTAGTAAGTACTCTGAGTTGTGAAAGGACCTATACATGGTTCTCTATAAATATAGCTTTGACATGCATGGAACACCTTTTGATGATCTTTTTTTAAGAGAATAGAGTTGCCAAAGAAGCTCTTCTTCAAATGCTAGCAATAGAAGGGGAGGGAGATATCTTCTTTTTTTCTTTTTTCTTTTCAGGAGTTCCTACATGTGGGTGTTAATAGTTTGAGCGGTAAACTTCTACAGCAAATCTGGTACATTGATCTTCTTAATCTGCAACTAGTTCTTCTTTCTTTTGAATCCTAGTTTGCATTGGTCCTGAAAGAAACGGGCCTAACCAAAAACGCCCAGTCATTTCAATCCCCATATCATCTATATTTTCTTCTAAGAGAAATTATCTGGTACTCTGAAGAGGATGGTCGATCACACTCACGCACTCACCCACATTGAATACATGTAAATCAATATGCACAATCCAAATCATGGGTCCTGATGTGGCTGGGACAGAGCCCAAAAGTCACATTGACTAGATGATCCAGTCTTGAACAGCGCACATTTTCCTGTTGAATGGGACCATCAACCATTTCCTCTCCAATCATCTACTTGAACGCCACTGACCAAACGGCTAGGATCATCGGATAAATGTGCTTCTCAAGATGCACTATCTTTAGTGGGATCCACAATTTTGAATTTCTGCATTTATTGCATACATGCATGTGTGTAGTTTATGTTTCCATGAGTATGATCCACCAGACTCTACCAGATTACTATATAACTCCTTATTTTCAAATTACAACCTAGGTAGACTACAATATGCATTTGTGGCAACTCACGCACCTTACACATACATGCACTCCAATTCAAACTGTCCAAACCATGGTCCATAACCAATGAAGCATAGCTCAAAACGTCCACTGACCAGATATCCCTAACATTGGGGTGCACAATTTGGATGGTCCTGATTCATATGTGCATGTAATCCACACATACAGTTGAAGATATTCCACAATTTAGTGACCTGTGATAGGCACACATTGTAGTTTAACTCTACATAAACATAATCATCAACAACAACAACAATAGCGAAAACGAAGATGACGATGATGATGGAAAAAGAGAAATGATACCAGCAAGGAGAGTGCCACGGCGATTGAAGGAGATGCATCTGGTGATGCCATGCTGCAGATATTCCTCTATCACTTCTGGGAAATCTCCCTGCAATGGATCTTCCATCCACACCCCACCCAACATTAGTCATGATGATGATGATGGTGATGATGATAATGGTGATGATGATGGCGATGGTGGTGGTGGTGGTGGAAAGGGAAGGAGGAGCTGAAAGATTCAACACTCACCGATTATAGGGACGTACATTCTCTTTCTTTTCCTGAAATTTCAGATATGAAGATGAGAAGAGATGCTTTCTGGCAACCTAGGGCCTTTTTTTTCTCTTTCTTGAAACGCCAGAAGAAAAAAAAGGGATCTTTTTTTCGCTCAAGCTATCTGTTTTGGTGTTTTGGGGGAGCGAGGCAGAGGCTGCTTTCTGTCTTTTAGAAGTTGGAAACATTTCGGGAGAGACACAGATTGTGGCACACGTGCGAGAGGGGAAACTCGAAGCATGCGGACTATTGTGACACACGTGCGAGTTTCATGCGATGTGACAATGAACTGGTACTAGAATCTAGAAGGCTAACTCATTAGATTGGCCGCACGTGTACCATGAATACAGGGGAGCGGATTAGGTGCGGCCCAGACGGTGGGGTCCAAGTTGACGTATGTACTGTACATCATCCACGCCGTCTATCTGATTTGCTAGCTCATTTTAGGCATGATCTAAAAAATAAGCAGGTCGACAACACCACATGAAACAGTAGTGAATGACAATTAAACACTTCTTATGGGCCTAATATTTATTTTTCCCTTTCATCTAGGTCTTTGTGACGTTATCAACAGGTTGGATGGCAAATAATCATTTACGGTAGGCATTAAAATGGACCCGTAGAAAATGTTTTTGGTGATGGGCGGTCAACCACCACTGCTTCGATGGTGTGGTCCACCTAAAATTTGGATCTGCTTCAGTTTGGGATCATGCCCTACAGTCAAGTGGAAAAACGGTTGGATGGACGATGTGGATATACGAAACATAATCAAGGTAGGCCTATGGTCAGGGACGCACCACCATGTTGGGTGGGGCCGCACCTAATAGGCTCCCATGAATGCTTCGTTAGTAGCAGGGATTTTCACAAAAAAAAATAATAATAATAATAAATAAATAAAATAATAATAATCTCCGAGTAGTATTTTGCCCCCGCATTTGTAATTTTGCATGACCAAGATACCTTGTAATGGAAATGGCATCTATTGTAGGATAAAGTTGGTCGTCGAAGAGGTTTAAGACCCAAGACCCGCGAGCGCATTTTGACTCCGTAAAGGCACGACCCAATCATTTGACCAATGAGTCCTTATGGTCGCAGCTCGCATATCGCGTAGATGTCTCCGTACACACTCTCAAATATGCGAGCAGGATTGGTCACTGGTCGCCAAGTGAGGATACCTCCGTTACCCGAGCAACTCTACTCGTTGGTCATCAAACGAGGATATTCCTAAATCCGAGCAGCCCTGATCTCTGGTCGTTCGCTAGGGACGTCCCTCGTCTCATAGTATCAGCAGCCCGTATAGGCCGGCTTTGGCTTGTTTCTATTCATAAATCCGGACCATGGGGGGCCTTCATCAAGGAACGTAATCAGCTAGACGTCTAGATTGGTTATACCATCTTCTTATCTGAGGATTAACGGGATAAGCTCTTTATCCCCCCAAATCAGCAGTGATCTTAAAAGCTTGCGTAACAAACTGGACCATCCGGATTTGTATAAATAGATGACCCATTGATGATAAAGGTATGCAATCTCAAAAGCCACGTCTCACACTTCATCTTACTATCGAGTCCCATCTGATTTAAACTTCGGAGGGCTAATAGCCGAGTGCCGGCCACCCTTAGCTTTCTTCTTTGGCTTTTAGGTCTAGATGGGAGCCTGCCTGAAGGAAGGTGAACGTTTGGAGGAGCCTGTTACCAAAATCAGACGTTAACAGATCGGCGCCGTCTGTGGGAACTTCCCGGAATTCAATCCGCCTTCATCACCGATTGTCACCTCCCACTATGCCTCCTAAGAAGACTGCTCATCCTTCTACTTCAAGGCAGATGTTACCTCCACCTGACATCTCTGAACCAACGCCCAATCTCCCTCAGACCGCTTCGACGGGAATTCCCCCGGAAGAGCCCAACCTATCGTCACAAATCGATTTCATGATATATCTAGTGGCTACGATGGTGTTATGCGTTTCGTCGGAGATACACTTCTTATCCTCAAAGCTGGGCTTCAAACCTTATCAAATCAGTTCAATCAGCACTTTCTCGAATCGCAGCAACCTCCAGAAGGACCGCCACTACGATTTGCACCAATAGCTTCCAAATATTCCGCAGATGAGCCACGAGCTCAGCGAAATCCTCCTTCAAGCCGCATGCCACTCAGCAATCTAACTCCAACACCTCCTCCACAATCTATCCACTCCAGTACCTCTTGGCAACAACGATCTCAAGGATCTGGTGTTGAAACGTCGAGTTATACTTTACCTTGAGAAGGAAATCTCAAGAGAATCGAAGATCGTTTCACCGATATGGAGCAACGGTATAGATCCAACCTCCCGCCTGTTGCTTTTGCATCAATCCATCGAGCTGAACCACCCTTTACTCGCGAGGTAATGGAGGCCCCTTTGCCTAGAAAATACCGAACGCCTAGCATCGTCCCATATATTGGTATCGGTGATCCTCTTGAACATTTAGAGACATATAGGTCTCTCATGGAGTTAGAGGGATATAGTTCGAAAATTATGTGTAGAGATTTTTCCTTAACTCTAAAGGATGCAGCGCGTACGTGGTTTCGAGGCCTAAAATCTCGATCTATAGAATCTTTCTCCCAATTATCAGATCTTTTTCTTTCTCAGTTCATGGGAAGTATCTGTACCAAAAAGCTTGCATCTCATCTATCGAATCTAAAGCAGCAACATGGAGAAACAATTAAGGAGTTCACAATTCAGTTTACAGCGGAAGCCGTCCAAACTGAAGGTTATATTGAAGACAAAGGCATCATTGCCCTTATAGCAGGAATCACAAGCGAGAAATTCCGATTCGCCCTGGATAAAAACCCTCCTAAAACGATGACTGAATTCCAAGCCAAGGCTCAAAAATACATTAATGCAGAAGAAGTTGCTTTGGCTTGTCACGGTATACAAGGGAAGAAACGTAAGTCTGAGGAGATGTCTTCCTCCGAGAGGAAATATCGGAGCGATCGGTGGGATCGTTGCCCTAAGAAGCTTTACTCCGATAAATATCGCAACTATATGCCTCTCAATCAATCTCCTGAGAAAGTATTAATGGAGATAAAGCATAAATATTATGTAAAATGACTTCCAAGGATCAAATCAGATCATAAAAAAGAGACAAGAGGAAGTTCTGCTATTTCCATAAAGCTCATGGGCATAATACCCAAAATCATATATCTTTGAAAGATCAAATTGAAGCTCTCATTCGGAAGGGACATCTCCGGGATTACGTTGCGCGACAGGATCGGTCGCTTAAAAGAACCGATACCTCATCACGAAAAAAAAAAGTCGCCTCAACATCACCCTCCACAGGAAGATGCAGAACCCACTTGTGAAATTCGGACCATCACTGGAGGTTCAGCTTCTGGGGGAGATTCTCAAGCTTCAAGAAAAGCATATGCTCGGAAGGTGTCTCAGAAGCCTCAACATATTTATTAACTGAAAAAATCGTCCGATTCGCCAAATCCTAGCCATCATCCAATCTCTTTTTCTCTTGAAGATACTGAAGGAATTCATTTCCCTCACGAGGACTTCATCGTGGTCGCATTAAAGGTATCAAACTATTTAACTCATCGTATTATGTTGGATACAGGTAGCTCTGCCAACCTCCTTTATCTAGAAGCCTTCAATAAAATGGCACTTGCCAGAAATTTACTCAAACCTATCTCCACTCCCCTCGTTGGTTTCGGGGGCGAAGTTGTAACACTAGAAGGGAGCATCGACCTTCCGATTACCTTCGGAGAAAGTGGTCGATCGAAGATCAGCATACAATGCTATTCTAGGTCGACCCTCGCTCACCAAAATAGGAGCAGCTCTACACCCCCTACATCTATACATTAAATTCCTTACTCCAAGCGAAGTCGGGGTAGTACGAGGGAACCAAAAGGAAGCTCGAGCATGCTACGAAATCGCGGTACAAGATCGAAAAAATGTCCAAGCAGCTCCTATTATGACGATTATAGAAGACTAAGCGAATCCCCCGATAGCAACAGCGTTGGACCCGAGGGAGGATGCTCATCAATCAGGAACCCCAGGAGAGGAGACAGTCAAAATCCAACTATCTAAAGATAATCTCTCCAAGAAGGTTTACATCGGATCCTCTCTAAGCAGTGTCTTTTGAGCAAACTTGACCAATTTCCTAGTCGAATATCAAAATGTATTCGCTTGGTCTCATGAAGACGTGCCAGGTATCGACCCCAACGTTGCGGTCCATTGTCTAAATGTTGATCCGAAGCATAAACTCATTCATCAGCGTCAACGAGCGTTCATGACTGAAAGGTAAATTGTGATTAAAGCTGAGGTCGAAAAATTATTGGCCGTCAATTTCGTCGAAGAGGTTGACTACCCAGAATGGGTCGCGAACGTGGTTCTTGTCCGCAAAGCCAATGGTAAATGGAGGATGTGTGTAGATTACTCCGATTTGAATAAAGCGTGCCCAAAGGACAGTTTCCCGACTCCCCGCATCAACCAAGTAGTCGATTCAACAGCAAGGCGTGCCCTGCTCAGCTTTATGGACGCCTATTTTGGTTACAACCAGATCATGATGCATCCGCCCGATCGTCAAAATACTGCCTTTATCACTAATCGAGGCTTATATTACTATAAAGTAATGCCTTTCGGTCTCAAGAATGAGGGGGCCACCTATCAGTGTTTGGTCAACAAAATGTACGCTGCACAAATTGGCAAGAATATGGAGGTTTACGTCGACGACATGCTCATGAAAAGCGTCATAGCCAATGATCATCTCGCGGATCTCCGGGAAGCCTTCGATCTGATGATGAAGTACCAGATGAAGTTAAATCCAGAAAAATGTGCCTTCGGGGTCTCTGCAGGAAAATTTCTTGGATTCATGGTTGGTCAACGGGGGATCGAAGCAAATCTCGAAAAGATAAAAGCCTTGATTGAAATGAAGTCTCCATCCACTTTTAAAGATGTCTAACGACTGGCTGGTCGCATTGCATCGTTGAATATGTTTATTTCGCGTGCCTCTGATAAGTGTCTTCCCTTCTTTAAGCTTCTCCGCACTACCGCAAAAACCAACTGGGTATGGACCCAACAGTGTAAGGAGGCATTTCAGCAATTGAAGCAATATATGAGTCGATATTGGTACCTACAAATCATCCATTAAGACAAGTCCTTCAAAAGCCTGAGGTATCAGGGCGGTTGACTAAATGGGCAATTGAGATCGGCGAACATGACATTGCATTCTACTCAAGAACCACCACTAAGGCCCCAGACGTAGTCGATTTATCGCTGAATTTCCATATTCAACCCCCGCTGATTCCACCTCCAGCAATGACCCTGCGACCAGCGAGCAGGCACCCTAGTTGCTTTTTGTAAATTGGTCTTCATGCGCCACCGGTAACGGAGCCGGCTTGATCCTAATCGCTCCTAAAGGATCACAATTTCAATATGCTTTACACTTCGAGACTCATGTCACTAACAACGAAGTAGAATATGAGTCTTTGATCGTCGGCCTCAAACTAGCGAATGTTCTCACAATACGGAATTTACTTATTCACAGTGACTCTCAACTCATAGTCAATCAAGTGCTCGGCGAATTCGAGGTGAAAGAAGAACGAATGGCTTTGTACAAATCTCAAGTACTTATCCTGCTCGCAAAGCTAAGTAAATATGAAATAATTCACATTCCTCGCAAGAAGAATAAGCTCGCAGATTCTCTAGCAAAGCTAGCTTCCACACCAGAGTCTGATTTAACACGATCTGTTTTTGTCGAAATCTCCATACTCCGAGTATTGATCAAGTCGCTTCAGAGCAAGTAGTCACAGTGCATTTATCTCCATGCTGGATAGATCCCATCGTCCTTTACCTCAAAAGTGGACAACTCCCAGACGATAGAAAATCTGGACGACAAATTCGTTACCGTGCTGCTAGGTACACCTTACAAAACGGAATATTATTACGTAAAAGTTTTACTTTACCATACTTAAGGTGTCTCCATCCAGAAGAGGTACACCGTGTTCTCGATGAAATACACCAACGGGCATGCGATAACCATCCCAGGGGACGATCTTTAGCATATAAAGCGATGAGGCAAGGGTACTACTGGCCCACCATGAAGGCGGACGCAATCAAATTTTTCAAGAAATGCGACAAATGCCAGCGATATTCTCCAATCCCTCGCGTGACATCTGACCAAATGACATCGATGGATGGCCATTGGCCCTTCACCCAATGGGGAGTCGATATAATCGGACCATTCGATATAATCGGACCATTGCCCATTGGGAAAGGCCTGAACAGGTTCGCAATTGTAGTCGTCGATTACTTCACCAAATGGGTCGAGGCAGAACCTTTAACCACAATCACTGAAAAACAGACTACTAAATTCATATGGAGAAATATCATATGCCGTTATGAGCTCCCCCACCTATAATCACTGACAATGGAAAACAGTTAGACAACGTTGCGTTCTCCGAGTTTTGCAAAAAATGGAAGATACAAAGTATTCAAACCTCCCCATATCATCCTCATGCTAATGGATAAGTTGAGACAGTCAATAAGATTATCAAACATCATCTGAAAACTAAACTTGACGAATGTAAAGGTATGTGGCCGGAGCTTCTACCTGAAATCTTATGGGCCTACAGAACGACGACTCGTACGTCAACTGGAGAAACCCCTTTCTCTTTGGCATTCGGTACCAAAGACGTTGTTCCAGTCGAAGTTAAAATACCCTCGTATCGAATCGAGCAATACGACCCAGCGAGCAACCAAGAGGGTCTGAGGCTTCATCTCGACCTTTTCAAAGAAAGAAGGGACGCGTCTCAACTTCGAGCAGCAGCTTACCAACAACGTATAGCTCGCTACCGTAACGTAAAGGTCAAACCTAGAGCTTTTCAGCTCGGCGATTTGGTGCTTAGGTAAAATCTTGGAACTCCTCCTCGTTTGTTGGATCCGAATTGGGGAGGCCCCTATCGGGTTATAAGAATTGTGCGACCAGGCACATATTATTTAGAAGATATGCAAGGAAGACCATTACATCGCCCTTGGCACGAGGAGCACCTACTCCAATATTATCCACAAAATATTCATGTATTAAATACGTGAATCGCGTTCGAATAAAGATCATTTCTTTCATTACGGCTAATCAACTATAAATTTCATAATTTGATCGCTGCTCCGCTTTGGACCAGAACAGCCCTGAAGAGAAGATAAACGTTCTCTTGACCAAATCTTCTGCTTACTGCAGAGCCAAAGCCTCAATCAATAGAGCAGTCTATCTCTACGTGGACGTGGTCACCAAGACCCCCGGATTGAACCTAAATCATTTTTCATGAGTTAAGCATTTGTGCATTCGACATACAAATGATCTATCACTAGAAGAAGCCAAAATATAAAAAAATGATTCATTCTATTAAGGGAGATATCAAGATTATTTTTACAATGAGGGAGCGACCAAAATCAACATAAGAAGAAAAAAGAAAAGAGAGGAGGCGATCATTCCCGCGCGTCGCTTGGAGGAGGAGCGCTACTCTCGACCTCAGGGCCCGCTTCCGGAACCCGTGCAACTTGGGTAGCTTCCGTAGCTTCATTCTCAGCAGCTGCTCTCTCTTCAGCAGCGACGATGGCCGCGGCCCTCTCGAATTCCTCCATATTGAATGATGGAGATATCCGCTGCACTACTCTCAATGCAAAAGTCATGACTAGCATCGTATGACTCATACCGCTCATCATCATACAATTGTGAAGTATGAAACTCCATGACAGATCGAGGTCCCTCTTTAGATAGCATTTTGACGTAGGCCACTCTCTCTTCCTCCCAATGGATGGAATCATCTTTGAGCTACGCGAGAATAGACCTATCTTTCTCCAAGCTATCGCTGACTTCGTTCAGCCGCGACCCGCTCTCAGCGAGCTGCTCTTCCAAAGAGATTTTATCTTAGCAAAAAATCTCTCTCTTTCTCGATCTTCTCCTTCATCTTCATGAGCCTCGTGAAGTTCGTATCCAAGGTCTGATGCCTGTTGGTCAAGACTTAGATCTTTTCGATGAGGATATTTTTATCCTCATTCATCTTCGCGATCTGTGTCTCATGAGATTTGATGACTTGGTCTCTCCCTTGGACTGCCTTCTCTAGAGCAAGCCTCTTCTCCTCAGCCTCATCAATGATATGGTGAGCAGCGATGATATCACATCTTGTCCGTATAATGAAGTCCAGTCCCTGTTCAAGGAGTAAAAGAGTTATCAAATGATCCCAAAGAACAAAGGAAAGAAGCATAAAATAAGTTGAATTTGAAGTATTTTTACCTAGATCATCCTCACCCCCGCATCCAGGGAAAGATCATTGGTACTAGGCTCGGGAAGAGTACCGAAAGTCTGTGGGGTGATGTTGTCGAATATAAACTTACAAATCGGATGCAAGTGACTTGGGATATTGAATGTCCCAACTCCAGATGGCTGAGCCACAACCAGCCCAGCAGTGCTCGCATCTTGAGCAACAGATGGCTCACGAGCAAGAATCAACTCGCGAGCAACTTCAGGCTCGCGATGCTCTTCACTCGAGGGGGGCCTTTGCCCCGCTCCAGTCGCTTCTTGGGGAGTTATCAACAATATCAATAATCGACGGCTCTAGAGGAACCACCGTCGTAGACTCAGGAAGGGGGTCGCATGGTTGCGAGCCTCGGGCAGGCTCACCCGACCGACCAGATGGATGAGATGGATCGGCTATCGTCTTCTTCTGTCTCTTCGAGCTAGTACCCCTCAGGCGGGGTAGCAATCCTCCCTTCTCACCAACGTTCGCCATGGTAACTTCCTCCTAAGATATCAGTCCAGAAGCAGCAAGTTGTGGGAGTGAGAGGGCGGACTCGATATTCCTGTCACTAACTGACAGCTTGTAGATTTTAACAATCTTCTCGTTGATCCCCCCTTTCAGACTCGGCTTTCCTCCAGTCGGAATACTTGCGAACACGAGCAGAGCCGGGTGAATAGAAGATTAAAACTACTATGAAAATTGTGGCGAAATGAAGATCTACCCACCTTCACTAAAGAAGCGACTCACGTTATGGCCCCTAATGTCGGACCCTACGTCGAATTCCCAATTCTCGAAGGCATAAAACCATCATTTCCTCCACCCAGGGTAATTCGAAGTGGGTTTTCCTAAAACGTAATTATCTCGGTGCTAGTAGCACAGATAATACCAACCCTCACTGGAATGAGCCTTCTTGAGCTGGAACATTTTAAGGAACTCTTCAGCTGTTAAATCTTCATTCCCAACTTGCTTCCAGAGGACAAAAGCACTCAGAACAACTCTCCAGCCGTTTACAATGAGTTATCCAGGGGCAATTTTGTAGATACGAAGTACGTTCCGGATAAAGGGGTGAAGGGGAGGACGCACTCCAAGAATAAAAAAATAATCGTACAGGGCCACACAGCTCGGAGGTGGGGAATCCAGAGTCTCTCCCTCTCTGGGTAACCGGAGAATGACGGAGTTGGGTATCTGATATATTTCCCATAATTCAGTTAATCGTTCCTCCGTCATTACCTAAGGATACCCGGACGCAGAGTATCTCCCCGTAATGACTCTTGCATTGTTTGAAGAAGAAGAATCTGGAGTTGCGTCCCCCAAAGGGACAGCCTCATCATCGGAATCTCTCACCATTGCCAGTTTAAGGAAGAGAACAAGGAAAGGAGAATACCTCAAAAGAAAAAAAAATGAAAGTCATGCTAGAGAGAGGTAGGGACGCCAGAGGGAGACAGGAACAAGGAGAGAAGAAGAACTTTTTCGAAATCCTTCGATGAAACTTCGAAATGAAGAAATCTTAGCAAGCTTCGTATATTTATAAGCAATCATTCCTTCAAGATTTGGGCAACACGTGGCAACCATTCGTTTGGCACGACAGTCGAACGAGCATGATCATTAACTCCGGAGACACGTGGTGGGCACCGCTTCATTTCCTCCTAGTTGAAAAGCTGCGGAAAGCTGGCTCTCATAAATGAGGGCTCAATCATGTACGACTTCTCCTCTAAAAAACACATTAGGCGGTTACATGTGTAGACAGGCAAGTCCTTCGCTTAGACTCCTTAACGCCAAGGACTTGGGGGCATCTGTTGTAGGATAAAGTTGCTCGTTAAAGAGGTTTAAGACCCAAGACCCGCGAGCGCCTTTTGACTCTGTAAAGGCATGACCCAATCATTCGACCAATGAGTCCTTATGGTCGCAGCTCGCATATCATGTAAACGCGTCCGTACACACTCCCGAATATGCGAGTAGGATTGGTCGCTGGTTGTCGGGTGGGGATACTTCCATTACCTGAGCAACTCTACTTGCTAGTCATCAAACGAGGATATTCCTAAATCCAAGCAGCCCTGGTCTCTGATCGTTCACTGGGGACGTCCCTCGTCTCATAGTACCAACAGCCCGTATAGGCCGGCGTTGGCTTGTTTCTATTCATAGTTTCGGACCATTGTTGAACCTCCAATTTATACATGATATAGCCCATTACATCACATTATATGCATGATTTGCATGTTTAAAACGCCCATCAAATGCATGTTTTGTAATTGTAGGAACGAGAGGGATTTCGCCTAATTGGAGACCAAAAAGAGCGTATTTAGGACCTTTGAATGAAGGCCCAAGGTGGACCAAAGAAGGAAGAAGAAAAATGGAGAAGAGAAGAAAGAAATGAAGAAAAAAAGGGAAGAACAGGGGTCCGATTGGTCATGACCGGTCAGCCAAGGGAGTCATACCGGTCAAGACCGGTCAGGCCACCCCACTGCCCACTCTTGCGAAGCCGCTGGAGTAAGGACCAGTTTGGTCCAACCAGTCTTGACCAGTCGGCCATCAAGTCAGGGACCACCCTGTGCACACTGGACTCCTAACAGACATGTCCGACCGGTCAAGACCGGTCGGCCTTGCGTAAACAACAGTTTCTAATTCGAACTCTGAGATTTTCTGTGCAAGTGCTGTAGTGTTACGCAATTCTGGAAGATTCCGATGCGGTAGAGCCTCCCCACTATAAAAGGACACCTAGGGTCTCTTCCTAGGGCATCAGAGAAGCCTAGGACTTTGTGGGAGGTGAAGGAAGCCTTCGTGGAGCGTTTGCAACCCTCCCAACTCCGAGTTTTTATGCTTTTTTATATCTTTTTCATTAAATTCTAGTTGTAGTAAGACAATGCTCGGCTAGAATCTCTCAGCTAAGGCTGAGAGGTGAAGCTTGTAGTCAATTTCATGTTTAATTCAGCTTAATTCAAGTAGTTTCACTTCAAGTTTGAATTTTGAATGTTCTAGTTCTTATAAAGTTGATATTTTTAGACGTTTTATGAGAGTTCATGTGCTTCGGACATAGATTCCTTGCAGTTCTCTGAGATTATCATGTTTTGCTTGATTAGATTCGAATTATGGTAACCCTTGAGCATGCCATAGTCCATAGGCATGGTTGTTACTCCGAAGGCTATGATTTCAAATGCTATATGTGGTTGAATGGGACTAGAACTTGGAAGTTTAACTTAAGTGGGATTGAATGTGCTCAATGCTTTATCTTCCAACTAGATGAGAGATAGAACTTCAAATCTAGTTGTGTTTATGCTTGGGTTGGTTGGATTGACATAAGATTGTTACAAGTGTGTTCGCTCGCCTCAAGTGTAAGGCTGCGATGTAGTAATAAATCTCGGTAAGACCGAGGTCGATCCACAGGGAAAGAAGTAAACAATTCCAACTACTCTAATAACTAGAATCTAAGAAGTTTAAGAAAGTAGTTTTTCACATAAAATAGGAAAATCTGAAATTAAGAAGAACTAGAGCATCAAGGATCCACTTGTAGTAGTCCAATGCTAATCCATTCATCCAAGTACAACACAATTAGAATCAAAGTCCTATCTCTCATCTAATTGGAAGAAATAACATTCAAGCACAAATAGTCCCACTCAAATCTGGAAATCAGATTTCTAGTTCTAATGGAGCACATAGAACTTGAACTTGTAGCCTTCGGAGTAACAGCCATGCCTATGGACTATGGCATGCTCAAGGGTTACTACAATTCAAATTCAAACAACCCAATCATGATAATTTCAGAGAATTGCAAGGAACTCATGTCCGGAGCACACAAACTCTCATAATTCAACTAAAAATTCAAACTTTATTCAAACTAGAACTCCAAAATCCAAAATTAAGAAAATGGTACTTGAAATAAAATAATTAAAGCATTGGAACCAACTACAAATTTCACCTCTAGCTCTAGCTAAGAGGTTAGCTAAGGAAAAGCATATTAAAACTAGAACTAGAACTAAGAAAAGGAAGAAAAACTAGCTGGAGGAGGCTAGGTAGCCTCCTGGGACTTGAACTCCTTGCTTCCCACGTCCTTCGTTGATTTGGAATAGAAGAGAGCACCTCATTTTATAGTGCAGCAATAGTACAGCAACATAGCAGAATTTGTTTCGCCTGGTACGGCTTAACCAATGGTCGGATTGCCTTCAAATTTGGTTTGTAGCTTCCTTGTAATGTGATCTTCCTCATAGATGATTTAGATTTCCAAGATTATTCTCTGAATGGGCCCACCAATCACATCACCGACCGCCTCTCAAAATCGCGCACTTTGGGTACCTTTAGAACCAGTCATCTTGCTTTCAACGCCCCGGAGTGTACAGAGGTCGGATTGATCTCAAATTTTGAACATTGGTAGAAAACTTTCTCCTCTACATGATGGATGGATTAGATTGTCCAAAACAACCCCAGAATATGGTCCGAAAATTAGAACAATTAGGGCTTTTATAAACTCTGCGCAGTTGGAGCTTTCTGGATGGTCCATCTTTCTTCAACCGGTACGATCAAACCACACATCCTTTTGATCTGAAACTTTTGTGGTTATTTATATATGGATGTGTTCTAAAATATGGTCAAAGTAGATTCTTCATATCATCAATGATGAGTCCTCTGGACTGGCCCAGAGTTGAACAGCGAAATCTGAAACGTTCTGGACAGTTCGTATTGTTTTGGCCACCACGGTCAATCCGTAGCTCCGATCGACACGAAACTACTTGGGTTAGTTCGGCGTCGAGCTCCTCTTCGACATGGGTGTGTTGGATTTTCAAATATCATCAAGATCAACCTAGAAAACTGGTCCGAAAAACCAGGTGCGGGAATACATTGCTGTTTTAGAATCTGGAATCTGAAACTTGCATGGCCGACCGGTCACGACCGGTCGGACAGGGCTGGCCGACCGGTCATGACCGGTCAGGCCCTCTTTGGCATTACTCCAGCAAGCATGGCTGACCGGTCAAGACCGGTCGGGCTTCCTTGGCCAACCGGTCAAGACCGGTCTGTCTCTTTTTCTTCTTGTTTTCTTCCTTTCTTTCTTCTATTTTCTTCTTTCTTTGCTTCCTTCTTTCTTTGGTCCACCTTGGGCCTTCATCAAAGGCTCCAAATGGCCCCTTTTTGGTCTCTAATTGAGTGAAGTCCGCTCTCATTCCTATAATCACAAAACATGTGTTAGATGGGCCTTTAAATCATGAAAATCATGCAAACCATGTCATGTAATGGGCAATGCAATGTATAAATTGGAGGTTCAACAAAGTGGATCCTTGAAAGCCTTAGTTCCTTAATTACTATTTTTCTTAAGTTACTGTTTTAACACAATTCTCTCAATTGAATCTCTTAATTATTATAATCCTAGTTGCTGGAATAGCTTAGAAGTTGTTTTCTAATTCCCTATGGATCGACCTCGGTCTTACCGAGAATTATTACTACATCGTAGCCTTGCACTTGAGGTGAGCAAACGAGTTTTTGACGCCGCTGCCGAGGAATTTAGATAATAGTTCTAGATTATTTTAGTGGCTATAGAAGTAGATAGGTTTTTCTGATTTCCTAGAACTAACACATTGTTTTGCTTTATAGGATTTCTTCTCTAGTTCAAGCGAATTGGGTAATATCCTTCTAACTTAGTGCTTTTTGCAGATTTTCAATTTTTAAATTAATTTCAAATTTTAAGACTTAGGATTAGTTTAGTTTTTAGTTGAGTGGTTTATGTCCCATTGGGAACAAGACCACTCCAATCGTCTCCAATCTGAAGGTGGTCTAGTTGGACCATTGTCAGTCCATAGACAAGTCCGAAAATACCAAGAGCATTGTGATAGCTTGGGGAGTATGGATCAAACACCTTTAAGGAATCCTCCCCCCTCTACTCCAACTACAAACGCAAATCAATAAGGAGTAGGAGAGAATGAGATACATAAGGTTCCTCCAATGAGATCATTACGGGACTACCTACAACAGGCTCGTGCAACTACACCCTCGTGCGTGGTCTTACAATCAACTAGGGGAAACATCGATATAAAGCTGGGTGTGATTCAACTTATACCAAAGTTCTAGGGGCTAGACTCTGAAAGCCAATATTTGCACTTAAAGGAGTTTGAAGAAGTGGTAGCTACTTTGCAATACACTAATGTTTCAGAAGATGCCATTAAACTTAAAATTTTTCCCTTCTCATTGAAAGAAAGGGCCAAGACGTGGCTTCACTCTCTTAGACCACATTCGATAAGGTCATGGAACGAATTGACCCGGGAATTCTTGAAAAAGTTCTTCCCGGCTCATAAAACAAACACCCTTCGAAGAGCTATAATGAAATTTTCAGCTAAAGAGAGTGAATCATTCTTCCAATGTTGGGAAAGGTTTAAGGACCTCCTACTTGCTTACCCACATCATGGTTACGAAAGTTGGCGAATCATAAACTTCTTCAATGATGGATTAAGTTCGAATTTGCGCCAATTCGTAGAGATGATGTGCAACGACGAGTTTTGAGCAAAAATCCAGATGAAGCTTGGAGTTATTTGGATATGTTGGCCGAGAATGCTCAATCATGGGATACCTCGAATAAATCCAATAACCCCAAGCCTACTCAAGAAAAAGAGAAATGAGGGATTTATATCCTCAAGGAGGAAGATGATGTGAATGCAAGGCTAGCCAGCCTCACAAGGAAGATCGAGGCCATGAAACTTAGTAAGAGTGGAGTTTTAAAGTCCAATGAAGCTATTGAGACCACGTGTGGGATTTGTTTTACCAATATACACGCTATGCAAGATTGTCCTATAATTCCTGCGTTTCAAGAGGTGTTACATGAACATGCAAATGCCACATATGGTTATCAACGACCTTTTAATGGACCGGTGGGTAATACATACAATTCTACTTAGAAGAACCACCCAAATTTCAGTTGGAAGAATGCTCCCACGGGCAATCCTACCAACTCTCAAGGAGGGCCACCCATGCAAAATATGGCCCCACCTCAATTCTCAATCTAGGACACCTTAAAAGCGTTTATGCAAGGGCAAATGAAAATCAATCAAACAAATCAGCAAATGTTTCAAGAGCTTAAAGTCTCGGTTGATGAGATTAATGGACGCTTGAATGCTAGGGAAGGGACCTTTTCGGCCCAACCTCAGCCCAATCCAAAGCAAGTACATGAAGTAAGCATTCCTAATCTCTCCAACCAACATATGGAGCAAGCCAAATCCGTCACCACTCTTAGAAGTGGTAAACAAATTGACAAAACTATTCCGGTGAAGGCCGACAAACCTAATGATCCGGTAAATTCTGAGGATGAGGACGGATCTAACTTAGCCCCACAAGAAATGGAACGCGTTTACAAGCCCGTAACACCATTCCCTTCGAGATTGGTTGCTCCAAAATCTCTCCCAAACTCTCATGATATTTTAGAGATTTTTAGACAAATCAAGATAAACATTCATTGGTTGATGCCATCAAACAAATCCCCTCTTATGCTAAGTTTTTAAAGGACCTATGCACAACTAAACGCAAATATAATGTGTAACAAAATGCCTTCTTAAATGAGCAAGTGAGTGCCATTCTCACTCAAAAGACCCCCTCAAAATTCAAAGATCCCGGTAGTCCCACAATCTCATGTATCATTGGAGACTACCAGATTGAGCATGCATTGCTAGACTTGGGGGCAAGTGTAAACGTGATCCCGTACTCGGTATATGAGCAATTGGGTCTTGGTGAATTAAAAACCCACCAAAACCACGTTGCAACTCGCTGATAGATCCATCCGTGTATCGAGAGGGATACTTGAGGATGTTCTAGTCTAAGTTGACAAATTCTACTACCTGGTAGATTTTATCATCTTGGACACACAACCGATTATAGATGCTAGCACTCAAATACTAGTAATTTTAGGCCGCCCGTTCCTTACTACATCAAACGCAATCATCAATTGCCGGAATGGGGTGATGCAATTATCCTTTGGGATCATGACATTAAAGGTGAATGTGTTCCACTTGGGCAAAAGGTATAGGGATGTTGATGATGACGAGCTCTTTGAGGTAAACATGCTCGAATCTTTTGAAGAAGAAGAGCTCCTCCAACTTGAACCACTAGAAATCTTGGAGACATGCTTGGCATATTTCGAGGATTCCAAAGACCCCATCATTAGTGAAATTGTGCAAGCATTGAATATTGAGAAACCGGTAGTTGATACTAGTCGGTGGAGGCCCCATTTTGAAAGATTGCCACCAACCACATCAAGGCCTCTACTGTCTAACATCAAACCACCAAAGCTTAACCTTAAACCATTGCCATCCGAGCTTAATTATGTATACTTGGGTCAAGAAGAAACATTCCTGGTTGTCATTGCCTCTCACCTAGGGAAGGACCATGAGCTCAAGTTGATAGAGCTACTCAAAGAACATAGGGGAGCCATAGGTTGGACAATAGCGAATCTCAAGGGGATGGACTCTTCGATTTGTATTCACTGTATACACCTCGAAGAAAATGTGAAAACGACTAGACAACCTCAAAGGAGGCTAAATCCAAATATGATGGAGGTTGTCAAAGCTGAGGTGTTAAAGCTACTAGATGTGGGTATCATCTACCCCCTCTCGGATAACCAATTAGTGAGTCCTACCCAAGTTGTCCCTAAGAAATCCGGTATTACCATTGTAGAAAATGCCAACAACGAGCTTATACCGACTAGAGTGACCACCGGTTGGCGTATATGCATTGATTATCGGAAGCTAAACACGGTCACTAGGAAGGACCACTTCCCTTTCCCATTCATGGATCAAATTTTGGAGAGCTTAACGGGTCATTCCTATTATTGCTTCCTAGATGGCTATTTTGGTTACAATTAAATTGATATAGCCTCAGAAGACAAAGAGAAGACCACTTTTACATGCCCGTTTGGCACCTTCGCATACCGAAGAATGCCATTCGGACTATGTAATGCACCCGCCACATTCCAACGATACATGTTGAGTATTTTCTCAGACATGGTGGGTGAATTTCTCGAGGTATTCATGGACGATTTTTCGATTTTTTGTTGTACTTTTGATGAGTGCCTCAATCACTTGAAGTTGGTCTTGACAAGGTGTGAGGAGAAGAACTTCATTTTAAACTAAAAAAAGTGTCATTTCATGGTACAAAGAGGAATAGTCCTTAGATATATCATCTCGTCTAATGGAATAGAGGTAGACCGGGCAAAAATTGATATAATTTTCAACCTACCACCACCCAAAAGCATACGCGATGTGCGGCCCTTCCTTGGACACGCCAGTTTTTATAGAAGGTTCATAAAGGATTTTAGTCATATCTTAAGGCTCTTATGTAACCTTCTCCAAAAGGAGAACCAATTTGAGTAAAGTGACGAATGTCAATTAGCTTTTTCAAAGCTAGAAGACATGTTGACAACCGCTCCTATCATGCAACCACCGGATTGGTCTGTACTTTTTGAGTTGATGTGCGATGCGAGCGATTATGCTATTGGGGCGGTGTTAGGCCAAAAGAAGGATAAGAAGCCCCATGTTATCTACTATGCTAGTAGGACCTTGAATCCCTCCCAAGTCAATGACTCAACTACGGAGAAGGAGCTTGTAACCGTCATCTTTGCCTTGGACAAATTTAGGCCTTACTTAATAGGATCCAAGGTCATCGTTTATACTGATCATGCGGCGCCGAAACACCTTCTTTCTAAGAAGGATGCCAAGCCCCGTTTGCTTAGATGGATCCCACTCCTTCAAGAATTCGATTTGGAGATCAAGGATAAGAAGGGAGTAGAAAATGTGGTGGCGGATCATCTATCCCGCCTAATCCTACCTAATTCCATTGACGAGTCACCTATTGAGGACTCATTCCCTGATGAGCAACTCTTTGTTGCTATGCATCCACCATAGTACGCTGACATAGCCAACTATCGTTCCACAGGTGCGATGCCAACTCATTGGACTACGCAGGATAAACGAAAATTTCAAAGAGAAGTGTGTAGATTTTTCTGGGATGAACCTTTACTGTTAAATATTGCCCAGATCAAATTAGTAGGAGATGTGTCCCTAATGATGAACATAATTTTGTCATCTCCTTTTGCCATGATCAAGCATGTGGGGGTCATTTTTCCGCCAAGAAAACCACTGCAAAAATTTTGCAGTGTGGTTTTTATTAGCCCACTCTATTTAAAGACACCCACGAGTTTTGTAAAGCATGCGAGCGTTGCCAAAAGTTAGAAGGATTATCCCGTCGAAATATGATGCCTTTTACCCCAATTCAACATCTTGAAGTCTTTGACTGTTGGGGCATCGATTTCATGGGACCATTCCCCTCATCTTTTGGATATGTCTATATATTGCTTGTCGTAGATATGTGTCTAAATGGATAGAGGCTATTCCATGTAGAACCAACAACCATCGTATGGTTCTAAAGTTCCTTAAAGAAAACATACTTTCCAGATTTGGAACGCCTCGAGCCATCATTAGTGATGGTGGTTCTCACTTTTGCAATAGGCCTTTTGAAGCCTTAATGAAGAAATATGGCGTTAAGCATAAAGTGAGTACCCCATACCACCCACAAACGAGTGGGTAAGCTGAAATTTTCAATCAGGAAATCAAACAGATTTTGGAAAAGACGGTGAGGCCAGATCGCAAAGATTGGTCACTAAGATTAGATGATGCGCTTTGGGCTCACCGTACCACTTACAAGACCCCCATTGGAATGTCCCCCTATAGACTTGTCTATGGGAAAGCTTGTCACTTGCCTGTGGAGATTGAACACAAAGCCTATTGGGCAATTCGGGCATTGAACTTTAATGTTGACAAGGCTAGCTCGCTTCGCAAACTCTAAATGAATGAGCTTGATGAGATTTGGAATGATGCCTACGAGAACTCGAGAATTTACAAGAGTAGGATGAAGGCCTTTCATGACAAGCACATCTTCAGGAAATCTTTCCATGAAGGTCAGAAAGTGCTCTTGTATAATTTTCGGCTTCATCTTTTTTCGGAAAAATTGCGATCTCGATGGACCGGCCTATACATTGTTAAAAAAGTTTTTCCTCATGGGGCTGTTGAGATAGAGAATGTCGCAAATGGTAACTGTTTTAAAGTTAATGGACAATGCCTTAAACCATTTGTTGAGAAATTTGATTCAGAGGACATGTCCATCACTCTGAATGATCCTAGTGTATCAGGATGATTGATCTCCTAGTCTAACGGAGGTATAGTGTAGATTAGGTTTTGTTGCTTTTTCCATTTTTGTTTTACTATTTTAGTGGATTTAGTTGTCGGAGTTGCAGACTTCCATGATCGACTCTCTCAGGTAATATTGTTCTCACTCTCTTGTATTTTACCATTACTCTCATCTTCATGTTCATGCTCATTACATATCTTTTTACATTGAGGATAATGCAAGATTTGGTTGGGGCGTGAGATGAGATTCCTCATCTAGTAGTTTGCAACATTTTGAGCATTATATGTGAATTTTTTTTTCGAATTTTCTAAAAATTCAAAACTCTTTAGAAAAAACCTTATTTCTATGCATTCAAGATAATACGAGTATAAGAAAAGGAGATACAAACTGAGTGATGTTGCAAGTCTTGAACTTCTCTTAATATAATAGTTTTATATGTTAATTTCCCTATTTATGTGATTGATAGAAAATTTGAACACTTTTACACCTAGTTCACATTACACGATTTTCATGGTTTGAAGGGATTATGTGATTTGTGGATTGGCAAGACTTAGATTTGAGGTGTTGAGAAACCAAGCCGAGGTACTTTGTCCATCCTTGTCCATGGAAAAATAACAAAAGATATGGATTTCCAAAAATCCTATCTAATGTAAAAGAAATAGGAAAAGGAATGATGAAAATTGGGAATGATGGAAAACATGGTGGAAAACTCCGAAAAGGGCTACCTAATTACCAACCGGGGGATGGTCTACCCGTAACCAAAGCCGGAAATGGGATGTAGTGTGAAAGCCGTCGGAAGGACGGTAAGGCAAATTCCTGTCATAGGCTTGTTGTTGCTCTGTGCACCTTGAGATTCATAGTTTTAATCTATGAAGAAGATAATCCCAGAAACTCATGAGATGAACTTTCACTATCCACACTAGGTTGAATTTGTTCGAAATCTTCTATTTATCAATCAATCAGCGGGAATTTCATATGGACACTTATTATGTTTTGAGAGTTTAAGGTTTCAACTTCTATCACCTCATTTTTCTGAATTTTACATTTGTGTGTCTTGGAATGGATAGAAACATAGTTTCTGAAGGAGAGTTTTTTTTTTTTTTTTTTTGAGGTTTGAACCTGTTTCACCCATGTTTTGCTCGGGACTAGCAAAAAGCTAGTTGGGGTGTGTGTTGAACCTCTAATTTATACATGATATAGCCCATTACATCACATTATATGTATGGTTTACATATTTAAAAGGCCCATCTAATGCATGTTTTGTGATTGTAGGAACGAGAGCGATTTCGCCTAATTGGAGACCAAAAAGAGCGTATTTAGGAGCCTTTAGAATGAAGGCCCAAGGTGGACCAAAGAAGGAAGAAGAAAGAGGGAGAAAAGAGAAGAAAGAAATGAAGAAAAAAAAGGGAAGAACAGGGGTTCGACCGGTCATGACCAGTCGGCCACCCCACTGCTAACTCTTGTGAAGCCGCTGGAGTAAGGACCAGTTTGGTCCGACCGATCTAGATTGGTCAACCATCAGGTTAGGGACCTCCTTATGTACACTGGACTCCTAACAGACATGTCCGACCGGTCGGCCAGTCCAGTTCGACCGGTCATGACCGGTCGGCCTTGCGTAAACTAGTAGTTTCTAATTTGAACTCTGAGATTTTCTGTGCAAGTGCGTAGTGCTACGCAATTCTGAAGATTCCGATGCGGTAGAGCCTCCCCACTATAAAAGGACACCTAGAGTCTCTTCCTAGGGCATCATAGAAGTTGAGGAACTTAATGGGAGGTGAAGGAAGCCATCGTAGAGCGTTTGCAACCCTCCTAACTCCGGGTTTTTATGCTTTTTATGCCTTTTTCATTGAGTTCTAGTTGTAGTAAGACAATACTTGGCTAGAATCCTCAGCTAAGGCTGAGAGGTGAAGCTTGTAGTCAATTTCATGTTTAATTCAGTTTAATTCAAGTAGTTTCACTTCAAGTTTGAATTTTGAATGTTCTATTTCTTATAAAGTTGATATTTTTAGAAGTTTTATGAGAGTTCATGTGCTCCGGACATGGATTCCTTGCAATTCTCTGAGATTATCATGTTTTGCTTGATTAGATTCGAATTATGGTAACCCTTGAGCATGCCATAGTCCATAGGCATGGCTGTTACTCTGAAGGCTATGATTTCGAATGCTATATGTGGTTGAATGGGACTAGAACTTGGAAGTTCAACTTAAGTGGGATTGAATGTGCTCAATGCTTTATCTTCCAACTAGATGAGAGATAGAACTTCAAATCTAGTTGTGTTTATGCTTGGATTGGTTAGATTGACATGAGATTGTTACAAGTGGATCCTTGAAAGCCTTAGTTCCTTAATTACTATTTTTCTTAAGTTACTGTTTTAACACAATTCTCTCAATTAAATCTCTTAATTATTGTAATCCTAGTTGTTGGAATATCTTAGAAGTTGTTTTCTAATTCCCTGTGGATTGATCTCGGTCTTACCGAGATAATTTACTACATCGTAGCCTTGCACTTAAGGTGAACGAACACCCATGGGGGCCTTCATCAAGGAACGTAATCAGCTAGACGTCTAGATTGGTTATACCATCTACTTATCTGAGGATTAACGGGGTAAACTCCTTATCCCCCAAAATCAGCAGTGATCTTAATAGCTTGCGTAACAAACTGGACCATCCAGACTTGTATAAATAGATGACCCATTGATGATAAAGGTATACAATATCAAAACCCACATCTCACACTTCATCTTACTATCGAGTCCCATCCGACTTAAACTTCGGAGAGCTAACGGCTGAGCGCTAACCACCCTTAGCTTTCTTCTTTGGCTTTCAGGTTTAGAGAGGAGCCCGCCTAAGGGAAGGTGAACGTTTGGAGGAGCCTATTACCAAAATCAGACGTTAACATTATCTCTACTATGGTTATTTATTTTGAATCCGGATCGTTTGCTCGTCTTCAACAGGATTTTTCTGTTTCGCAATGCCTGATTGGTCCAGCTCAGCATACGCTAACAATGACTGCATTAAATGCAGCAGTGCTGACAATGTTATTGCTGAGCTGGACTAATCAAGTGGTCGGCAAACACGAAAATTCTGTTTAAGTTGAGCAGATGATTCGGACTCATTTATTTTGTCTTTCGATAACTTCTTAGATGTTTCATGGACTTTGGAGATGGACTCTGTACGATGGTTGAGTATAAGAAAAGTTAAGTGAGCCCCGTCCAAATATATGGAATGAGTCCCATGAAATTATGACTGTGCCCATTCCATGGAAGATCCAATCCATTCATTACATTCGATCGGCCTTAAGACCTATAAAAATTTGATTTGAGCCTAATCCGAGCCCTCTGTAGCCCACAACAATTGGTAATGGTAGCCGTTCATTCCCAATTATTTCTTATGGTGTGATCCAACTTTGTTATGATTTTCTTTCATTATTGGGCCCATGCCTCGAAATAAACGTGTGAAACGAATGAACAACATGAATTTCACACATAACTTATAGTGGGCCCCACAAAAGTTGTCCAAATACCCTTTTATGGAGCCAAGCTGTAGTAGAGGCCTCATTTTCAAAATCCTTGAATTTTTTTAAAGGGGACCATCACACTCTATGATTGTCCAGACCTTCCTCTATGGGACCACCATACTTTCCAGCAACTCTTCGATGATGTTTTCACTCTCCTGTGTGGGACCCACTACAAGTTTTCGAAATAAACAATAATTTTGTACTTTCTGACGTTCATTGTTACTCTCTGCGCGACAACTCTCCCTAAAGATGGTGGCCAAAGTTAAGAGATTGATAAGATGATTGTACTTTTTTGCTTTTTGACGAGGTACCATTTAGAGATGGCAAACCGTTGTAAATGACAACGAAAAACTGTTGCACATGAAACAATTAGAGCCTACTAAAAATGACAATGCCAACCCGTTGTACATAAAATAATTGAGACCTGTTGAAAATAACATGACGACCCATTGTACATGAAACAGTTGATGCCCGTTGAAAATGACAACGATGACTCATTGAAAATCACAATGGTGACCCATTATACATATGACAACCTTTTATGTTTAATTAATTTATTATTCTAGATGTTAATATTTTCTTTGCCATGCACAACAAATTCAAAAAGTTCAAAATAAAAAAATTTAGACTGTGGTGAAATTGCGCATTTTACTCACACTTGGGGTGCAACGCTTTGCGGAAGTTCAAAGAGCAGAGTGTAGAACTATGAATAAGTCCTAAAGGAGGGGTGATTAGGACCTTTTAAAAGTCATGCTTTTATTAAACAATTAAACTAAATTGAAGCATTAACACTTAGGCTTCCAAGCCAAGTGGGTCCAATCACATAGACTATAAAAGATATAGCAATTAAGAAATTAGTCCAATTTGTGAAAATACATCTTGTGTGTCAATCTACCTATCATGTTCATAACGTACATTCAATTTAAGCATTCATATAATTAACAATTAAACTAACAATGCTAGAATAATAATGTATTCAAATCAATCACAAACACAAGCATGTATAGTGGTTCGATTTTCCTACTCCACTCTTGGTTGTTGTACCCAACCCATGAGTATACCGGATTGCACTAAACGGAGGTTTTAAATCAGGTTCACTTTTCAACCTTTACCAGAGGTTTTACAACAAGTTCACCTCTCAACCTGGACGGAGGTTTTGACTAGGATCATCTCTCAACCCTTCAGCCTTACACAAGAGACCTACAATGGTTCCTATGCTAACCAATAACCTTAATTCTATGCAAGAACCCATGTACACTCCCCCCGGAGGCTCTCATTGGAAACTTGAATTTAGGTGTTAAAACTAGAAAATGTGTAAGGCAGTTTTCTTGTGTTTTGTTGTTCTAGGGTTCTGAGTAATAGAGACAATCATAAGCATTCACAAAGTAAACACGAGAAAGCATCGCAAGGCGAATTTATTCCAGAGATTCCGAGATCTTTTATATTCCAGGGTGTGATACTAATCACGAGCCCTTAATTACATCAATGGTCGATCACCCTTGATTAAAGACAAAAGTAAATGCTTGCATGCATCATAGATAAATTAAATAAAGCATTAAAAGAGCATGAATATAAATAAAACATATCACAAACAACACAGAGATTTTTATGTGGAAACCCTTACGGGAGAAAACCACGGCATAAAACAACAAAAAAATCCACTATAAATGATAGTTATACAATAGATGGAATATTCTGGAGGAAGCCCGAATAGATCGAGCAAGTAATTTAAATCATCAGGGACTATGGTCTTAAATTCACGATCATAGAGATCAAGTTTCGGGTTTCTTATGGACTAAGCCATCGTTTAGATAAATTAAATGCCTATCCCATGTTCTTTCGGATGTTCCTAGTTGAGAAGCAACTAGGACTTTAACCGAGTCATGTATCACAGTGCCATTGACCGTCGCCGAGGACGGGTGACCGCAGGAAGACATGCCACGATTCCCATGTAGTGCAACACAGTTCTAGTAACTGTTGCTGCAAACGGGTGACCACTGGAAGACATGCCATGGTTGCCATACTCAACACAGTACTAGTAACTGTAGCTACGAACGAGGTGACTATCAGAAGGCATATTACGGCTATCATATGATACAACATGGTGTCATTGACCGCCACTACGGACAGGTGACTACATGAAGATACATCATGGCTACTAAATGTTACAACATAGTGTCATTGACCGTCACTGCGGACGGGTGACCACAAGAAGACGCGTCATAGCTACCAAATGGTACGACATAGTGTTATTGACCGTCGCTACCAATGAGTGATCACTTGAAGATACATTATGGTTGCTAAATGGTACAACATAGTGCCATTGACCGTAGTTGCGGACGGATGACCACTTGAAGATACATTATAGCTGCCAAATGGTACAACATAGTGCCATTGACCGTTGCTGCGGACAAGTGACCACATGAAGACACGTTATGGCTATTGGGTGGTACAACACAGTGCCATTGACCGTCACTGTGGACGGGTGACTACAGGAAGACACACCGCGACTACCTTAGCTGCTCAACTAACTGAACCCCGCTTTGGATGTGAAGTACATCAACTGGTTTTAGTGATAGTAGTTCATAATAAAGTATTTCAGATGTTTTGGAATTCTTTGGTTATGGTTTTCGATGATAACCATAGTCCATTTGATTTACTTTCATATCTCGATCTGGAATGAATAAAGTTCATGTAATGAATACAAGGAGCACAAAGTAAGTATACTTGATTGCATACTCGAGAGAATATTGCACTTATGCTTGATGTTTAGTGCACCGGGTGAATTATGCACTTGATTTGGTTAATCTGCTTTATGCATGTCCTTAATTCAACTATATTATTGTTAATAATCGATGCTTCGAGCGATTGGATCACTCGGATAGGCTGTGTTGAGTTATATTTCTTTGAGACTTCAAGCTTGATGAGCTAGATTGCACATTTCTAGGCTTGAAAATGGCTAAGTATCGGGCTGATATATGCCTGTTTATGCCAATAATTAATAAATAGTGGGGATTAGTGTCCCACAAGTGCTTGATTTAATTACCTTATGATAGGAAAGATGTTAAACCCGGCTTGGTGTCAGTGAGATTACGCCTAATTTTACTTGGCGTCGGTCGATCTTCGAGCCAACAGGGCACTTTCTAGGGCTGAAAATGACTAAGTACTGAGCCTGTTTACTACTTAATTGGAGTATTCAGTGATTAGGATAACAAATAATGTCGATGTAATGTATTATTATGTTGCTTTGGATCATGGAGAAACTAAATCTCCCTCTTGACGTTGGTCAAATTCTGCTTAGTTTTAGTGAATATCGGTCACTTTATGCTTTTAAAAGGTGTTTCCAGGATTGTGAAAATGACTAATTGTAGTCATTTTTTATTAAATCACTGATTCGAGCCGTTTAACATTGACCGTTGGGAAATCCAGTCCGGGGGATGGATAGAGCTCAACAATGTGTGTCTAGGAGCAATAGTACGATGGAGAGGCGGGCCGCATCGAAGGCAGACCACACCACGGAATCCCGAGGTCTGGTAAGACCGTCCGGGCGTATGAGGGCTTAGTGGTGGGCGCATGTAGCCCCCCCTCAGTTGCATGTGAGAGAGAGAATGAGGAGAGGGAGTGAGGACCTCCCTTTCAGGCACATGTGCTATAACACATGCACTCCTAACTTGGTGGGTGCATGTGGCTTTGCCACTTGCCAAATTTCATGATTTTTTTTACTAAAAAGGGAATGGGCTCATGTGGCTTTGGACTTAGCCAAGTTTTGGTTCCTCCGGCTCTGAAGAGATCAGCACATGTAACCCTTTCCAAATTTCGACAAGGGTGATGGGTGCATGTTACCCTCTCCGACGAGGATTCTGGCAAGGGATTTTGGTGAGGATTCTACCTCTTGCGGCGCTCTGACGTCCTCTCGAATGAAGATGTCCCTCTCTTAGTAAGTGAGTGCGTTATTTATAGTAGTTAATCAAGTCCCGAGTGCAAGCAAAAAATAAAAATTGCTAAGCGCATGTGTTTGTGGGAGAGGGATCATGCGCATGTGGAGAGAGCGTGGGCGCATGTGCCCCCTGTGGTAGGCGCATGTGCCCATACTTAAGCAATTTTTTAGTTTTGGTAATTTGGAAGAAGGAGAGGTGGGCTCCCATGCGCATGTGGTAGGGGCATGTGTGCATGTCCCCTTATGGTATACGCATGTCCCCCTTGTGGTGTACATATGTATCCACACTTAGAATATTTTGCAAACTTCAGCCTTCGATTGTCCAAAGGACAGGTACCTTTTCGGAGACCAAGGTCACTGACACCAAATACTTTAAGCCTCTCATCGGGCTATTGAATGAATGAGTCAGGGTACGGATGATCAACTGCTATGAATTTTGGTATTTCCTTCCCAATTTGGACCCTCTCGGTTGGCTTTAGACAGGGGCAAAACATACTTCAGTGCGTAGGTAAAAGTATACATCGTACAGCATTCAAATTCGGTTGTTAAGGGTTTTTGGCATTTCGAATCATTTGGTGGTAATACACATGTCCAGATACACTCCAAAATATCATTTATAGGTTTCAGACAATTTCAGTCAACTCCCAACAAGGGCATAACGTACTTCACGGTGCACAGGTAAAAGCATGCATCGTATGACATTTGAATTCAGGAGTTAAGGGTTTTTTGACATTTTAGATCATTTGGCCACAATACGCATGTCTAATTCCCTTCCAAAATAGCATTTGTAGGCTTTCAGACCCTTTCAGTCGGCTCTAAACAAGGCAAACGCATTTCGAGGTGTGCAGGTAAAGATATGCACCGCGCGACATTCAAACTTCCTAGTTAAGGGTTTTCGGATATTCTGGATCATTTGACGGCAATACGCATATCCAGTTCCACTCCGAAATATCATTCATAGGTTTTAGTCATGACATTCAAGGCAAATACATGTTCATTTTGCAAGGATTATCATTGGCATTTTATCAAACAGTTGGCATTCTTGATCGACTAAGCTATTTCAAAAGTTCAACACAGCAATCATTTAATCTCACAATGCACAAGGATATATAGTGGTTTGGTTTCCCTACTCTACTCCTGGTTCACGATCTCAACCTATGAGAACACCGAATTTCACTACAGTCATGGTTTTAAATCAAGTTAACCATCAACCTTAACATCCTATCTTCTAGGACCGTGTTTACCATCCCTCGATGGCCCAATCTAGGGACTTATCGAGTTTGGATTTCAAACTCTCACCAATCTTAATCCAAGGATGGCCACGTACACTCTCGCAAGAGTTTTCCAATACAGGGAATAATGATACAATAAATGGACTCTCAAATACTAGACATACCTAGATGGTTGAGCCCCAATTCGATGCCTTTGACGAGTAGCTTCATCTCCTCTCTGTGCTCCCAAGATCAGCTACTAATGCAAATGCTATGAGTATGATTATGCCGGGTAGTTAGGGGAGAGATGGCCAAGTTTCTCTTGCCTATTCAATGCAATGGTTATGTAGGAACTACCAAACTCAGCATTCAATGGCTATTAAAAGACCTCTTGATGAATAATCGATGGTAGGTCAGCCATGAATGTAAAGCTTGAGTTCATAGTTCAAACGAGCTTTGAATACTCAATGATAAGCCATTAATGGCTAGGTTTGAATGATGAAATGAAGAGGAATAAGAGCAAGGAGGGTAGGAAGAGAAGAAGTAAAAGCTCTCTCACTTGGCTCTTAATGGGTGTTGAATGCTTGCCCTAAAAGCTCTCAAAATGAGCTCTTATAGATACCCCAAATCGGGTCCCAACGGGCAGAAAATGGTCATAAAATGACCTGTCAGAAAAGCTTGTCGATCGGTTTGATTTGGGGTCTTGACTGACGACCAACCGGTCCCTGGACCGGTTGAATTTATCATGTCCAGGGCCAGTAGTTTGTTAGGCATTTTTTTTATCAATCGATGACGGGTCGGATGACTGGTCGGCTATACTACCTGGCCGGTCAGACGACCGGTCCAATTATGAGCAGCCAAGGCAAATGCTTGTTGGACAAATTTGGTCGGTCGAGGATCGGTTGACTCTACTGCCGAACCGGTCGGACGACTGGTCTAATTACGCGCAATAAAACACAAAGTCTGTTGGAAGTTGTTGGTTGGTCGGCGACCGGTCGGTCATACTATTTTTCTTAACAAGTCTTTGCTGGACTGTTTTTGCAGGTCAGTGACCGGTCGCCCGATTAGTCTGTTACCCTTGTGTAGGCATGATCAGGCTCAATATTAGCCTGTTAGATTGGTGCTTTCAAAGGAGGTTTGATCTTTTCTTTTCAATGATATCAACACCTAGCCAAAGGAGATTCAAGTCTGATCAACTTGACCGTATGGGTCGAGCAAGAAATGAGTTAAAGATAAATTGATGATTACACCATTCATTGGTGTTTTGGGATACCTAAAGTCGATCTATATGCAACTTACCTTGTGATCTTGTTTCTACTTGAGCTTGAGCATAGGAAGAAGCATTGTCTTCAAGTCTTGTGCTACAAATCTTCAACCGGGGCTCTCAAGACAAGACACGACTAGGAGACACGGCAATTGACAAAATATAATGTACTAACAATCTCCCCCTTTGTCAATTGCTTGACAAAACATCTATCCTAGACACATCATGATTTCCAAATCATGATAGACCCAAAATAGAAAAAAATACACTATACAGATATACAAGATGATCTTTACAAGAGGACATGTATAGACTCGATTTTCTTCAAAATCTCTCCTTAATGCTTGCACCTATAAAGTTCTGCAAAAAGATATAAACGGACCTTCTAGGTGGGATGATTCTCTCCCTTTTTGTCAGTAATTAACAAGGGTTAGCCAGCAAAGAGATATGCCTAATAAAGTTGTAAGGCTAACATCGAAAATATGTCAATCACATGAGATAAGGATGAGAGATAGACATGAAAATCTTGAGGAGATCTAAAGAACTTAAAATATGCAAGATATATAGATAATCGTTGAAGCATAAAGGGCTTATAGCCCAATCAACCAACCACCCCTCCACATGTATATCAAGATAAAGAATAGAATAATGAAAATGAGCTAATAGAGGGCATAGAGCTCGAACCATCCAACCTCCCACAGATATGTAAAAAAGACCATAAGCTCATATAAAAGAGTATAACTATAGCGAACTGAAAAAGTCAAGATATTATCCATACAGACATCAAAATGGGTAAACAGCCCAAAGTCGATATGAATCCATCAACCCAACATAAATAAACAGGAAAATATCCAAACCATAGAAATATAAAACATGATATCCAATTGGTGTCTTTGGTCATGCAAAAAGAGATTGTGACCAAGACACCCGATACTAAATTCGACACTAGTAATCACTGCCATCGCCCAGATCTGGGGGTGGAACATCACCACGAGCGGCGTACTCCCATACATCCATACGCCTCTCAATTTGAGCTAAGCGAGCCACTATAACCTCCTGTTGTACAAGGAGAGTGGCCTGACCTTGTAAGAGTTGCGTCTCGGTCTGCTTCGACCTATCGAATCTCTAAAGGAGCTGTGCCTGGGTCTACTCTATCCTGTCAAGTCTCTGAAAGAGACGCTTATGAAGCTGGCACAGCTCAACGATATTGTTAGTGCACTTTTCTGTGGCATACTAGTGCACCTTGTTTGTCAATCACTTAGGTTAGTGAGTCTAGTGTTGGTTGAGCTTGGTGAAGATGAAGACCGAAAACTCTAGTGGCCCTACTGCATCAAGGAAGAAGAAACATGTAAAAGTGAAGCCTTGGTGTGCCTTAACCTTGACCAAAACCTAACCCTTAACCTCTTTGATGAACTTCACCATATTAGGAAACCTTTAGTCATCATAGATTGGCCCTAGGTGTCCCAAAAGATCGCTCATACCTTGGCCATAGAGAGTGGGTTGTGAAAGAGATGGGTCAGCAAGTCATCAGGCTGAAGGCCTGTCCGACCGGTTACGGCTGGTCGGCTAGACTGGATCGACCAGTTAAGACCGGTCGGACAGGCCCAGTCCAGAGACAGCAGTGTGCAAGCCATTGGGCTGACTGGTCAAGACCGGTTGGACAGATCCCCCCCCCCCCCCCCCCCCCCCTAGACAGTGAACATTCTGTCTTCACTAGGCCATTGGCTGACCGGTTGGGACAGGTCAGGAAGTAGCCGTTTTCTGCCCATTTTTTGTCCGTTTGGACACTTTTATAAAGGGGCTTGGCTCATTTTGAGGGGTAGGTAGAAGAATTTCAAGAGGAGTGAAGCCACCATTGTTGGAGACAATTTGAGGCTCATTCTCAACCTATGCAAGGCATCTTCCTTTGTACTTTAACACAATATTGGAGCATTTCAAGCTCATGAAGAAGATGACCTTCATCCCCTCTTGATCTCTAGAGTTTGGATCTTCCTTCATAGGCATATCCTTATCCAGATCTTTAAGATGAGATCGTTGTAGGAGAGAAACTCTAGGCAACCCATTCATAATAGTTGTAGAGTTCTCAAACCTACCCTCCTATCATCTTGGGCATCTCAAAGGCATCATAAGCAAGGTGATTGATCAAGTGTAGTTGAGGCATTGGCGACGCAACGACAACACGATCGTGGGAGCAAGGGAAGCACGGGAGAGCGGAGATCAAGCAACCCGATCCGGCGCTGAACAAGGGGCTCATCCGACAATTAAGGTTGTCTTTATTGAGAGTCCATCCACTCAATTCCCTGTGGGAGTTGAGTGTAGAGTTTGTTTGTCAAACTCTAATTAGAGACGTTGGACCGTTCCTTGGCCTGTTTGTTGGACTAGAGACTAGGGGTTGTTTGGCACTCCTTGGCCCGTTTGTCGGGCCTAAACAAATTCTCCAAGGGGGAGCCTCCGACACGGGAGTGAACGTGCGTTGGGTTGAGAGTTAGCCTATGTTCAAAACTTCATTTATGGTTGAGAGGTGAATCGGGAAAACCTCCGTGTAAAGGTTGAGAGGTGAACCTCATTTAAAACCTCCGATAGTGAATGCCGGTGTGCTCAAAGGAGTTCAGTACTTGAACCGAGAGTGGAGTAGACCCAAAGTCGAACCACTATACATGCTTGTGTTTGTGATTAAATTGAGCACATTGATATCTTAGCATTATAAGTTTAATTGTTTATTTATGAATGCTTGATAGGATTGTATGCTAGGCTCTAGATAGGCACATCCACACACAAGATGTACTTTCACTAGTTGTGTAGACTTGAGCTCATTGATCCATTCTCATAAGTCTACATAGGTTGCATAGATTAGGAGCTTTATTAGTTAAATCATTTGATTATCTATGCATGCTTAGACTAGGTTGTTTATTGCTTAAACCTTATGCTAGTCTTGTGATTGGACCCACTTAGGCTTAGAAGCCTGAAGTGTTCTTGCTTACTTAGGTTAATTTGTTGAATTGTGTAAGTAGGCGAAAAGAATTTCAAAAGGTCCTAATCACCCCCTCCTATAGGACTTAGCCATAATTCTAGTTGCTCGTTAAGCTTCCGCACATACGAAGGTGTCGTGTTAGACTACCGACTTACTTTCAGATATATGCTAGAGAATCTACCACAGGAGATCCACGACGAGTGAATCTGCGTGGGGGCGTGCTGAACCACCCGGGGGTAAAACGAGGATCAATAACAGGATCTGATGAAGGAGCAGCAGGTATAGTCTAAGATGGTCCAGATGGCTGCTCCTGAGTGTGCTCTGGATGTAGGAGTGCCTCAATTTTTTTCATCTTGGTGATTAGGGAGCGATTCAGGATAACAGGTTTTGCGGGTTTTTCAGAGGGATTGACTAGACCTATGGATTTAGCGAATTTACAGATAAGACGCCCAAAGGGAAGACCTGTTGAAGGACCATCGACGAGTTGAATAGCCGAGAGAATATCCGCCATGATACGAATGCAAATACAGATTTTCTGACCCTGACTTATCCAATATAGCAGAGTATATCGGAATTCTGTGAGATCTGCTTTGTTGCTTTTTCTCGGATAGACATTGCGGAAAAACAGGTTATGCATCAACCGAAAGTCCCAAGTCATTGAAGAGGCAAGCAGAGCACTACCAACCCATATGGGTGGCTTTTCACCACATAAGATGCAAGTGATGGCAACAACAGGAGAAGGTTCTAGATCAGAGAAGTCTGGAACTGACGTTTTTACAAGAGAGATCCTTAGAACCTGGGATATAGACTCAATAGTAAAGGTCTACATGTCATTGTTGAAGAGGACCATTAAAGGACAGAGGTTTGTTTGAGACATCCCGACAACACACATAGAATTTTCAGACGATATCCCGTTGAATCGAACCTCCCATGTGAAGCGCGAGATCCCAGCCAACGGCGGATAACATAGCCACTGTATTGTACTCAGCTAAATCCTCTATTACATCCAATTTTCACACATAATTTCATGATCCTTGAAATGGTCCCATTTTGCTAGATGAGAGGTGTCGGGACAAGATTTGGATGGAGACTTAGAGGATGTGACAATCCCTTTTCCTTTTGAAGTGGTTTTTTAAGGATTTGGACGAGAGGGCCCCTCATCATAGTGATTTTTGGATCGACGTTCCCGCCTTGGAGATGGACCCATCTCTACAGTTGCGAGATGACATAACTCAAGGAAAATGAGCTAGAAACTAAGCCTATGTTCCCAAATGGAAGAAAAATTGACAATGAAGACTCAAAGAGGAACTCTTACCTGATGAAGAAGATGATCTTGAAGTAAGAAGATGATGGTGGAGATGACTAGAGCTTCCAATCTTCAAGAAAATCACCTTGGAGAGAGCTAGCAAGGGAAGAGGGACTCTTAGGGCACAAATGAGAGGAGGAAAAAGAACCAAAATGGGGCTGAAATGAGCCCCAACCGAGTTTTATAGTAGGTCGCTGGCGCTGACCGACCTGGTCGGCCCCCCCCCCCCCCCCCCCCCCCCCAATTGTTTTTTGTGTAATTTTCTCATGGCTCCAACTGGGGATAGATTTTCCATCCTAATTCACTTGTGATCTTTCCAAACCTATATTGTAAAGCCATCCTAAGCCCATGCACTTTAGTGCATCAAAATGCTGTTGAGCACTTAAATGTGTATATTCTAACCCCATTTCATCACTAACTATGCATGGTTTTCAAGCTTAAAGACTATTCTAATGAATGGTTTTGGTGGTTATAGGAATGAGAGAGACTTCACTCAATTGATGACTACAAGAGCATATTTAGGATGAAGACCGAAGGTGGGCCAAAGAAAGAAGAAAGAGGAAAGAAGAGAGAGAAAGAGATGAACTAAAATGAGGTTCTACCGGTCTGGACTGATCGGACATCCTCAAGAATCACTCCAGCAGCTGCTGGAGGTCGCTGTACAGAAGCCCTGCACAGGTCCGACCGGTCTAGACCAGTCGGGCACCCTTCTGGACTCTCTGGACCTCTGCCAGACTGGTCAAGATCGGTCGGCCAGCCATCTCGACCGGTCGGCCAACAGGTAGCCAGTTTAATTTGCTGAAATTCAGTAACTTCTTCAGCAAGCTCTGAGTTTTGTGCGCAAGTGCGTAAGTGCTGCACAAATCTGGAAGATTCTGAGGTAGTAGAGCCTCTCTACTATAAAAGGGGACCTAGGGATCATAGCTAAGGTATCTTAGAAGAGATCTATGAAAGCAAGGATGTGGGGAGCAAGGAGTTCAAGACATAGAGGCTTCCTAGCCTCCTCTAGCTAGTTTTTCTTCCTTATCTTAGTTCTAGTTCTAGTTTTTAATATGCTTTTCATTAGCTAATCTTTTAGCTAGAGCTAAGAGGTGAACCTTATATTTTTCTTACATTGTTTAATTCATTTTTAATGGTTTCAAGTTTGAATTTAATGTTGAACAATGGTTTTGTTTAGGTTTGAATAAAGTTCGAAGTAGTTTTTCTTAATCTTATGATGACTCATGGATGTTTGGAAGAATTACATTAGTTTCTTACTTATTTTGCAAAGATCTAAACCTGTACGCTTCGAGGAATCAGATTCAAGACGCTCTAGACTTGAATTCTCATGTGGGAATATCATTCCAAGAGTTCTACTTTTCTGGAACTTCTGTTTATGTGTGATTATGTATGTGATTTGAATGAAGTTCAAATAATGATCTAGTTATGCTTTGTGACACAGTTTAATGATGATTATAATTGTGATCTTAATCTATTGGAACTAGGATTGACCTATGCAATTGAGTGTGCTCAAGTCCTAACTTGAATTGAGGGAATCATGTATATAAATCATATATATGACAGACTGTATGTTATAACCGCTTTATCATCCGGCTAGATAGGATTTGATTTTGACTCTAGTTGAGTAATTGAGAAACCATGTCGAATTGTTCATCGAAGGAGAGCTATAAGTGGATCCTTGATGCTCTAGTTACTTTTATTCTCAGATTTTCCCTATTTCATGTTTAACCCCGATTCCATAAACCTTTTAAGATTCTAGTTGTTAGAGTAGTTAGAATTGTTTACCTCCTTTCCTGTGGATTGACCTCGGTCTTACCGAGATTATTACTACATTGCAGCCTTGCACTTGAGGCGAGTGAACAAGTTTTTGGGGCCGTTGCCGGGGAAGAGGTTTAACGGTTCTAATTGTTCTTGTAGTTATAGAGTAGTCTTAGTTAGGTAGGATTTTCAATTTTTTTTCTTTCTAAAAGTAGTTTTCTGATTTTTCTTAATTTCTAACAATTTTCTATTTTTGTGTTTTGTAGGAACTTAGTTACTAACATAGTTCTCACCTTCACGGGTAACATCTCCCCATCTCCCTTTCTTGTTTTTTGTTCTTCTTCCTAGATTATGGTAGTTTCAACTCCTTAAAATCTCATTATGGCTGATTGGAAGGGTGGTGCTTATGCATACCTTTTGGAAGATGAGATGCCGGATCATGGGATCCAAACTAATTGTGATTGGAATCATTCTATGCATAATTATTTTCTTAAGACTCAATTTACTTCTAATACTCCCCCACGTAAGACATTGCGAGATTACCGGAATGAGAACAATGTGTATAACTTTTCATTGGGTAAGATGATAGGAGAGAATCGGAAAGAGATGAATAATGTTCCACCAGTTAGGACAATGTATGATCACTTGTATGGCTATGCATATCAACAACCATCTAAAAGCCCAACATATGACATGCATAAGCCAAATTTGTGGGAGCATCAAAATTTCAACTTGAAAATGAGCTAACCATGGATGTCAACAATTATCTTCAAGAGTTTCTTTCCCATGAGTCGCAACCGACACAAACTCTTGAGGATACATTGTGAGAGTTTATGAAAATAACTAAGCAATGCATACAAAATTTTTCGCCAACCTCTCAAAATCCTGAACCCGACATTGGGAACACTGAATCAATTCTCAACAATGAAGAGGATGAGGCTATCCAAGCCCAACCCTCTTCCGATTTAATTGACTAAACTTTTAGAGGATGTCAATTTCAATGATCCCAACATTACCATTGATTATGGTGAATCGACTATCTCTTTTAGCTATTCTGATTTGAACGATGAAGAGATTTCAAGGATAGTTGACGAACCCGAGGAATCTACAAAATCTGAAAGTGATAGTTTGATTGTGTACAATGAGGATTTAAAGGACGATTGTGAGTCCATGATTTCTTCTTCCAAAGGGCCGAATGTTTATGAGTTACCAGAAGATATTCTTGCTAGAGAGATGGCCGAAGTGGATCTTTTTGAGTTCTTCCACCAACAACACATGCCCAATTCTATTGTGGAAGAACTCCCTTGGTTTGAAAATTTTATTTCTTTGGATGACGTGGTAGCACAATCTAAAATTTTAGATCAACCAATGTTAGATGATGTGTTTACTATTGAATCTGAAAATTTTTCTTTGGAAGACTTCCCCTCTATAGAGGAGGAATTTCTTGCATTGGAATAGACTTTCCTCAATCACTTAGGAAGAACGAGAACCCTTCATCCGACTCTCTCGATTTCCTAGAGGAATGCATGACCCACCCCTATGATCTAGATGATGAGATGATTATGGAGTTGGACATTTTGTTAGACACGGTGTCCGTGCTTGAAGAACACCATTCCGCTGATTTACACTCTTTACCATTAATTGTGGAAACACCGTGCAATTCTGAACTTGTGGAGGAGACAACCTAAACTAAAATACTTAATGAATGTCTCTCCACCATCATGGGTTCTTCAACTCATTGAAAATTCTGATTGGGATGACCCGTTTTTAATAAATCACAACCCAATTCAGAATTTAAGGAGATATCTTTTGCTGTTCTTATCTCCTCCTTACATGCATGTGGTGCACACTATGATTGGACCTTAATGAAGAAACGCATCCATGTGTACATTTGAGCAAGACTTTGGATGGTCCTCATGAAAAACCTATTGAAATTCATGAAGATTCTGCTCAAATTTGATCATGTAGTCGATCAGACTAATCAAAGGTAGGTAGGTAGGTTAGGATTTCTTTTCTACATTTATGATTGAATGAGTCTCATCGAGACAATGGAAGATGCTAGAATTGATCAACTTGCTACCTCAAATACTCTCGTTCTCACCTTCCTTTGTTTTATGTCATTGCTCTCATGTCATGCATATTGTAATCTTATTACATTGAGGACAATGTAAGATTTTGGTTGGGGGGTGAGATTCCTTTGATGAATCTACTAGCTTTTGTGACATTTTGAGCAATTATATAGAAAGAAGAAAGAAGGAAAGAAGGGAGAGAAAGAGATGAACTAAAATGAGGTCCGACCGGTCTTGACCGGTCGGCCATCCTCAAGAATCACTCCAGCAGCTGCTGGAGGTTGCTGTACAGAAGCCTTACACAGGTTCGACCGGTCTAGACCGGTCGGGCACCCTTCTGGACTCTCTGGACCTCTGTTAGACCGGTCAAGACCGGTCGGCCAACAAGTAGCCAGTGTAATTTACTGAAATTCAGTAACTTCTTTAGCAAGCTCCGAGATTTGTGCGCAAGTGCGTAGTGCTGCACAAATCTGGAAGATTCTGAGGTGGTAGAGCCTCTCTACTATAAAAGGGGACCTAGGGATCATAGCTAAGGTATCCTAGAAGAGATCTATGAAAGCAAGGATGTGGGGAGCAAGGAGTTCAAGTCATAGGAGGCTTCCTAGCCTCCTCTAGCTAGTTTTTCTTCCTTTTCTTAGTTCTAGTTCTAGTTTTTAATATGCTTTTCATTAGCTAATCTCTTAGCTAGAGCTAAGAGGTGAACCTTATAGTTTTCTTAGATTCTTTAATTCATTTTTAATGGTTTCAAGTTTGAATTTAATGTTGAACAATGGTTTTGCTTAAGTTTGAATAAAGTTCTTAGTAGTTTTTCTTAATCTTATGATGACTCATGGATGTTTGGAAGAGTTACATTAGTTTCTTAATAGTTTTGCAAAGATGTAGACCTGTACGCTCCGAGGAATCGGATTCAAGATGCTTTAGACTTGAATTCTCATGTGGGAACTTCATGCCAAGAGTTCTACTTTTCTGGAATTTCTGTTTATATGTGATTGTGTATGTGATTTGAATGAAGTTCAAATCATGATCTAGTTATGCTATGTGACAGAGTTTTTTTATGATTATGATTGTGATCTTATTCTATTGGAACTAGGATTGACCTATGCAATTGAGTGTGCTCAAGTCCTAACTTGAATTGAGGGAATCATGTATATAAATCACACATATGACAGATTGTATGTTAAAACCGCTCTATCATCCGGCTAGATAGGATTTAATTTCGACTTTAGTTGAGTAATTGAGAAACTATGGCGAATTCTGCATCGAAGGAGAGTTATAAGTGGATCCTTGATGCTCTAGTTACTTTTATTCTCAGATTTTCCCTATTTCATGTTTAAACCCGATTCCATAAACCTCTTAAGATTCTAGTTGTTAGAGTAGTTAGAATTGTTTACCTCCTTCCCTGTGGATCGACCTCGATCTCATCGAGATTATTTCTACATCGCAGCCTTGCACTTGAGGCGAGCGAACAAATGCCTTGGGTGGAACACAATATTTTTACAAGAAGAAAACTGAAGAGATGAAAATATGACTATGAAGAATAACGAATTGAGGCCTATGACCTCGAATATACCTATATAGATAAGATAATGAGGCTTAATCCTCGAATGTATCATGCAAAACATATGCTCGATGATTGGATTAGACATACCCAACACTAATGGATTTCTGAAGGTCCGCAAAGTGAATTGAGTCCAAAGGTTTGGTTAGGATGTCGGCTGACTGATTCTCTATAGGCACATGTTCAAGAGATATGGTGTCATCTTCAACTAGTTCTCGAATAAAATGGTGCCTAGTATCGATGTGTTTAGTGTGTAAGTGCTAGACTGAATTTTTTGAAATATTAATGGCACTGATATTGTTGCAAATAGTGTCATTGTGCCTTGTTTAATCCTATAATCCGTCAAGGTTTGTTTCATCCATAATAGTTGCACACAACAAATTCTGATAGCAATATATTCTGCCTCAACCGTGGACAAGGAGATGGAGTTCTATTTTTTACTATGCCACGAAACAAGGCAGTTTCCAACATAGAAACAGCCACCACTTGTTATTTACGATCATCGATGTTACCATCCCAATCGGCATTTGAATACCTGGCAATGTCTGTAGATGAATCAAATGGGTACCAAAGGCCGTATTCAGTGGTTCATCCTACAAATCGGATGATACGCTTAACTGCGACAAGGTGAGATTCTTTAGGGTCAGCCTGGAATCGAGCACAGGCACCTACACTGAATGCAAAGTCTGGTTTGCTAGTAGTGAGGTAGAGAAGACTACCAATCATGCTTCTATAAAGATGTTAATCTACACTATTCCCTGCTAGATCTTTAGATAATTTAACAGTGGTGATCATAGGTGTAGTATGAGATCGACCAAATTCTAACCCAAATCTCTTAACAAGGTCTCTAGCATACTTTGTTTGGTTAATGAATATACCTGACGCTAGTTGTTTCAGTTGTAAGCTTAGAAACATGTTAAGTTCTCCTACCATACTCATTTCAAATTCTTATGTCATTAAGTTAGCAAATGAAATAGAAATTTTCTCACATGTGGAACTAAAGACAATGTCATCCACATAAATTTGGGCAATCAGGACTAAATTCTTGGCTTCTCCATAAAAAGTGTCTTGTCAACACTCCTCCTAACAAAATCATGGTCTATTAGAAATTGAGTTAGACACTTATACCATGCACGGGGAGCTTGCTTGAGTCTGTAAAGGGCCTTTTTCAATCGGTATACTTTGTGAGGATATTTAGGATCAATAAATCTTTTTGTTGTTCAACATATACTTTCTCATCTAGAATACCATTCAAGAAGGCACTTTTTACTTGCATTTGAAATAGTTTGAACTTTAAAGCACAAGCTACAGCCATAAGAATTCTAATAGACTCGAGTCTAGCTACAGGGGCAAATGTTTCATCAAAATTAATTCCTTCAATTTGGGAATACCCTCTGAGCAACTAACCGAGCCTTATTCCGTATGATATTCTCAGATTCATTGGATTTATTTTTAAAGATCCATTTGGTTCCAATAAGATTTTCCCTTTCAGGCCTATCGACTAGATATCACACCTCATTTTTAATAAATTGTTGAAGTTCTTCTTGCATTGCAAGAATCCAGAATTTATCGTTTAGAGCTTCATCAGCATTTTTAGGTTCTATTTTAGAAGTAAAACACAGGTGGCTATTGATAGCCTCCAACTATTTCGTGGTTTTGACCCCAGTGTTAGGATCCCCAATGATTTGATTGAGGGGGTGATCCTTGAAAATTGGTACATCACTAGGAGTAGTGGTGGCTTTTGGAGATGAGGGTTGTTTATTAGATTTGCCTATCTCACATATACCCTCATCTTCTTCTACATCACCTGGTGACACTGAATCGTGTAGAGGTTGCTCATCGATAGTCACATTGATTGACTCTTGAACCGTTGATGTTTGATTGTTGTAGATACGAAAGGTTCTACTGTTTAAGGAGTACCCTAAGATGATACCATCATCACTCTTGGAGTCAAACTTACCCAAGTTTTCACGGTCTCGTAGAATATGAGATGGGCTACCAAAGACCTTAAAATATTTCACATTTAGTGTCTTTCCACACCATAATTCATAAGCAGTTTTGTTTAAACTTGCTTTCAAATAAACTCGATTTGTAATATAGCAGGCAGGTTTTACTGCTTCGGCCCACAGATTTTTCGCAAGGTTTTTACTATTAAGCATAACTGTGGCCATTTTCAACAATACTTGATTTTTCCTTTCAGCAACTTCATTTTGTTGAGGTGTTTTGGGTGCTGAAAACTCATGACGAATTCCCAATTCATCACATAGGTCTTTCAAACGATGATCTTCAAATTCACCGCCGTGATCACTCCTAATTCTAGCAATCATGTAATCTTTCTCATTATGAAGTCGCTTTACCAATTTTTGAAATTCTTCAAAAGTGTTAGATTTTTCTCTTAGGAAAGCGACCCATGTGAATCTAGAATAATCATCGATGACTACAAAGAAGTACATTTTCTGCCTTGGCTTAGAACCTTGGTAGGACCAACTAGGTCCATGTGTAGCAGTTCAAAGGATTTGGATGTAGCTAGGATAGAGGTCCTTTTGTGTGCAACCTTGATTTGTTTAACTTTTTAGCATGCGATGCACATAACTTTAGGTCTTTTGCCTATCTTAGGCAATCCTCTCACCAAAGTTTTCCGACTGAACTTAGATAAATTCCTATAGTATACATGACTGAGTCGATGGTGTTACAATTCAGTTTCATTCTTAATGGCCATGTGACAGATGGTGGGGGAGCTTAGGTTGTTATGACTTTCAATAACATAACAGTTGTCTGCTGTGCGTAGACCTTTCATAACTAGTTTTCCTGTGGAGTTCAGGATCTTGCACATTTCTTTGGAGAAACTTACTGAGTGTTCATCATCACATATTTGTGAGATACTTAGTAGATTGTGTTTAAGGTCATCAATATAAAGTACATTTTTTATTTTGGGCAATCCTGGCCTTGTGATGGTTCCTTTACCAATGATTTTAGCCAAGCTTCCATCACTAAATGTGACAGACCCACCATCGAAGTCGTTATATGCACAGAATGGAGATCTATCACCTGTCATGTGTCTAGAGCATCCACTATCCAAATACCATCTAAGGTTATTTTCAGCTTTTAGGGTAGTATGAATGACCAAACATTTATTCTTGACTACCCATTTAGTCGTTATCATTTTATGAGTGGTATTTTTATATAGTGGTTCTCTAGTTTTCTTGGGAGATGCAAATTTTTCTTGTTCTTATAAGAAAATGATAGTTTTCATATTAAGCTTTTTTACTTGTTCCAACAACTCATCCATTCTCTCATCTTTCCTAGGAGGTGTAGGATAATTTCTTTTCATGTTCCCCCCTTTTGGTGAAGTTCGCATAGGAGAATTCCAACTAGATTGCACAGTTTTCCCAGTCGGTACAAATTTTCCTTTCAAGTTCCTGACCGGATTCTTAAAGGCCATGCACTCAAATTTCAGGTGGCTAATGTCACCACAAGCATGACAAGTAGGGGAATTTTTACTTTACTTCCTGATGCCCCCTTTTCTTTTCTTATTTTTGTGTGAATGGGCTTTTGGACTAGATTATGACTCTCAAATGCTAATCCCCTCATAATTCTAGATGATCTAGAAGAGTTTAGAAGATTTTTCAAGTTTTTAGAGCTTTGAACAAATTTATCTTTGAGAAAGGAATCTTGATGATTAATTAACTTGACCTTTTCTAGTTCTTCTTCTAGCTGTTTGATTTTCTTTTGAGCTGTAGCATACTTCTTTTCCCATTTGAAGTCTTTATGGGTGTAATGTGCATTTTTACCTATAAGCTTTTGAACCTGGTCCGCCAATTTATTATTCTCTTGTGTAGCTCCATTCAATTTTTCTGTAACCAAAATGCTTTGGAGAAACAGTTTGTTATAGGCTTTTTGTAGGTCATGGTTATTATCTTCCTCTTCTTCCTCATCCTCATCATCATCTGAGGATTCATTTTCAGTGTTAGAGGATTCATGATCATCCATGTCTCCGGTACTTTTCACAAAGCGTACAATTTCAGTGATAGAGGCCATCAAAATTTTGATTGAGCCTTGTTCCTCATCACTTTGGGATGCATTTGATTCTGATTCAGATTCTTCAGTATCATCTTATGTAGCCGCCATTGCCCTTTTCTTGACTTTCTTATCAGAGCACTCAGAGGCAATGTGACCATATCCTTTACACTTGAAACATTGAGGATCTTTTGACTTCTTAAAAAATTTACCTTTGTTGTTCTTTGAGTAAAAAGATTTACTCTTTTAATAGGGTTTCCTTCTAGAAGTGTTTCCTCTAGTTTTGAAGAATTTTTGAAATTTCTTAGCCATAAGTGCCACTTCTTCCATATCTAGTTCTTCTTCACTTTCATGTTCAGAGTCTTGTTTCTTATGAGAAGATTTCAAGGCAGTACCTTAGATTTGGTGGAAGTTTTGAAGTGTAACTCATGAGTTTGAAGGGACCCTAACAATTCTTCAACCTTCATGGTATCTAGGTCCCGACATTCTTCTAGAGTAATAACTTTGGTAGAGAACCGTTCCGGTAGGGATCTCAAAATTTTCCTATATAGTCTATTTTTCGGAACAGGTTCTCCTAAACCACACATGTCATTTATGATTTTATTCAGTCTGGTAAAGAAGTCCATAAATGTCTCATGCTCCTCCATTCTTATGTTTTCAAACTGTGTGTGAGGTGCTGAAGTTTTGAGCATTTAACAATGCTTGTTCTTTCATGAGTAACTTCAAGAATGTCTCATGCTTGCTTACTAGTTTGGTAATTTTGAATGCGACCAAATTCATCTCTAGAGACTGAATAGAAAATAACATTTAAGCCTTTAGCATTATAGACACGTTGAGCTTTATCAAAATCTGTCCACATAGCCTTCTCTCTTGGTCTGAGGACATCCGGTTCACCTTCCTTTCTTATAGTATCCATTGGGGAGTTATAACCAAATTCAACCATGTCCCTATACGTCAGAATCGATGGATACTAAAAAGATGCGCATTCGAGCTTTCCAATATGGATAGTTGGACCCGTCAAAGAAGGGAGGCTTAGTAACGGATGTGGAGTCCTTTCTAGACATATTTTCAAGCTCTCTTAGGATCTTACTCCGGGTTAAACCTGAACGGAGGAACCCGCTGTGATACCAATTGAAATTGCAGTTTTACTACTTGTAGAGAGATACTTGGAGATATGACTAATGTCCCAGAGGGGGGGTGAATAGGACTTTTTGAATTTTCAATCACAATTTAAAAGCAATTTAAATCGATTACCACAACTATGATTATCACAATGACATTCAAGGCAAATACATATTCATTTTGCAAGAAGGACTATCATTGGCATTTTATCAAATAGTTAGCATTCATGATTGACTAAGCTATTTCACAAGTTCAACACATAGCAATCATATAATCTTACAATGCACAACAATATATAGTGGTTTGGTTTCCTACTCCACTCCCGGTTCACGATCTTAACCTATGAGAACATAGGATTTCACTATAGTTGTGGTTTTAAATAAGGTTAACCATCAACCTTAACATCCTATCTTATAGGACCGTGTTTACCATCTGCTGATGGCCCAATCTAGGGACTTATCGAGTTTGGATATCAAACTCTCACCAATCCTAATCCAAGGATGGTCACGTACACTCCCGTTGGAGTTTTCCAATCCAGGGAATAATGACACAATAAATGGATTCTCAGATACTAGACATACTTAGATGGTTGAGCCCCAATTCGATGCCTTTAACGAGTAGCTTCAGCTCCTCTTTGTGCTCCTAAGATTAGCTACCAATGCAAATGATATGAGTATGATTATGCCGGGTAGTTGGGAGAGAGATGGTTAAGTTCCTCTTGCCTATTCAATGCAATGGTTATGTAGGAACTACCAAACTCAGCATTCAATGGCTATTAAAAGACCTCTTGATGAATAATCGATGGTAGGTCAGCCATAAATGCAAAGCTTGAGTTCATAGTTTAAACTGAGCTTTGAATACTTAATGATAAGCCATTAATGGCTAGGTTTGACTGATTAACTCAAGAGGAATAGAGCAAGGAGGGTAGGAAGAGAAGAAGTAAAAGCTCTCTCACTTGGCTCTTAATGGGTGTTGAATGCTTGCCCTAAAAGCTCTCAAAATGAGCTCTTATAGATTCCTAAAATTTGGTCCCAACGGGTAGAAAACGGTCATAAAATGACCTGTCAGAAACGCCTGTCGACCGGTCTGATTTGGGGTCTTGACCGGTCGATCGACCGGTCGAATTTATCATGTCCAGGGCCAGTAGTTTGTTGGACATTTTTTATCAATCGACGATCGGTCGGATGATCGGTCGGCTGTACTACCTGACCGGTTGGACGACCGGTCCAATTATGGGTAGCCAAGGCAAATGCTTGCTGGATGAATTTGGTCGGTCGAGGACCGGTTGACTCTACTGCCGGACTGGTCGGATGATCGTTTTAATTTTGGGCAACAAAACACGAAGTTCGTTGGACTTTTTTGGTTGGTCGGCGACCGGTCGGCCATACTATTTTTCTTAATAAGTCTTTGCTAGACTGTTTTTGCAGGTTGGTGACCGGTCGGCTGACCGATCACCCAATTAGTCTGTTACCCTTGTTTAGGTATGATCAGGCTCAATATTAGCTTATCAGATTGGTGCTTTTAAAGGAGGTGTGATCTTTGCTTTTCAATGATACCAACACTTAGCCAAAAGAGATTCAAGTCTGATTAACTTGACCATATGGGTCGAGCAAGAAATGGGTTAAAGATGAATTGATGATTACTCCATTCATTGATGTTTTGGTATACCTAAAGTCGATCTATATGCAACTTACCTTGTGATCTTGTTTTCACTTGAGCTTGAGCATAGGAAGAAGCATTGTCTTTAAGTCTAGTGCTACAAATCTTCAACCGGGGCTCTCAAGACAAGACAAGACTAAGAGACATGGTAATTGACAAAATATAATGTACTAATAAATTAAATCTCTCCAAGAGGGACCTAAGTATTTTCTTACATATCCGCCGATTCAGAACCCTTTTTCCTAAGCCACACATGGGTTATAAATATCATTTAATTTAGTATAAAGCTCCATAAATGTTTCATTCTCTTTCATTTTAATATTTTCAAAATGTGTGGTGAGTTACAATTTGGAACGATTGATTATACTTATTCCTTGATTTGTGGTCTCTAAGATCTCCTAAGCTGATTTGCTAGTCTCACAATTGTTTATACGTTCAAATTCATCAGGCGAGACAACACAAAAGATTGCATTGAGACCCTTGGTATTGTAGCCGCAAAGAAACCTTTCTCGATCACTCCAACTAGACATTCCCTTAAGTTGAGTAACAACAACTCCATCTCGATTTACCTTTTCCGCTAGAGCAATCCATCCTTGATCAACTAAGTCTCATACCATTGGATTAAGAGACATTAAAATACATTCGGATCCAGGCCTTCTAATATACATAATTTAAATCGTCAAAATATGATGGATGAGTGGTGATACTCCCCTCATGAGTAGACATCATTCTAAAGCTCCCTTAGGATCTACTCCTGACGGTTAAGTCCTTTCAAGAGCAATTCACATTATGCTCTATCAGAGTAACTCGCTCTGATACCAATTGAAATTGCACATTTTACTCACACTTGGGGTGCAATGCTTTGCGGAAGCTCAAAGAGCGGAGCTAAGAACTATGGCTAAGTCTTAGAGGGGGGGGGGGGGGGGGGGGGGGGGGGGGGGATTAGGACCTTTTAAGAATTATGCCTTAATTATATAATTAAACTAAATTAAAGCATTAACACTTAGCCTTTTAAGCTAAGTGGGTTCAATCACATAGAGTACAAAAGATATAACAATTAAGCAACTAATCCAATTAGTGAAAATACATCTTGTGTGAATCTACCTATCATGTTCATAACGTACATTCAATTTAATCATTCATATAAGTAACAATTAAATTAACAATGTTAGAATGACAATGTATTCAAATCAATCACAAACACAAGCATGTATAATGGTTTGATTTTCCTACTCCACTCTTACTTGTCGTACCTAACCCATGAGTACATCAGAGTTCACTAAATGGAGGTTTTAAATTAGGTTCACTCTCAACCTTTACCAGAGGTTTTACAACAAGTTCACCTGTCAACCTGGATGGAGGTTTTGACTAGGATTATCTCTCAACTCTTCGGCCCTACACAGGAGACCTAGAATGGTTTTTAGGTTAACCAATATCATTGGTTCTACATAAGAACCCACGTATACTCTCACCAGAGGCTCCTCTTGGAGACTTGAATTTAGGTTCTACATAAGAGCTACAGTTCTACACAAGAACCTAGTTTGAGTTTGGTTCACAAACTCTCACACTTAATCCTATTAAAGGAAAGAGTATGAACCAGATCTTACAAATGACAACTTGTCGGATTGAGCCCCTTTTTTTGCACTTTCCTTGGGTTGCTTCTTATAGCTCTCCATACTTGAATCAGCTCCCCTTGTGCTCTCCCGATCTTTGATGCCGATGCTTTTTCGATGCTTCAGCTCCAAGATTAATCCCTTATATATGATGTCCCGGTGAAGTGACTAAGGTGATGGGAGGTGTAAGTGCACTTTTCTGTGGCATACTAGTGCACCTTATTTGTCAATCACGTGTGTCCATGTGTTGTAACGTAGATTAAGCCTTGAGAAGCTAAAGACTGAAGATTCAAGTGGATAAGAACATCAAGGAAGAAGAAATATGTTAAAAACATGCCTTAGTGACCTTAACCCTTAGAACCAAAACAAACATAACCTCTAGATGATTTGGACCATATAGTAAAAACCTTAGTCATCTTCATTATCCTTAGAACACTTAGAAAAATATGATAAGTTAGGCTAATAAAAGAGGTGCAAGCTGCTGTAAATAAACTAGCCTAAAAAATGATTTTTTATTGGACTTCGATCCATCGAAGTTTAGTTCGATGGGTCTTCGATGCCATCAAAGACCAATTCAATCTATCACACATATTCCAGCAGCATTTGAGAACTCTCTGCACAGTTTTTCGATCCATTGAAGTGAGTTTTTTTATCCATCAAAATATGTTTCAATCTATCGAACTGAATGTCCAGCAATTTCAGAAACTCTCTAGATAGTTTTTCGAGCCATCAAAGTAGGATCTTCGATCCATCGAAGAATACCTTTGGTCCAGCAAAGGGTATTTTGATCCATCGAAGTATCGCGAATCTGCCCATTTTTTTTACCGTTGGAGCTTCATCTATAAAAGATGAGGATTCAGTTTTTTAGCTCAAGAGAGCGATTTTAGAGATTTAGAAGTCACCATCATTGCCAACACCCTTAGGCTCTAATCCTAACCTATACAGGCCATCTTCCTTGTGATTCATCACAAGAATAGAGCATTCAAAGCTCAAGAAGATGATGAACTTATTCCCTCTTGATCTCTAGGAGTTTAAGCACATTGACCATAGGTAAAACCCTTGTCTAAACACATTCTAGAGATCTAATTAGGTGTATTCCTCTACGAAACCATTTCCTACTAGTTGTAGAAGATTCACCACCACCTTCTAGCACCTTGGGCATCTCAATTGGAGCATCATCATATAAGGTGATTGATTGTTGGAGCTGAGGCTTTGGCAAAGCATCGACATCATTGATCGGGGGAGCAAAGGGGAGTTGATTGAAGTACGGGAGATCGGAGATCAAGCAACCCAACCGGCACATCAACGGGGTTCAAATTCGACAAGTAAGGCTGCCAATTTGTAGAGTTCAGCCACTCTCTTCCCATTGGGAATTGAGTGTAGAGTTTGAATTGCCAAACTAGATAGGTTCGTCTGTAAGACCTAGGCTCGGTTGTAGGACATAGGCCTAGTTGTAGGGCCGAATCAAGTTTTTGTGGGGAGCCTCTAGCAGGAGTATATTCTAAGTTCGATTGTAGGACCTTGGCTCAGTTATAGAGCTTGAAACTATTGAGGTTCGGTTATAGGACCTTGGCTTATGTGTGAAGCATAAATTAAGGTTCAGTTGTAGGACCTTGGCTCTTGAGTAGAGCCTAAATTGTCAAGTCTCTAAGGGGAGTCACTGACACAGGTGTGTACGTGGTCCACCAACACGGGTGTGTACATTTAGGTTCTTGAGTAGGACCCAGTCCTTAAGTAGGATTGTAAGGTTGGGAGGAACCTATTTAAAACTCCTAGGTTGTGAGGTAAACCTTATTTAAAACCCTCATAATAAAATCTGGTGTACTCAAGAGGTGAGTACAGGAACTAGGAGAGTAGACAAGTAGTCGAACCACTATACATGCTTATGTCTGTGATGTATTTGAGCACATTTCTACTTATGCATTGTAGGTTTAATTGCTTAATTATGAATGCTTAATTGGAATGTATGCTAGGCATTGATAGGCATATTCACACGCAAGATGTATTTTCACTAGTTGTGTCGACTTGAGCTTATATGATTACATCTCATATAGTCTACGTAGGTTGCATAGATTAGTTGCTTGATTAGTTAAATAATTAGTAATCTATGCGTTTAGACTAGTTGCTTAATTGTTATATCTTTGCTAGTCTATGTGATTGGACCCACTAAGGCTTAGAAGCTGAAGTGCTCTTGCGTACTTAGTTTAAATAGTTAAAATAATTAATTAGGTGAAAAGAATTTCAAAAAGTCCTAATCACCCCCCTCTAGGACTTAGCCATAATTCTAGTAGCTCCGCCAAGCTTCCAAAAAGCACATAGCATGACAATGTGTCGTGTTAGACTACCCCACACACTTTCAGGAGGTTGGTTGTTTTCTCTACAACTAATAGGAAGTTGGTTACCTAGATAAATTCACCTAATAAGATCTCTAAAAGATGTTTAAACCAAATGTTTTACTTATAGAATTGGTGTTTAAACCTCTAGAGATCACAAGGAAACAAGTTCATCTTCATTTGAGTTTTGAATGCTCCAACATGTGATGAATTACAAGGAAGATGACTTGATTAACTTAGGATTAGAGCTTATGATGGTTGCTATAGCGGTGGCTTTTAATGCACTAAATTTTATCTCAAAATGCTCCAAAACAGAGTTCCATATATATAAAGTTTGAGCTCCAATAGATGGAGAATAGGTATAATGGCTAATTATCGGCCTGTCGATCAGCCGAAATAGGTTGTCGGCCAATTGAATTTGGGTTTCCACCAGTAGATCCCCCTGTGGCTTTTGCTGTCTGATTTCATCGACAATCGACTTGTCGGTAGAACGACAGGGCCTATCGACTGGCCTATTTTTATTGTTGGCTGGTCAAATAAATTGGCTTCTTTGCTGTCCAGATTTGGCCAGTTTCGGCCGATCGGTTAAGGCTGTCGGCTGGTCGACATGGCTTGTCGACCTACCTAAGCTAGCCATCAACCTGCCTCCAGTACAATGTGTTTGTTGATTGGTCAGTTCGTTTCACAGCAGCTCATGAAGATCAAAAGTCTTATAATGGGTGGTCTTTTGAAACTCTTGAGGTTATTGTAGGATGACTAAAAACTTAATTACTTTATTAATTCTAAGTCATATAGAGGTTATAGGTTGTTTTGGTTCTATAACGCCCCAAAATTTTAGGGGCTGAGTACAAACTCAATCCCCCATATCTCGGGAGTCATTTATGCGTATACGGATGCGTGTAATGCAAGCATTTAATCCACATGGCATCAAGTCATAATGATAGGTCAAGCTAAATAATGAAATAAAGACGTAAGTGAAATTAAGTGAACTAAAACCAAAATATACAATATCATATCTCATAAAAAAGGGGTCCACTCAACTTGTGTCCCCAACACTTAAATCTAAAATGTACAACCTAACATTAACATTGGCCACAACCACGGATCTAAAAGTCCTAAAGAAATACAATGGCTCTCTCCTAGGCCTGGTCATCGACATACTGGGAATATGGTCCATCGTCCTCTATGTCCTCATATTCCACTAGCACGTCCACCTCGAGGGTACTTGCGTTAACGGGGTATTCTGGTTAGTGTTTTAAAACACTATCCCAAATGGGAGTGAGTGATCAACTTAATGCTTCCATTGCCCTAAGTTACATATGTTATCGAACATAGTCTAATGTAGGTAATGAAATTCAACACTAAGCACCAACAAAAGATTAAACTAGTGATTATAATGCATGGATGAATGAAATGTAGATGCATGCACGAACACCATTTTTGTCACAACTGACAGTGAGTGGCTTGTCACCACATCACCCACACAGACCAAGCCGCCAGTGAATGACGCTCGTCACCCCATCACCCGCACACAATGCATGTCGTGCGTAACTATGCTTGATTAGCCAAGTAATTAATTAGTCCAATTCATCCAGCAAGTTGGTGAGCCTCAGTACCGTCATCTTATCACTAAGTCTAATTGGGACCATCTGACTCCTTGCGCTGCAAATGCTAATCATCGTTAGTAACCCCTCAATCTAGGTTTGGGTTATTCACCTAGGAATAACATGATCAGGCAGTGACTTGTTAGCCATGCCTAGGTCAAAACAGAAGGGCTCGTCACCCACTTTTCAACAAGATGGTAGGCTTATTGCCTCCAATGGTGCTCAAAGGTCACTATGGGGAGGCTCGTCACCCCAGCATAGGCTGATGGCTCGGACACAGTGTCCCATACCACCATGCCAGGTCCCTGAGACTTTGGGGATTAATTCGCAATATGGTTTTAAGTGGACTATGTAATGGTAACGTTGGTACTCTGGATTCAGGTGTATGACAATGGTAAATAAAACATACACGCAGCCTGGTGCCGAACCAGCATGTTCGATAGAGGAGAAAATTGGGAAGGTCGACCTTAGGCATGCTTGGCCCGTGTAGTCCTTAAACTACAGTTGATCACCTGAATTCTACCTAAATTGACCATATTAGCCTCATGACGATCGACCTCAAGCGGCCGCCTCGATTATCATCCAAATGCTAAGCTGGACCACCTTACAAGTCTAGCTACAACTGATAATAGAGGGTAAAAGCAAATAATTTATTGACTAAGCATGTTGCATGAGCAAACAGTTACATGACAACACATTAAGATGTCATGGCATATTCTAACTAAATTTCAGCAACCATAGGCAAGATCAAACATCATCCCATCATGGCAACACCACTAGCATAACATTAACTCATTCTACCAGCACTTGTTGAATGATAAACACCCATATTCTAACATGCAAACTAAGATAGTTGATTCTTGCAGCATCAAGAACCACGTCATGCAATTGCACCTAACATTCATAAAGCCAAGCAAATTTAAGCAACTCACAATAAATCTAAACATTCTTAGCCATACAAATAAACATTAACTACATCTAACGACATTTAATCTTAGGCAACCTAAAGGTAAATGATTCTCACCTTATGTCCTTGAAGAGATTTGGGGAATCGTACACAAATTAGGTCTTGCATGTCAACAATTAGGGTTTTTAGTAGGATTAGGTAAGATTTAAAAAAGAAAAAGTCTTCTACTTACTCTTAGCAACTGGTGGGGTGATTTAGCGGAAGGAACCGGCATATAATGCGGCTGTAATATGCCCGAGAGGTGAGGGAATAGCATGTAAGACACTCTCCCACCACTAACTCCCTTCTCTCACTCTCCTTTCTTCACTCTCCCTGCCGAACTTTCAGAAAATGAAGGGCCAATGCTCAGCTACAAGCCTTTTTATAGTTTGGTTTAAGGAAAATAGCCTTGCTATGCAACTTTCATAAATATGGCCTTGTGATGGGATGTTTTGGTTAATTGGGTCCCACCTAGCCTATTTGAGCCAATCTGATCCATGGGTTGGCTTCCTCAAAGGGAGATCTATAAACGATTATGATTTCACGCAATTTGGATGCGGTGTTTGTTGGATATGAGGAGAAGTTCGTTCAACGATCGCCGATCATCATCGGGGTTATGTCTTTAAGGACGTGTTTAATGTTATAATTAGAGCCTAGGTTCTAAGTTTCATAATGATTTAATGGTTCCAACGTCTTAACTTGAAAAATGTTTAAAAAGGCATGATTACTTAATGTTGGGATGACCATGGGGAGAGTTGTACTTAACAAGTGCTTCCTATGTTTTTCATGGTTGGGCAATTTGACTACCATTCTCGAGCTGGCGCCCCACGAGGGTCGTCAAGCCTAGCAAGAGGGCCGCCTTTCCTAAATTTCAAGTTTAATGGTCTTTTGATGGGCGGTCTAGGGGTTGTTTATGCTAAATTGGCCATTTCCAAGTATGTTTAGATTTTCAAGATATGTTTAAATTTTCAAGATTCCTTGGATCCGCTAATTAGGGTTAGGGCATGCTTGGTGCAGCGTTTAGCATCCATGCTAATGGCGAAAATGCCAATTGGGTAGGTTTTCTTATTAATTTAAAGGTTTCCTTATTTATGAAGGGCTAATTAATCGGGCTTAGGCGATGTGCTGATGACGTGGCCGAGTATGTGATTGGGTTTTAGGGTGGTGATTTTATAGGGCATTACAGGTGCTAAGGTTTAGGATCACCAAGGCACCTCATTTACCTGTTTCTTCTTCCTTGATGCTTCTTTTCCACTTAAATCTTCAGTCTTCAGCTTACCAAGGCTTAACCGACATTAAGACACATGGAAACACATGATTGATAAATAAGGTACAATCGTATGCCACAAATAAATGCACTAACATTTGGTTGGACTGTGAGATTGCAAAAGTATCGCCTAAGTGTTAAATTCAATTTATAAATGATCTCAAAGATGATTTTAAGAAGTGTGATATCCAGAGACATATTTAAGAAACATGTTTTTGGTTTTTATTGGAATTCAACGAAACACAATGGCAAGCTTAGGGTAAATTGATCCATTGTTTGATGAAGAGGCACATTGATGACCTGTGATGTGATATTTAAGGCACCATACTTACCTTCATGAAGGTGGAATTTGCCCTGATTATGGGCCTAAGGTGTGGACCCTATAATCTGTATGAGACTAATGGGGCTGTTAACGTCAAAAATTGGTAACAACTTTCCTTCCTTCAGATGCATGATCCTCCTGAATATAAATTCCTCCTTTTCACCTGAAAATCAAAGAGGAAACTAAGGTGGCCAGCGTTCGGCTGTTAGCCCTTCGATGCTTAAGTTAGAGATGTGCTTGAAAGTAAGATGAAGTGTGAAACGTAGGTTAAGATATTGTGTACCCTCCTCCTCAATGAAGACCTCTATTTATTTACATCTAGTTGGAATGGTTTGTTACACAGATGGTTAAAATTTTCTTGATTTTGTGTAATAAGATACTATTTGATCTGGTTGGACTCCTAGTTGATTCGTTCTTCAATATAGACCCCTTATAATTTGGAGGCAATAAGTAGAGATAGATCCAAGCGGGTCTGTAATCTGGGCCAACTCATGAACTATATGAGTTGCTAGGACTATGACCCGGACTAGCGACCGAAGTTACTCAAATATGGATGAGTGATTGACCAACAAGCATGTTTACTTAGATTACGGAATACGTCCAACCCAGCTCACTAGACAAAATATTTGTACTATCTTGCTCGCAGCTTATAACTACTAAGGAGGCGCTCGCATGTCGTATGTAAACCATATGAATTTTCTGCTCAAGAGAATATATGATCTTATACTCCTTTGACCAAATTTAATCTATAACTGATGCCCCCCAAGTCCTTTACTTTGAGCAACTAAGCGAAGGACTTAACTATGCATGTAATCGCCTGACATGTTTTTCGAAGGGAAGTAGCCGTATATGATTGAACATTCGCATTAATGAGCACCCGCTTTTCGGCCGAAGAAAATAAAGGGGCGCTTGCCACGTGTTCAGAAGTTAATGCGCGTGCCTGTTCGACTGTCGCAGCAAATGAAAAGTCACCAAGTGTCGCCCAAATCTTAAAAAGAATGATTGCGTATATATACGAGCATTCGTCGGATATTTCTTCACTTTGAAATTTCTGGTGAAAATTCAAATTCCTTCCCTTCTCTTCTCTTCCTTTGGCGAGACCTCCTTTCTGAGGTACTTTTCTTCTTCATCTTTCTTCTGATCCTATTCTTTTCCTTCAATGGCACGAGGATTTGATAGTGAGGTTGTCTCATTAGGGGATGTAACTCTAGATTCTTCCTCCTCAAATAATGTACGGGTACCTGCTGGGAAGTACTCTGCATTCGGGTACCCTTCTATAATGAGGAGGAATTAGGAGAGATACGTGACAAATATCGAATCCCTGACTCAGTTATACTTAAATTACCCGAAGGAGGGGAAACCGCCAATTCACCACCATCAGGGTGCGTTGCCATGTATAAATATTTTTTCGAACTTGGCGTGCGTCTTCCTCTCCATCCCTTTATTCGGAATGTTCTCCACATATATAAAATAGCCCCGGGATAGCTAATTGTAAATGGCTAGAGAGTAGTATTAAGCGCTTACGTCCTCTGGAATCAGCTGGCAATGGTGGACTAACTGATTGTGAGTTCTTAAGGATGTTCCATCTAAAGAAGGCTCCATCCAGCGAGGGTTGATATTATTATGTTATTGACATCGGGATAACTATATTCTTAAAAATCCTTCCTCGAATTATCTTAGGTGGAAGAAACAATAGTTTTATGTCTTCGAAAACTGGGAATCTAGTGAGGGTTCCGCACTTGGAGTTCATAATGTTAATCGCTTCTTCTGCGAAGGTCGGTGAATTTTCACTTCAATTTGATCATCGATACGATTTCTCCCTTTAAGCTTATCGATCGGTTATATTGTAGGCACTTTGGCTGAAAAAAAGCCTAGCTTGAGAGGTGGGATCAACGAGAAAATCGTCAAAGTATTTAAGTTATCGGAGGACGCGAGAAACATTAAATTCACACTCACGCTACTGAGACTCGCTGAGTCTGGTCTGATTTCAAGAGAAGAAATCATGGTAATAGGCGAGAAAAGAGATAGGGGAGTCCTTCCTCGTTTGAAGGGTTCTACCTTGAAAAGATAAAAGAAGACAGCAACTGGCCCCTCTCAACCATTCAGAAGCCGAGGAACTTCATGGGAGGTGAAGAAAGCCGTTGTGGAGCGTCTGTAACTCTCCCGAATCCGGATTTTTATGCTTTTTAGTTTTTCTTTGATTTTTAGTTGTAGTATGTCAATGCTCGGCTAGAATCTCTCAGCTAGGGCTGAGAGGTGAAGCTTGTAGCCAATTTAATGTTTAATTCATTTTAATTCAAGTACTTTCAATTTAAGTTTGAATTTTGAATGTTCTAGTTCATATATAGTTGATATTTTTAGAAGTTCTTTGAGAGTTCATGTGCTTCGGACATGGATTCCTTGCAATTCTCTGAGATTATCATGTTTTGCTTGATTAGATTCAAATTATTGTAACCCTTGAGCATGCCATTGTCCATAGGCATGGCTGTTACTCCGAAGGCTATAATTTTGAATGCTATGTGATTGAATAGGGCTAGAACTTGGAAGTTCAACTTCAGTGGGATTGAATGTGTTTACTGCTTTATCTCCCAACTAGATAAGAGATAGAACTTCAAATCTAGTTGGGTTTTATGCTTGGGTTGATTGGATTAACATGGGATTGTTACAAGTGAATCCTTGAAAGCCTTAATTCCTTTAATTACTAGTTTTTTCTAAATTACTGTTTAAGATAATTCTCTCAATTAAATCTCTTAATTACTGTCATCCTAGTTGCTGGAATAGTTTAGAATTTGTTTTCTAATTCGCTGTGGATCAACCTCGGTCTTACTGAGAATTATTACTACATCACAACCTTGCACTTGAGGCGAGCGAACAAGTTTTTGGCGCCATTGCCGGGGAATTTAGATAACGGTTCTAGATTGTTTTAGTGGCTGTAGAAGTAGAAGTAGATATGTTTTTCTGATTTCCTAGGACTAACAAATTGTTTTGCTTTGTAGGACTTCTTCTCTAGTTCAAGCGAATCGGGTAATATCCTTCTAACTTAGTGCTTTTTGCAGATTTTCAGTTTTTAGATTTTTGATTAATTTTAGATTTTAGGACTTAGGAATATTAGTTTAGATTTTGGATTATGTGGTTTGTGTCCCATTAGGAACGTGACCACAACAATCGTCTCCAATCCGAAGGTGGTTTAGTTGGACCACTCTCCGTTCATAGACGAGTTCGAAAATCTGTTGAACATCGTGAAAATTTGGGAAGTATAGATCAAATTCCATTAGGGAATCCTCCCCCCTACTCCAACTACAAAAGCAAATTAAGAGGGAGTAGAAGAGAATGAAGTACACAATATTCCTCCAATGAGATCTTTATGGGATTACTTACAACTGGCTCGTGCAACTACACCCTCGTGTGTGGTCTTACCACCAACCGAGGGAAACATCGATAGAAAGTCGGGAGTAATTCAACTCATACCAAAGTTCCATTGGCTAGACTCTGAGAGCCCATACCTACACTTAAAGGAGTTTGAAGAAGTGGTAGTTACTTTGCAGTACACTAATGTTTCAGAAGATGCCATTAAACTTAAACTTTTTTCCTTCTAATTGAAAGAAAGAGCCAAGAATTGGCTTCACTCTCTTAGACCACACTTGATAGGGTTATGGAACGACATGACCTGAGAATTCTTGAAAAAGTTCTTCCCGACTTATTAAACAAACACCCTTCGAAGAGCCATAATGAGCTTTTCGACTAAAGAGAGTGAATCATCCTTCTAATGTTGGGAAAGGTTTAAGGACCTCCTACTTGCTTGCCCACATCACGACTACGAAAGTTGGCGAATCGTAAACTTCTTCAGTGATGGATTAAGTTCCAATATGCGCCAATTTGTAGAGATGATGTGCAACGGCGATTTTATGAGCAAAAATCCAAATGAAGCTTGGAGTTATTTGGATATGTTGGCCGAGAATGCCCAATCATGGGATACCTCAGACAAATCTAATAACCCCAATCCTCCTCAAGAAAAAGAGAAAGGAGGGAGTTATATCCTCAAGGAAGAAGATGATGTGAATGCAAGGCTAGCCAACCTCACAAGGAAGATCAAGGCCATGGAACTTAGTAAGAGTGAAATTTCAAAGTCCAATGAAGCTATTGAGAACATGTGTGAGATTTGTTTCACTAATATACACGCTATGCAAGATTGTCCTACAATTCCTGCATTTCAAGAGGTGCTACAAGAACATACAAATGCCACATATGGTTATCAACGGCCTTTTAATGGACCGGTGGGTAACGCGTACAACTCTACTTGGAAGAACCACCCAAATTTCAGTTGGAAGAATGCTCCCACGGGCAATCCTACCAACTCTCAAGGAGGGCCACCCATGCAAAATATGGCCCCACCTCAATTCTCAATGGAAGATACCTTAAAAGCGTTTATGCAAGGGCAAACGCAAATCAATCAATCAAATCAGCAAATGTTCCAAGAGCTTAAAGTCTCGGTTGATGAGATTAAGGGACGCTTGAATGCTAGGGAAGGGTCCTTTCTGGCCCAACCTTAGCTCAATCCAAAGCAAGTACATGAAGTAAGCATCCCTAATCTCTCCAACCAACATATGGAGCAAGCCAAATCCGTCACCACTCTTAGAAGTGGTAAGCAAATTGACAAATCTATCCCGGTGAAGGCCGACAAGCCTAATGATCCGATAAATTCTGAGGATGAGGACAGATCTGACTTAGCCCCACAAGAAACAGAACCCATTTATAAGCCCGCAACACCATTCCCTTCGAGATTGGTTGCTCCAAAATCTCTCCCAAACTCTCATGATATTTTAGAGATTTTCAAACAAGTCAAGATCAACATTCCCTTGCTTGATGCCATCAAACAAGTCCCCTCTTACGCCAAGTTTCTAAAGGACCTATGCACAACCAAACGCAAATATAATGTGCAGCAAAAGGCCTTCTTAAATGAGCAAGTGAGTTCCATTCTCACTGAAAAGACCCCCCCCCCCCCCCCTCCAAAAAAAAAAATAAATAAAAAAATTCAAAGATCCCGGTAGTCCCAAAATCTCATGTATCATTGGAGACTATTGGATTGAGCGTGCATTGTTAGACTTGGGGGCAAGCATAAACTTGATCCCGTACTCGGTATATAAGTAATTGGGTCTTGGTGAATTAAAACCCACCAAAACCACGTTCAACTTGCTGATAGATCCATTCGTGTACCGAGAGGGATAGTTGAGGATGTGCTAGTCTATGTTGACAAATTCTACTACCCGATAGATTTCATCGTCTTGGACACACAACCGGTTATGGATGCTAGCACCTAAATACTGATGATTCTAGGCCACCCCTTCCTTGCTATATCAAACACAATTATAAATTGCCGGAATGGGGTAATGTAATTGTCCTTTGGAAACATGACATTGAAGGTTAATGTGTTCCATTTGGGCAAAAGACATATGGATGATGATGATGTCCATGAGGTTGATATGATTGAATCAATCGTGGAAGAGGAGTTCACTTTAAATCAGAATTTTGATCCTCTAGATGTTGTTAGCTTCAAACCTTTTGAGGATTAGGATGACAATGATGGCCCCCATGAGGTAAACATGATAGAATCTATGGAAGATGGGGAGTTTTTCCAACACGATCTACCTGGAAGCTTGGGGACATGTTTAACATACTCTAAGGATGAATTCAACTCTATTATTAATGAGATCTTGGAAGTGTCAATTTCTAAAAATTTACTTGACAAGTCACCAAATTCTGATTTACATAAATTTGTTATGCAAGAATTGGTGCTTGAATTACTTACAGAGAGGCCAATTTCTGAAAGTGTAGAGGTTGAGGTCCCACTTCAAGCTACACAAAAGTCTGAGAAGGAGGAAGACGAAAAGGGTCCAAATATGAAAACTTCTTCTGATGACGTCTCCTACACTCTAGAGGAGTGTTTAGCGTATTTTGAAGATTGGGATGATATTATGATTAAGGACATAGTGCATGCCTTGAAGGAGACCCCTCCGGTGCCTAAAAAGTTTCCTTTCATAGAACGCCAAACTGAAAAATCAATTGTGGAAGCACTGGTGAAATCTGATTTTATGGAGATCATATCGACTTGTGAAGAAGAAATACAAATCTCCACATCTCTTTGGGTTGCTCAAACCAAAGAACACAACTTCTGGGATGACCCGTACGTGAATGATTTTTGCCCAGACAGGAAGGAAAGGAGATCCATTTTCAATAATTTCCAACCAATACAATTCTCTTTTCCTAGTACATGTGACAATTTTATTGAGGAACCTGCTGAAACCTTTCAGCAGGATTTTTAATGGGTTAGAATGATTAATGTCACCAATGTACTTTCCAAAGCAAGATGGTGGATAGTTCAACTGAAAAATTTGTTACACCACTTGATGATCCTGCTCAACTTTGTCCTTTTGGATGATATAATGCTGATTAATCTCCTAGTCTGATGGAGATTCTATTTCTAAAAGGATAACTTCGATTTTTTTTATTGCTTTAAGTAGGATTAGGTCTAGTTTGTTTTTAGTTTTAATTCTATTTGCTTTAGTAGATTTAGTTATCGGAGTTTTAGACTCCCATGATCGACTCTCTCAGGTACTATTATTCTCACTCTCTTGTATTCTACCATTGCTCTCATGTTCATGCTCATTGCATATTTTTTTACATTGAGGACAATGCAAGATTTGGTTGGGGGTGAGATGAGATTCCTCATCTAGCAGTTTGCAACATTTCGAGCATCATATTATGTGCAAATTTTTTCAAATTTTCTAAAGATTCAAAACTCTTTTAGAAAACCTTATTTCTAAGCATTCAAGATGTTACGAGTATAAGGAAAAGAGATACGAAGTGAGTGATGTTGCAAGTCTTGAACTACTCTTAATATAATGGTTTTATATGTGAATTTTCCTATTTATGTGATTGATGGAAAATTTGAACTTTTACACCTAGTTCACATTACACGATTTTCATGGTTTGAAAGGATTATGTGATTTGTGGATTAGCTAGACTTTGATTTAAGGTGTTGAGAAACCAAGCCGGGGTACTTTGTCCATCCTTGTCCATGAGAAAATAACGAAAGATATGGATTTTTAAAAATCCTATCTAATGTAAAAGGAAAAGGAAAAGGAATGATGAAAATATGGGAATGATGGAGAAAATGGTGGAAAATTCCGAAAAGGGCTACCTTTTACCAACCGGGGGATGGTCTACCCGTAACCAAAGCCGGAAATGGGACATAGGGTGAAAGCCATCGGAAGGACAGTAAGGCAAATTCCTATCATAGGCTTGTTGTTGATCTGTACACCTTGAGATCTATAGTTTAGTCGATCTATGAAGAAGGTGATCCTAGAAACTCATGAGATGAGCTATCACTATGCACATTAGGTTGAATTTTGTTCAAAGTTCTTCTATCTATCAATCAATCAGCGGGAATTCTATATGAACACTTTTTATGTTTTGAGAGTTTAAGGTTGCAACCTCTATCGCCCTGTCTCTTTAATTTTTGTACTTGTATATCTTAGAATGAATAGAAGTATTGTTTCTGAAGGAGAGTTGGTTTTGGAAATTTGAACTTGTTTCACGCATATTTTGCTCGGGACTAGCAAAAAGCTGGTTGGGGGGTGTGTTGAGCCTCCAATTTATACATGATCTAGCCCATTGCATCACATTATATGCATGGTTTGCATGTTTAAAAGGCCCATCTAATGCATGTTTTGTGATTGTAGGAATGACAGTGACTTCACCCAATTGGTGACCAAAAAGAGCATATTTACGAGCTCTTTAATGAAGGCCCAAGGCGGACCAAAGAAGGAAGAAGAAAGACGAAGAAAAGAGAAGAAAGAAAGGAAGAAAAAGAAGAGAAATAGAGGTCCGATCGGTCATGACCGGTCGGCCAAGGGAGCCACGATCGGTCTTGATCGGTCTGCCACCCTGCTGCTCACCTCTGGAGGTCGCTGGACAAAGGACCAGCCTAGTTCGATCGGTCAAGACCGGTCGACCATCAGGTCGGCCACCCTTTTGTACCCCCTGGACTCGTAACAGACAGGTCCGACCGGTCAGCCAGCCCAGTCCGACCTGTCCGCCATGCGTAAACAACAGTTTCTATTTTGAGACTCTGAATTTTTCTGCGCAAGTGCGTAAGGGGTACACACTTCTGAATGTTTTTGAGGTAGTAGAGCCTCCCCACTATAAAAGGACGCCTAGGGTCTCTTCCTAGGATATCATAGAAGCTGAGGAACTTCGTGGGAGGTGGAGAGAGCCGTCGTGGAGCGTCTGCAACTCTCTCGAATCCGGGTTTTTATGCTTTTTAGTTTTTCTTTGATTTCTAGTTGTAGTATGACAATGCTCGGCTAAAATCTCCCAGTTAGGGCTGAGAGGTGAAGCTTGTAGCCAATTTCATGTTTAATTCAGTTTAATTCAAGTACTTTCACTTTAAGTTTGAATTTTGAATGTTCTAATTCATATAAAGTTGATATTTTTAGAAGTTTTATGAGAGTTCATGTGCTTTGGACATGGATTCTTTGCAATTCTCTGAGATTATCATGTTTTGCTTGATTAGATTTGAATTATGGTAACCCTTGAGCATGCCATTGTCATAGGCATGGATGTTACTCCGAAGGCTATAATTTTGAATGCTATGTGATTGAATAGGACTAGAACTTGGGAGTTCAACTTAAGTGGGATTGAATGTGTTTAATGCTTTATCTCTCAACTAGATGAGAGATAGAACTTCAAATCTAGTTGTGTTTTATGCTTGGATTGATTGGATTGACATGGGATTGCTACAAGTGGATCCTTGAAAGCCTTAGTTCCTTTAATTACTGGTTTTTTTAAATTACTGTTTAAGATAATTCTCTCAATTGAATATCTTAATTACTGTAATCCTAGTTGCTGGAATAGTTTAGAATTTTTTTTCTAATTCGTTGTGGATCGACCTCGGTCTTACCGAGAATTATTACTACATCGCAGCCTTGCACTTGAGGCGAGGGAACAACCGTGAGCTTTTCATTGAGTGCTGCTTATACAGGCTTCTAAGAGACGGTGGTTGCATAAAATTTTACATTGTGAGAGATTCCGCCATGAAAATCATCTTGATTCTCTACATAAGATCAGATCTATGAAGGTTGACCTGACTATCTAGCCACCAGTGTTGTAACAATCATGTGATTTTGAAGGGGATGATTACTCCTTTTGAATGGAAACTTTTTAACTTGCGTTAAGGACTTTCTTTCAATGGCGATCGCATGCCTTTTGTTTCTCAATAACATAGTGATGGATGGAAATGATTAAAAATAAAAGGTTAAAATATTAATTTTATTAATTTGTAATAGAAGTTTAGCATAATCAAGAAAGAAATAAAAATAAGTACAAAAATAAATACCTATGATCGCCTGTATGGACAAACAGCTGAGGTGGATGGTTAGTAGGATGTGGAGAGATTATTTTTTACATTAGCTTTGAGCTTTTTGTCGAGTGCTTCTTATACAAGCTTCTAAGAGACGATGGTTGCATAAGATTCTGCATTGTGAGAGATTCGGTCATCAAAATCTCCTTGATTCTTTACATAAGATCAGATCTATGAAGGTTGACCGGACTATCTAGCCACTAGTGTTGTAACAATCAGGTGATTTAGAAAGGGATGATTACTCCTTTTGAATGGAAACTTTTTGCCTTGCGTTAAGGACTTTTCTTTCAAGAGTGATCGCATGCCTTTTGTTTCTCAATAACATAGTGATGGATGGAAATGATTAAAAACTAAAGGTTAAAGTACCGCTTTTATTAATTTGTAATATAAGTTAGCATAATTAGCGAAGAAATAAAAATAAGCAGAAAAATAAATACCTACGATCGCCTGTACGGACAAACAATCGAGGTGGATGATTAGTAGGATGTAGAGAGATTATATTTGGTGTTGGCCTTGATATTTTTGTCGAGTGCTACTTATACAGGCTCTTAAGAGACAGTGGCTGCATAAGATTTTGCATTGTGAGAGATTCGGCCTTGAAAATCTCCTTGATTCTCTACATAAGATCAGATTTATGAAGGTTGACCTGACTATCTAGCCACCAGTGTTGTAATGATCGATTATTGTAATGATCGATTAGGTGATTTAGAAGGGGATGATTACTCCTTTTGAATGAAAACTTTTTTTCTTGTGTTAAAGACTTTTTTTCAATGGCGATTGTAGGCCTTTTGTTTCTAAATAATGTAGTGATGGATGGAAATGATTAAAAACTAAAGGTTAAAATACGAATTTTATTAATTTGTCATAGAAGTTCAGCATAATCAGCAAAGAAATAAAAATAAGCAGAAAAATAAATAAAAAATAAATACTTACGAACGCCTGCATGGACAAACAGCCAAGGTGGATGGTTAGTAGGATGTAGAGAGATTATGTTTGCCGTTGGCCTTGAGTTTTTTGTTAAGCTCTTAATTCATACATATTCTAACCCCATTTCATCACATTCTATGCGTGATTCTTATCTTTAAAAGACTATCTAATGCATGTTTTGTGATTGTAGGAATGAGAGAGAGACATTACCTATTTGAAGGCTAAAAGAATACATTTTGAAGCCATTTGATGATGATTGAGGCCAAAGGAGAAAGAAGAAGCAAGGTAAGAAGAGAGAAAAGAAGAAAAAATCAACAAGAATCAAAGGGCTAGACCAATCAAGACCAGTTGGCCACCCCTCTGCATACCACTCCAGCGTGTGCTGGAGCTTGCTAAACCAGCCCAGGACCAGTCTGACCAATCGTGACCGGTCGGTCAGCCAAGCTCCAACCAGTCGACCATGCACAAAAGCTAGAAAATTCAATTTTTCCAGCAGCTTGTTCTATAAGCTCCGATTTTTCATGTGCTGCGTAAGTAATTACGTACTTCTGAAAGATTATGATGCGGTGGAGCTTCAATGCTATAAAAGGACACCTAAGTTTCGATCTAAAGTCATCTAGAAGGCTTAAAAACTCGTGGTAGGTGAAGAGGATCATCGTGGAGCGTCTGCAACTCCTCCAATTTCGATTTTTCATGCTTTTTAGTAGTTTTTCATTGTTTCTAGTTGAAGTATGACAATGCTCGGCTAGAACCTCTTAGCCGTGAAGCTTGTAGTTAGATCTAATGTAAGATTTGTTTAATTCAAGTACCTTTATTTTAAGTTTGGATTTTTAAGTTCTAGTTTGAATAAAATTAGTATTTTTGGATGATTTATGAGAGTTAATGTACTTCGGACATGAGTTTCTTGCAATTATCTGAGATGGCCATATTTGGATTGATTAGATTCGAATTATAATAACCCTAGAGCATGCCATAGTCTCTTGGCATGACTGTTACTTCTTGTTGTATCTTGGAAAAAAATAGATATTTTTTTCTTTCTTTTCTATTTGTTATTTTGATCACATGGCTAGAATATAGATACTTATTATGGAGCATGCATTCAAATTAAATTCAAATATGCTAAGTTTTAAAATCATCTATCATGACTAACATACAAATCACACCATAAGATAACTCATTTATTGTAGGTAGATACATGGAGCATATACTTTTATAGCATGCATCATCATGAGGATGAATGACCAAAGAACTAAGGAATGAAGAAATAAACTAGGAGCTAGTACTCTCATTGAAATAATAAATCTTTTCATTTCTTAATAAGAGAGTGAGTTTAGATGAGTGGTAAGTTAGTTAGATTTAAGATAAGAGGTGGTGGGATCAAGTTCCATGACTAGCATACATATTTTCTTTCCCATACTCTGGTAAATTTTTTCCCATTTATTTTATTTTCTTTTCATTTAGATAGTAATATATGCTACATAACTGTTGGACAAGATCTTATGGTGGCCCGAGGGATCTAAGCCATTTGAAATGGTTGGTTTGAGATTAAGCTGTGTATATGAAGTGGGACGCCTAACCTTGTCTTTGTTGTGACCAAATCTGATAATCCAAAAGCCATCGACCAAAGGTACGATATTCACGTAGAAATCTTAGAAATTGAAATAATTAGGACCATGAAATGATCTAGGAAAAATTTGCACAAAAGAAGCCTTTCAACGGCCAGCTTTTGGACCATCCAAAATAGGCCTTGGAAGATGACCAATCTGGACTGTTGGTTTTGATATTTTCTGGAAGGATGGCAAGATAGATCAGATCAGATTCACGTCTTTTAAATCTGTTTTAACATCATCATTATAATTATATCTCAGATTCTTAAAAGTTTTGCATCATGGACTGTTGATTTAATGTATAAGATACTTGACTCTTAAACTATTTATGATGGACTGATCTAACTGTTAAGTCTGACCCCTGAATGACCCATGAGAGACCTCAATCTGAGGACATTTAAATGTGTAGAAATGTCAATCTGTGGATCTAATTACAGCCATACAAAAAGTATTATGGACGACCAAGGATTTACCCCCAAAAGTAAAAGAAACGTGTTGTTAATATGGGCTATGAAGTGGGTCAGATCTGATCATGTAGATGTCCATGTTATGATCTTTTTTTTTTATTGTCCTTATTTTTATTATAATAATAATTTCAAGAAATCAAGAATCTAAATTGTTAAAGAAATTGTTTTGTACATGTAGTTTAGGATGGAATAATAGCTATGCTGACGCGATTTGGAAATCTTGTGGACCTATGATGCTGGTTTTTCTAAACGTGTGAATGGCCTAGGTGGACCGTGTGTGAGTCCCACACCGCCCAAGGTAAAAAGCGTGTGGACGTCCCATGAGCAGTCACACTTTGGGGCAGATTTTGGCTCAGATTTGAATCTGTGTTGGATGCAAGTTGGATGAACTTTGAGGGCCATCTTGGCCATGAGTTTAGCATGATGTGGGCCATACCAAAAAGATCCCTACGATCTCAATAATTCAACGGTCTAAAATTCCATTCCTTTTAGTTGATCAGATCTATGAATAAAGTTGTGCAAAATCGTAGTTTTAACATTGGGGGAAAATCTGAATCTTTGGAGCACATGTGGGACCCACCCTAGCATCATATGAAGTTGGTCATCACGGTCACATGATGGACCATGAGTGGGCATCATGCTGCCCAATTTTGGACAGTACATGGGCGTCACTCAGAGGCTCACTTTTGGACTGAAAATTGAGCCGATTTGAGATTGATTTTGGGTCCCACATATGTGATACATCCAAGGCCATTTGATCACTATTTTATGAACTAATTAGAGCTTTCCAAAATGTATCTTTTATATTCCCATGAATCATCATGTATACATCTTTGTGATAATCTATTTGTTAGGTTCACTTATAGCTTAATTTATAGACTTTGGAAGACTTAAGAAATCATTTCCATTTCAGACTGAATTAATGGGACCCATCTAACCATGCAAAGATCTACTCAAATAACCTACAAGATGGTTAGAAATGGCCCAAAAAATATTGAATTGAGAAGAAGGTTAAATTACTAAGTTGACAAGAGGCCATTTACACAAATAGTTTTGGAAAAATAGAAAAAAAAAAATAGAATAAGGATTGTTGCATGGCTTGATGTGGGGTCCAACGATTGTCTCAAGTATTTCTCTAAAAATAAAATCCTAGGTTGAGAAGTCATTGTGTCATTAATTGGTGCTTATCAAACTTTGGGACCTAAAGTAGTCACATAATGACACATTGTTTTCCTTTATGATTAGCTAGAACTTGGTAACGGGTCTCAATTTGTTGAAACCTTTGGCAATGTGTGACCCAAGATAAGATCAGGAATGCAAGCCTATGTTACTATCTAATGGGACTAAGTTAAGCCTATGGAGTACCATATGAAGCTGTGTGTTGGGCCATAATGGGCCTATCTTTGAAAATGTATTCAAGAGGTCCAGTGGGTTGGTGTAGAAACTGCTATCATCTAAATAATTATAAAAGAAAAGTTTGATGCATTCGATGAACACAAGTCTCTATTATGCTCTAGATGGATCATTAAATTTTACATTATTTGATTTTGGATTGTAAAAATGATAATAGAGTCATAAGGAAAATTGTATTTGTCCAACTTGGATTGTGATTTTAGGACACTAAGGTTGACTCATGTCAACAAAGACATTTGAAAATAAAGTTGGATTAATTGGGCCTACATCACACCCTAATATAATTGCATATGAACCTATATTTGGCCTAAGGTAAGGCGGACCACTAGTACACTAATAATCACAATTGTATTTGGACAAATGTTGATAAGTGTAAAGACAAGAAGACTTCATGAACCATTTTTTCGATCTAAGGTGAGGTTGAATCACTTGTGAGTCTAGGGTTTTGAAATTGGACCTTAAGGACTAAGGATGGTCGAATTAAAAACTAAATGTAGCTAATACCATCATAGACGCTAAGTTGCTTTGTCATAAGAAAAATATCTAAGTGTTAACATTAAGGAAAATTCTCTAATAGGAAAGTTATTTATGGAAGGTTTATTGATTTATAATGAAGGGTAAGGAAAAGACTATAACAAGCTAGAAGCCAATGGATGCCCTCTGTATACTCATGGTAATATTTTTGGTAAGTAGTTCTAAATCTAAGAATGAATTATTTCTACTTTGCTTTATTTATTTATGATTTATTTACAATTGTGTTATTTTGTAAAGTACTTCGTATTTGGTAAGATTTGTGATGTCTATACTTGGAAAGTCATTTATTTGAGAAATGATCCCTTATTTGGAAAGTTTTGTGAGATATCCTGTATTTTGGAAAGTTATGTTGATATTTTGCTATCTACAAAATATTACCATTAATTGAGAAATGATACCTCATTTGAAAAATCTTGTGTTATAATTTATTTATAGAAAATTTCCTTATTTGAAAATGTGGTCTTATTTGAAAAGTTTGGTGATGCACCTTATTTATAAAAGTCTCTTGACTTGGAAATAATGCCTTATTTGGAAGTTCTTAAGAATTGCTCTCTATTTGAGAAATAGTTGTGCTATGACCTGTTTTTGTCAAGTTTACTTTGGATAAATTAATTTTATCAGAAGTTATAAAATTAAAGAATTTTACTTAAGCAAATAGTAAGGATTGATATATAAAAAAAAGTGAATTATGAGGATTGAAAGAGTGAATCTTTGATGATTAATTTTTATAAGGTAATGGAGATGTATGAATATTTATGAGTGTTAGCAATAATTAAATATGGAATGAATTATATGCCTCGTGTTAGGGCTATGCTGAGTGATATAATTTGAGCCTCGTGTTGGCTATGCTGAGTGATATAATTTGAGCATCGTGCTAGCTATGTTGAGTGACTATTTATAACAGGCATTGATTTTTGCTGAGTGAAATAATGCTGAGTGAAGAGTGAAGTTGTGTGCACTGAGTATTTGGTCAATTTATTTCTCTCTTTTTCATTTTGCGAACTCTGAATAAATTCTTTCTGATTGTCAAATGTTTAAATCATGAATTCCTTTCAAATTGTCATATTCATATTTATCTTGTCTTGTACATAGAACCATTTACACGAGCTTCGTACTTATGAACTTTATATTGATGAAAAACTGCAGACTAAAAGACAGGTGGAGTTGTTTAGAAGTTGGCCCGATGAAGCCGATAACATTGACCGTTTGCTTGTTATGGATATAGAGTTTCAATTTAAAGACACTTGAATATTATTTTGTTGTGGTGTAGTTTATGTAAATACTTAGAATAATTATGTGAATGATATTTGTGTTGTACATTTGAATAAAATAGCTCTTTTAGTTGTATTGTTGGAAGTGATTTTGGTTATGAACACTAGAAATTTCCTTAACTTTAAGTCACAACCCTAAACTCGAGGCCAAGGTTTGTGTTAACTATGGTTCGAGATTTGGGGGCATGACACTTTGAAGGCTACATGTTTGAATTCTATGTGCTTCATTAGAACTAAAATCTGATTTTTTGACTTAAGTGGGATTGTTTTTGTTTGAATGCCTAATCTTCCAACTAGATGAGAGATAGAACTTAGAATCTAGCTGTGTTTATGCTTGGATGAATGAATTCACATTGGACTACTACAAGTAGATCCATAAGACCTTAGTTCCATTAATTATTAGATTTTCCTTAAAAGTTACTGTTTTACTTAGCTTTTAAAATTGAATTCTAAAATTGCTGAGATTGAAGTTACTAAAATAGTTTGAATTGGTTTACCCTAATTCCCTGTGGATCGACTTCGGTCATCGTAGCCTTGCACTTGAGGCAAGCGAACAAGTTTTTGGCACCGTTGTTGGGGAATAAGGGTAAATGGTTCTAAATTGTTGTAGTAGCTATAGAAGTAGAATTAGTTCGGTTTTACTATTTTCTTAGGACTAGTTCTTCTTATTTTCTAGAACTAACAAGTTTGTTTTGTTTTGTAGGAATTACTTCTAGTTCAACCGAATTGGGTAACATCTTTCTGACTTAGAACTTTTTTTATTTCAGTTTTACATTTTTTAGTTTTTTTTTTCCAGAATTTTAGTTTATTTACAGATTTTCGATTTTAGATCTAGTACTTAGGTTTAGTTTTTACTTTAGATTTTGTTTGTGTGGTTTATGTCCCATTGGGAACGTGACCATACAAACCGTCTCCAAACCGAAGGTGGTTTAGTTGGACCACTTTCCATCCAAAGGAGTGTTAGAAAATACATAGAAAATTGTAAAAGTTCGGGGAGTATGAATCAAACACCATTAAGGAATCTTCTCCCTCCTACTCCAACTATAAATGCAAATCAAGAGGGAGTAAAAAGAGAATGAGGTAAATAATGCTCCTTCAATGAGAGCTTTGCGTGATTACTTACAATCGGCCCATACTACTACGCCTTCATGCATGGTTTTCCCAAACAATGCCGGAACAATTGATATAAAGTTAGGGGTAATTCAACTTCTACCTAAGTTCCATTGGCTAGATTCCAAGAGCCCATATCTACACTTGAAAGAGTTTGATGAGGTAGTAGCTATGTTGAAATAGAACAATGTGACGGAGGATGTAGTGAAATTAAGGTTATTCCCTTTCTCTTTGAAAGAAAGATCCAAAACATGGCTTCACTCTCTAAGACCAAGGTTGATTAGGACATGGATTGAGATAACCCAGGAGTTTTTGAAAAAATCCTTCCTGGCTCATAAAACAAATACCCTTCGACAATCGATAATGAATTTTTCTATTAAAGAGAGTGAGACTTTCTTTCAAAGTTGGGAGAGATACAATGACCTCCTTCTTGCTTATCCACATCATGGCTACGAGATATGACGAATCATTAGCTTCTTCTATGAAGGATTGAACTCGAATATGCGCCAATTCATAGAGATGATGTGTAATAGTGACTTCATGAGCAAAGATCCCGATGACACATGGAGTTACTTGGACATGTTGGCCGAGAATGCCCAATCTTGGGATACCTCGGACAAATCTAGTAACCTCAAGCCACCTCAACAAAAAGAGAAAGGAGGGATCTACATTCTTAAGGAGGGAGATGCTGTTAATGCTAAGATAGCTAGCCTCACAAGGAAGATAGAGGCCATGGAACTAAGTAAGAGTGAAACTTCCAACTCCACTGAAGCTATTGAAAATGTGTGTAGAATTTGTGCCGCTAATGTACACTCTACGTAAGATTGTCCTACAATTCCTGCGTTTCAAGAGTTATTACAAGAGCAAGCAAACGCCACATATAGTTATCAACGGCCCTTCAATGGACTGGTAGGTAACACGTATAACTCTACTTGGAAGAACCATCCAAAATTCAGTTGGAGGAATGGTCCCACGACCAATCTTACCAACTCTCAAGGAGGGCCACCCATGCAAAACATGGCCTCAACTCAATTCTCAATGGAGGATACTTTAAAGGCATTTATGCAAGGGCAAACACAAATCAATCAATCAAATCAGCAAATGTTCTAAGAGCTTAAAGTTTCGGTTGATGAAATTAATGGATGCTTGAATGCTAGGGAATGGACTTTTCCAGCCCAACCTCAGTCCAATCTGCTTATACAAGCTTCTAAAAGACGGTGGCTGCATAAGATTCTGCATTGTGAGAGATTTGGCCTTAAAAATCTCTTTAATTCTCTACATAAGATCAGATCTATGAAGGTTGACCTGACTACCTAGCCACCAGTGTTGTAACGATCGATTAGGTGATTTAGAAGGGGATGATTACTCCTTTTGAATGGAAACTTTTTCCTTGTGTTAAGGACTTTTTTTTCAACAGCAATTGCAGGCCTTTTGTTTTTCAATAACGTAGTGATGGGTGGAAATGATTAAAAACTAAAGGTTAAAATACCGATTTTATTAATTTGTAATAGAAGTTCATCATAATTAGTGAAGAAATAAAAATAAGCAGAAAAAAATACCTACGATCGCCTATATGGACAAACAATCGAGATAGATGGTTAGTAGGATGTAGAGACATTATGTTTAGCATTGGCGTTGAGCTTTTCATTGAGTGTTACTTATACAGGCTTTTAAGAGACAGTAGCTACATAAAATTCTGCATTGTGAGAGATTCCGCGATAAAAATATCCTCGATTCTCTACGTAAGCATAGCTAATAGTATCATGTCATATGTATAGGCAAGATTCCGTAAGCCTTCTCTATTTCGGTCAAGCAATATATATCTAAAAAAAGTTTTGATAGAGTGTAAACGTGACTGAATACTTTTCTTTTACAAAATTGCTTTTTGATAAGACTCTTGCATTTAATGATTAGAGAGACTTGTTTTAACCCAACTTTTTGCATGGAGTTACTTTTAATGGAACTCTAACATTTAATGCTCCCTAACATACAAGTCAGTGAACTGCGAGGGTACAATATTAATCTCAACCTCAGAAAACCTACACATCGTACCAGCATTTGGAATACGCCGATCCATCCCAGCTCTCATAAAGGCACGGTTCTGAGCTCTTACCAATTAATTAGTACTTTATCGAAGAATGCGTTAGGTTTCCTTCCACCGTATAAATGCAGCGCATTTGTTCTTTCACTTGTACAAATGGAAAACTGGGAGATGTTGTCCATATCAATTTTCGTCGTGGGGTGAATGTAATGGCAAATGACGTGCACATATGCATGCATAAAGCCATTTAATACGAGCCAAACATGTACCTCCAATCAAACTGTCCAAAATGGAGGTGGTTGATCATACATCTAATTAATAATAGGATATCAAAGAGCCAAACATCTATCATTGTTTTTTTTTTATTACCACGGGCGGCCTTGTCAGTTAGAGAACTCAAGCCACGAAATTGTCTCAGGTAGCCACGACCCAATTCGAGTCATGACTCAGTCGAGTCAACAAAACTCACTGCACTTACAGCGTCGTTCGACGAGTCGATCTTTTTGAGTTTTGAAAACTGGGTCAACAATCTAGATGGCCAACATATTTTTTTTTTTCTTCCATTACCCGGTTAGCTCTGAAACCGCGTGATATCATTTACTCATTAGGATTGGTTCCTGCACCTGGGTCAATATTCAAGGTCAAGGTCAATGCCAATATCTTTTTCTTGACTGGGTGGGTGGGTGGGTGGGTTGCATGACTTACCAATAAAAAAAAATATATTTTTCTTGAAACCACGGGGAGCGGATTAGGTGCGGCCCAGCCTCACCCTAGACGGTGCAGCCGTTATTGTGGCGCCCACCTTAATATATTTATTCTATATCCACTCCGTCCATCGGTTTGGCCAGATCATTTTATGGCATGATGCCAAAAATGAATCAGATCTAAATCTTAGGTGGGACTATACCATAGGAAACAGTGGTGATTGAACATCGCGCCATTAAAATCTTCATAGGGACCATTGTAGAGTTTTATTAATGTTTAATTTTCATCCAACCTGTTTATAATGTTAGAAAACTCTGGATGAAGGGATAAAAGAAATATAAGATTGATATCAAACTTGTGTCGCCTACAAGAAGTTTTTAATGGCAAATCACCACTTTTTGCAATGGTATGGTCCACATGAGATTTGGATCTTGTTTATTTTTAGGCTCATGCTTCAAAATGATATGAAAAAACGGATGGACAAAGTAGATATAGAATATATATGTCAAGGTGGGCCTCACAATAAGGGCCGTATCATCTTTAGTGAGGCTTTGGCCGTAATATTCTGAATAATCTATATTATAATCTTTTTCTTGAAATGTAAGGATATTATAATACATTTCAAGACCTAATTATAATACATAATAGCAAAATTCGGTACATGAAGTGGATCACACCACAAGAAATATGGTGATTTGTTTGAGATCGTTGAAAACTTATTGGTGGCCTCAAATCATTTGGATAAATATGATATTTGTTTTTTCCCTTTCACCCATGTATCTTTATTATTATGAACGGGTTGAATGACATATAAACATCACCGTGGGCCATACAGAACGTAATATGTACCATTTCAGTTAGTTGCAAGTCTGGACAAAAAAAAAAAATGATTTGGTTAGAAGTTAAGACGTTATCTTTCCCCGATGCAAAATTTGTATCCATTTGATTAAGTGGACCATCTAATGGTAGATCCAATCTATTCATAATGTATGTGGCTCAGGTTTTTGTCGATTTTGTATTATATTCACGATATTTCAAGCTACTAGTCGCTCACAATGATGGAAATGGTTAAACAATTTCTAAAATAATATATTTTTCTTTATTGTGTTGTGGGTCACCTGCTTAAAAGCTTTCCGCCATCTTCTAGACAGTTACATTCCTCCAAATTCTGGAGAGAATGGACGGAGCGGATCTGGTGATCTCAACCCTTAATGGATGATAATCTCGAACCTTCTTGTCCCATTGCCAATCTTGACCCTTAGTGAATGACAATCTCGACCCTTCTTCACACAAAGGCAATCTCGACCCTTAGTGGATAATAAACTCGGCCCTTTTTCACATATTGCTAATTTCGACCTTTAGTGGATTACAATCTCGACCCTTAGTGAATAACAATTTCGACTCTTCTTCACTCATTGCCAATCTCGACCTTTAGTGGATGACAATATCAATCCTTCTACACATTGCTAATCTCGACCCTTCTTCAGACATTATCGACCTTGGCACATTGGGTCCATTAACTAGATAGTGGGCCGACTAAAGAGTAAAATGGATGGTTCAGAATATTATACCGTAGCCTATAATCTTGTGGTTACGCTCCATCCCACATTATGTTAGAGATTTAAAATGCTTGGGACGTGAGATAAGTATGCCATGTGTGGTCTTGAAGTGTGATCACCATTTAAAAAAAAACTGTCATGGACTAAGCCCAACGCTTGCACAAACGGTTGGTGTATATACTATGGCATGTGCCAGTGTAGTATTCAGTCATGAGATCCAAGACGTACATAATGTGTGTAGCAACTATTGGAAAACTGGTCAACGGAAGCACCGAAGAAGATCAAACAATCACCACAAAGTCACACAAGCACTCAACGCAAAAGCAAACGAATTTTACGTGGAAAACGCTTGCGGGAAAAAACCACGGCACAAAGCGACAACTTCCACTATGAATTCAGATGATTACAGAGCTAGAACTACCCGAGTAGATCCCAAAGATGAATAAAAGCACACAACCTCTCAATCCTCTTTCCCAATAACCCTATCCCATTTAGAACAGCTAGGTATTGCTTAGCATTAAGTCTAGCACGATTAGGAAACATATATATAAGAGGAAACCCTGAAAATAAAAACAAGTAGCGCGAAAAACCGCGCAACACTATAATCTTCGCAGACCGCGGACCGGTCGGATGACCGGTCGCACGACCGGTCATGACCAGTCCAGAGAGGTGTGCCGGATGCTGCCTCAACTCAGACCTATCCTCAGACCGGTCTGAGCAACCTGCGACCAGTCTGGCGACTGGTCTGAGATCTCCACGACCGGTCTGGCGATTGGTCTCAAAATGGCCAAAATCGTCCAGAGAGTTTTGAACTCAAAACTGCATATCCTGTCCACTGGCTGACCGGTCGTGCGACCGGTCGATGGACTCTGTTCATGCACAGTAATGAGGCCTTCACAACAAACTCCACCAAGGCATCATTACACTTTGAACCATCTCTTCTACTCTTCAAAGAACTAACTCATCATCAGTCATAGTTGCTGCCCCTCATGCATCACTGCGTCTTCGTTAAGCCTTCGCCAATCCCAGAGAAGTTGAACTTTTCTGTAGGGACCACCTTGGTCAGCATATCCGCCGGATTCACGCTGTTGTGAATCTTGTCCAGAGTCATATCTCCTTCCTCAAGCACCTATCGAATAAAATGGTGACGCACATCAATGTATTTAGTACATGATTGATAAACAGAATTTTTAGCCAAATTTATAGCACTTGAGCTATCACAATTAACAGGCACGGCTTCCTGTTGAAGCCCCAACTGATTTATCATCCCTTTCAACCAAACAGCTTCCTTGAAAGCTTTTGTCAGTGCCATATACTCAGCTTCAGTAGTGGAAAGAGCCACCACCGACTAAAGTTTAGACATCCAACTAATCGCTCCACCCGCTAATACAAACGAGTACCCTGAAGTCGATCTCCTATTGTCCACACTACCTGCGTAGTCAGAATCGAAATAACCAACCAACTTGTCCTTTGACTTCTCAAAAGTCAAGACATAGTCCTGCGTACCCCGAATGTATCGAAGTAGCCATTTTACAGCTTCCCAATGTTGTTTGCCCGGGTTAGACATGAATCGGCTTACAACACCCATAGCCTGTGAAATATCTGGTCTTGTACAGACCATGGCATACATTAAACTGCCCACAGCACTTGAATAGGGCACATGAGACATAACATGCTTTTCTTCATCCGTTATGGGACAATGTTCAGAAGAAAGCTTGAAGTGAGCCGCGTGGGGAACGCTAACCGGTTTGGACTTGTCCATCTCGTACTTTTTCAATACCTTCTCAAGGTATTCTTCCTGAGATAACGACAACCTGCTCCACTTCCTATCTCTATGAATATCTATGCCAAGAACCCTCTTTGCAGCCCCCAGATCTTTCATCTCGAATGTCCCTGAAAGCTGAGTCTTCAACACATCGATGTCAGACATGCTATGACTGGCAATAAGCATGTCATCGACGTACAACACTAGTATGAGAAACTTCTCATCATTCAGTGTCTTGTAATAGACATAATGATCGTACTCGCTCCTGGCAAAGCCCTGACTCATCATGAAGGAATCAAATTTCTTGTACCACTGCCTAGGCGACTGTTTGAGACCATACAACGATCTCCTCAACCTGCAAACCTTGTTCTCGGCCCCTTGCACTGTATAACCTTCTGGTTGCACCATATATATCTGCTCTTCCAATTCCCCATGCAGGAAAGCAGTCTTCACATCCATCTGTTCCAACTCTAGGTCGTATTGGGCAACCAGCGCCAACACGAACCTCATAGATATTTGCTTCACAACCGGTGCAAAAATCTCACTGAAGTCTATGCCTTCACGCTGAGCATAGCCTTTTGCTACCAACCTTGCCTTGTATCTATCCTGTTTCTTTCGAAAAATCTACTTACACCCTATCTCTTTTTGGCCCACTGGAAGCTCCACAAGCTCCCAAGTCTCATTCTTGTACAAGGAGTCCATCTCGTCTTGCATTGCCTATCTTCCACTTCTCAGCATCTACATCCTGTAGTGCTTTCTCAAAGTTAGACGGATCTCCCTCATCTGTAATGAGAGCGAATGCAACATTTGAGTCATCCCTGTACCTTGCCGGTAACCTGCAGTCCCTGGGTGGATTTCTTCGCATAGGTGGCTGCTCCACCTGATCATGTACCTCTGTCTGTGCCTCAGTATTGGCTCGTGTCCCATCTCTGTCCTCATGAGTATCAACTTGTTCTAATGTTTCTGGTTCCTTTGTAGCATCCTTACGGAACAAAGACCCCTCATTAAACTTGACATCACGGCTCAGGGTGATCTTTCGTGTGACAGGGTCATATATGCAATATCCCTTCACACCATCACCATAGCCAACAAAGATCCCTTTTCTGGCCCTATGGTCTAGCTTATCTCTCTCAACTGACGGTACATGAGAGTAAGCCTCACAACTAAAAACTCGAAGGCATGAGTAGTCTAGCGTACGACCACTCCACACTTCCTCAGGGATTTTACATTCAATTGTCATAGAGGATGACCGATTTATCAAGTAACAAGCCGTGTTAATGGCCTCAGTCCATAGCTCTTTGCCCAACCCAGCATTACTAATCATGGATCGAGCTCTCTCCAAGAGAGTCCGATTCATCCGCTCTGCCACACCATTCTGCTCTGGCGTGTGGCGCACTATGTTGTGCCTCACGATTCCCTCTTCTTTACAATACGTGTTAAATTCCCTGGAAGTGAACTCACCACCATTATCGGTTCTCAAAATTTTCAATTTCTGCCCTGACTGATTCTCCACCATTGCCTTCCAATACTTGAGGGTCGTGAAAACATCGGATTTATTTTTCAGAAAATAAACCCGAACCTTCCTGCTATAGTCATCAATAAACGACACGAACCACGATGACCCACCAACAGAAATAACCGACGACGGCCCTCATACATCGGAATGGACATAATCAAGCATCCTTTTACATATATGTTTCCCCCCTTTAAAAGACAATCTAGACTGTTTCCCATACATGTAGTGTTCACATATACTAAAGTTTACAGATTTAAAGGAAGGAATTAAAGATCGTTCAGAGAGTACCTTCATGCCTGCATGCCACATACGTGCAGACGTGGAATTCGCTACAGTCGCTGCAGCTCCACCTACTGAAGTGCTCCCAATCAGCCTTGTAAATGTTTCCATGCCTCTGTCCCTTCATAATTACAAGGGCCCCCTTTGAAACTTTGCAGAACCGGTCAAAACCGGTGAACCTACACCCCAATGCTTCAAGTGCACCAAGGGAGATCAGATTCTTCCTCAATCTTGGAACGTGCCTTACTTCCGTCAAGGTCCGTTCGATCCCATCGAACATCTTGATGCGCACTGTACCAATCCCCTACAACCTTGCAGGCGTAGTCATCGCCTAGAAATACCGAGCCTCCCTCATACTCCCTGTAGGAAGTAAAGACGCTCCTATCTGGGCACATGTGATATGAGGCCCTAGAGTCCATGATCCACTCATCACAGAGAGGTCCAGCCTTTAACACTGTCAAGATTTCACACACATCACTACCACCTTCCTCGGCTTCAGCGGTATTGGCTTCCCTAGAAGAATCACTTGACTTCTCCTTTTTATAATTAGGACTCTTGCAGTCCTTCTTCATGTGCCCAACTTGGCCACATCCCCAACACTTCAACTTGCCTTTGCCCTTGCTCTTCGATTTGGATCGAGAACGCGATGATCCTTCACCTCGCTCAAAATTCCTTCCTCTCATAAACAATGCTTTGGAGGAGGAATTAGAATCACCGCTCTTCTGTCTCATGGCCTTCGATTGAAGGGCTGAGATAACGGTCTCAACACTAATAGTGTCCCTACCCACGCACAACGAGTCCCTGAGTGACTCATATGAACTAGGAAGCGAGTTCAACAAGATCAAGGCTTAATACTCGTCCTTCATCTGCTCACCAAAATCGAGCAACTTGCAAATCAACTTGTTGAACGTGCTAATGTGGTCCTCCACATCTGTCCCCTCCGCCATCTTCAAAGTGAAGAGTTGCATCATTAGATGCGATTTTCTAGAGACTTCTTTGCATAGATGTTTTCTAGCTTGGTTCATGTTTCTACAGCGGTCTTATCCTTCATGACGTTATAGAGGACGTCATCAACAAGGCACAATTGGATTGAGGCCATTGCCTTCTTATCCATCTTCGTCCACTCATCATCTTTCATCTCGGCAGGGGGCTTTCCAAGGGCGTTCACGACCCCTTGCTGAGTTAGGATGGCACGCATCTTCACCTTCCACAACTCGAAGTTATTTTTACCCGAGAACTTCTCAACGTCGAACTTGGTACTTGAAGCCATAAGATTGTTTCAGAAAACTTCTTCTTCAACCCTCCAACGATAGCTCTGATACCACTTGTTGGAAAATCGGTCAGCGGAAGCACCGAAGAAGATCAAACAATCACCACAAAGCCACACAAGCACTCAATGTAAAAGCAAACGAATTTTACGTGGAAAACCCTTGCGGGAAAAAACCACAGGCACAAAGCGACAACTTCCACTATGAATTCAGATGATTACAGAGCTAGAACTATCTGCGTAGATCCCAAAGATGAACAAAAGCACACAACCTTTTAATCCTCTTTCCCAATAACCCTAATCCCGTTTAGAACAGCTAGGTATTGCTTAGCATTAGGTCTAGTACGATTAGGAAACATATATATATATATAAGAGAAAACCCGAAAATAGAAACAAGTAGCACGAAAAACTGCGTAACACTACAATCTTCGCAGACCGCAGACCGGTCGCACGACCGGTCGTGACCAGTCCAGAGAGGTGTGCCGGATGCTGCCTCAACTCAGACCTGTCCTCAGACCGGTCTGAGCAACCTGCGACCGGTCTGGCGACTGGTCTCAAAATGGCCAAAATCGTCCAGAGAGTTTTAGACTCAAAACTGCATATCCTGTCCACTGGCCGACCGGTCGTGCGACCGGTCAATGGACTCTGTTCATGCACAGTAATGAGGCCTTCACAACAGCAACATGTAGATCCTTCGTAAAGAAATTAGGTTGTTGCTCTTAATATTTTTCTATTAAAATTGGGATGTCGAGCAGCTTGAAATTGACATGATGGACCACTGTCACATGTTGGTTGATGTGATGGTGTAGACATGCAAGGTCCACATAACAATCAAGAGGTTTGGCACAACCCATCTGTGCTCCTTTTTTTTTTCTTTTTTCTTTTTTTTTTTTAAATTCTAACTAATTATATGATAGAAACACAATGTTTGGCGAACATTAGGCTATTGTAGCATTCTCTAAGTAGATGGAAATGAGCCACTAGACTCCTTGTGGGCCCATGTAGTACCACAATCATCTGTTCACATTTGTGTTGCCCATCCACATTTTGGGAACCATCCAAACTAGCTCTAAATTTACGGAACCATCGAATCCCTACACCCAACATGCTTCGTGAAAGAGTAATTCGATCTGATAATCTCCAATCCATATGGAAATCAGGAATGCAAACAACCTCATTTTAAACTCGAAGGAGATCCGAAGCCAAGGTGAGCAGATCCTCTGATGATAATATATATATGCGCGACTTGCCATGAAAATTCTTTTCTAGCTTTTAGTTGCAGTGATAAAGCCAGATCAGCATCCATCAACATCATTCGTAAGCTTCAACCACCCCATCCCCAAATTCGACCATATTTAAGACTACATGCTTTAGGAGAACTAGAGGACAGCATTGCACCATGCGGCTGGACTTCAGCCTTTGAATCTGGGTCAGCTTTCAACAATTAAAATGATTTATGTGATGGGCCACACATGAAAATGTGTTAAGAAGGGTTGGGATTTTCATCTACTAAGGGTCGAGATTGGCAATGAGTGAAGAAGGGTCGAGATTGTTATCCACTAAGGGCCGAGATTGACAATGTGTGAAGAAGGGTAGAGTCAAGATTGTCATTCACTAAGGGTTGAAATTGGCAATGCGACAAGAAGGTTGAAGATTGTCATCCATTAAGGGTTGAGATCGTCAGATCTGCTCTGTCTTTTCTCTAGAATTTGGAGGAATGTAATTGTCTAGAAGATGACTGAAAGCTTTCGATCAGATTACCAACAACACAATAAAGAAGAATGTATTATTTTAGAAACCGTTTAACCTTTTCCATCATTATGGGTGACCAGTACCTTGAAATATTGTGAATCCAACACAAAATTGATAAAAACCTGGGCAACAGACATTATGAATGGATTAGATTTACAATTAGATGGTTCACTTAATCAAATGGATACATATTTTGCATCGAGGAAAGGTAACGTCTTAACTTCTGACGAAACCTTTTGGTTTTTGGTCCGGACTTGCAACTAACTGAAATGGTACATACTATATTCTGTGGGGCCCACAGTGATGTTTATATGTCATCCAACTCGTTCATAGTAACAAAGATACATAGGTGGAAGGGAAAAAATAAATATCATATTTATTCAAATGATTTACGGTAACCAATAAGTTTTTAATGGTCTTAGATAAATCACCATGTTTCTTGTGGTGCGATTCACTTTATGTATTGAATTTTTTCATTATGTATTATAATTAGCTCTTGAAAAGGAAGGAATGTATGGATCGAAAACATGCCTCACAATGAGGCCCCACCGTAACTATCTTACCATCCAGCTCAATCTATCTCTCAAACATTAATACCTGTCATGCGGAGATCTCAAGATGCAAGGATAATTCCATCAAGAAAAAAATTCGAAAATAGTCGGGTAGCCAGTTAAGAAAATTGTTTGAATTCACGAACAGGGTGGAGAATTTCACCGTACCAATAGGGGTGTTTAGAATTTTATATACGCCCGGCTCGAAACAGTTCAAAATCCGGGCCGAGACCTGCATAGGCCCGGCCCATTGACAGCCCTACTTACTAAGGGGCGCGTACGGTCAAAATCCCTTTCTATAAATGTGGGTATCAGCTCCCATGCTTCATCACTTGAAAAAAGCTGGGAGATATGGATCGTCTAATTCTCATCATCTCTTTCCTCATGGCCTTAGCCACCATCCAAGGAATCCAAGGTGTGGAATATGAAGTTACCAACAATGCAATCGGGACGCCTGGTGGGACCCGTTTCGAAAACCAGATCGGTATCGCATATAGCAGGCAGATACTCGAAACTGCCTCGACCTTCATCTGGCAAACCTTTCGGCAAGGAGAAGGAGACAGGAAGAATGTCCAACGGGTGACCATGATCGTCAGAAGCATGGACGGTGTCGCTTATGCAAGCAACAATGAGATCCATGTAAGTGCAAATTACATCGAAGGTTACTCAGGCGATGTGCGAAACGAGATCACCGGCGTTCTCTACCATGAGATGGTCCATATTTGGCAGTGGAACGGGAACGGCCAGACTCCGGGAGGTTTGATAGAAGGGATAGCTGATTTCGTGAGGTTGAAGGCGGGTTTCGCACCCTCACATTGGGTGAGACCTGGTCAAGGAGATAGGTGGGATCAAGGGTATGACGTGACTGCCCGTTTCTTGGACTACTGCAATGGTCTCAGAGATGGTTTTGTAGCTGATCTTAACAGCAGGATGAGGACCAGTTACAGCCAAAACATCTTCGTGGATCTGCTCGGCAAGACTGTCGATCAGCTGTGGAATGACTACAAGGCCCAGTACGGAGGCTGAGTAAAGCATGTTGTAATTACTAGGTGAATAAAGCAGAGTGCTAGATGTTGTTACTTGGTGAATAAAGCACACTGCTAGATGGTGTAGTACTAATTACATGAATTTGTAATCTCTATTGTTGATAAAGAGACAGAGACCGTCAATTAAAAACATATGTCCATGCACGATTGCACGCCGGTTTTGATTCTTCCATTTGGTTGTTTATCCACCTGAATAATCAACCACAAGTGTGCCACATTAATTGTCACTGTTGCAGGTATGGTTTTAAGACACATCGAGTCAGGTGCGACTCGGACGAGTCGACTGGACTTAGTGGGACCAATGCGGTTCCATGCCTCGAGTTTCCCGTTGGAGTAGGTCGGTCAACGGGCCCTGCCTAAGGTAGATCAATGCCTGGATTTAGAACTGTTCCGGGCCTGTCCTTCAGGTAGGGCCTATTCAAAATTTAGATTTTTCTAGCCCAAGCCGGGCCTAATGACACCTCTACCTAGTAAGGGTGCACACGGAATCAATGGAACCAATAAACTGGTTAGTTTGGTTCGGTTTGGTTCGGTTTTGAAGGACATTGGCACCGGCACTGATTCTAATTCCAAAAATCAAAGAATCGGTTAGTTCAGTTGGGTTCTAAGTTTGGAGTTATGTAGAGTTGAATCATGGAACCAGATCACATAACCGAACCTTGGAATCGAACTTGGAACCGAGCCCTGAGTGTTCAACCCTCACTGTTTCATGTCAACTAGTCCACTTTAAATCTGGATCTATCTGATTTTTTTTAATGTGGCCCACCTAAATATTGCTAGACAATGAGGAAGGATGGTGTAGATCTAACAAATACATCAAGATATGCCCATAGTGGGCCCTGAGGTATGGATGTGCTGATTATAAAAAAAAAAAAAACTATGCAATTGGACTGGATTATAAAAATAAACCATGCAATTGTGCTAAATTATAAAAAGCTCATAACCATAGAATCGAATTGGTTTTTTACTATCTGGTTCGATTTGGTTCTAGGGTACAAACGGTCCGGTTCTAGTTCTGGTTTTCTTAAATCTGTTGGGAATGATTCAATTCCGATATCACCTCAAAACCTAATCAAACCGACCTGTGTGCAACCCTAGTACCTAGGAACTATTGAGGCGGTGGCTTGTGCCATTTAGGCGGACTCACGCGGGGATATTTCTTTAAGGGTTACTTAAGATAAGCTACTTACCAGATAAGTTAGTTATCTTGGTTTTTACTTATTAAGTAGATAAATATGTTTGGTAAACAACATACTTATCAGCCAATAAATAAATAGGTATGTTTGGTAATAACACATTGATAACTAACCTTTCGAAAGAAAATTTCAAATCTACATATAATAAGCAACATATTGACATGAAAAGACAAAGCTAAGTGTTGAGGCAGTTTTCCTAACAGACTGAACTTCTCTAATCCTCATGTACATGCCATGCATGTGCTAGCATAGCATGATTGGCCAGAGATACATTCCATCCATCAGAACGGGACCGCTATATGGATGCCCTCACGCAAGAATCAGGTTGATCCACTGGTCAGGTGGGCCACAGTATGCCAAAAAAATGTATGGCTCCGGAAGACTTGGCTGAAGTTTTCTAACCCTATTCACTTGTTTCCAATAGTCGGTCCACATGATGAGTGGACCAGAACCATGTTTGGGAAAGATGTAGAAAATTAGATCAACCTAATTGGTAGATTGGATCTTACACCAATTAATGTAGGGCCCATCTTTGATGTGGGCTGTCCATTGTGTGAGCCCCACCTTTGATGGAACAGTCCATCATGTGGGGCGTGTACTAACCCCAAAAAAAAAAAGAAAAAAAAGAAAAAAAAGAAGCAAAGGTATAAGTAGAAAAGTCAAAAGTCAAAAAGCTAAAACAAAATACTTATTAAGATAAGTAATTTTTAAGAGACAAGTTACTTTTCAATTATACTTACCAAATGAACTTAAGTGCCAAAAGTAACTTAATGTATTAAGTTCAATCGAAAAGTAACTTATTTGGTAGTATCCAAACGGGCCCTAAATGTGGAAAATGAAGGGATAATTGGAAAAAAACTGTCCAATTTCCAATGACAACATCATCTTATCAATGTCATCCTTGGCGGCGGCGACTTACAAACCATGAGCTAAATTAATGGACAGCCGGGTCAATTGATTGGACTAATCACGTGTCCCCACGCAAATAGGACGATGGAGTGCGCTCACAGAACTTCAAGCTACAATGCTCCGACTTGTATTTGGGTGGATGGTCAATTCCGTGGATTCATCCACTGTCCATATACTTCTGCCCAAATCTTTTCAGGAGACCAGGCAAAAAATGGCACCTATCAGATGATTCGAACCAACCAGTAGCCCGCAAATTGAACGGTCTTGATCATGCATACAAGTAACCTTCAACATTAATCTTAACCATCCATTTGTTGGGTTCTGAAGTAACATTTTAAATAGATAGATGATCCTAATCATTCCATTCCCATGCTTGGAGAATAGATGGGCAGACAGAGATGCTCCAAGATGCATTTCAGGAAAATGCTCAAAATAGGGATACGCTATCATTGGATAGGAGTGATTTTTGCTCCATCGCCCATCGAGAGCAAAATTGACTGAACGGACGGTCTCGATAAATTGGACTAATCCACGTGTCCAAATACAATCACTATCACTTTAATTTGTGATGTCATAGTATAAAGATCGTGCGTTCCTACTAGTGCACAGGAGATTGCGCATCAATTGCTCCCAGCCATTCATTCAAGATATAGGGGCATCCCTATTTCAGAATCCGGATCCTCTGCTTAGGAAAAGGAGGGAAATCCTGCTTCTCCCGATCATTGGTCCATGTCAGTGTTGCACTCTATTTTGGACCGATTGAAAGAAAGCCAAACAGAAGAAACAGAAAACGACAGGTGGAGTTATATGAACATTGTACAAAGAAATGAATGAGAGTGCATGGTAGTTCGTAGTATCACATTTGGCACAAGTTGAATACGACACGGCAATTGAGAGAGATGAAAGAATAAATGGTGATCGTGGTTGAGTAAGCAAAACGATTACAAAGTCAGGTGGAAAAATAGAAAAGTCTGGGCTCTCTTCCTTTGTCGCGTCGAAACGGTTCAGATGAAGAGTAGCTCGTGTAACAGCATGGATCCATGTCAGCTCTAGCAGCAATAATTCACATAGAGGATATGCACGAATATTCTTAAGTCTTCCACCTTACTTATTATTTCGCCCTTTTTCTAAATAGAGGCCGGATCTACTACTCGGAAGTGTAGTATAAGCTACTCCTATAAATACTTGTATTTTGACGTTTTCTACATTGTTCATGACATCCAATCCGTCCATCAAGTGCATCCAAATAGTCTTTCATCTATTGTTAAAAGAGATTCTGAAGGAGATATTTGGTGGGCCACGAGAGCAACTGGAATCATCCCGTCCCCTCACCAATTCTGACAAGGGCATTTTTGGCATTGTTGAAATAAAGAATGCTACTTGCAGTGGTTTGAAAAAAGCATCTACACACTTGGATATTCACCCCCTTACATTCTAAAAATTACCAGTTTGCCATCCAAATTATGGTTTGCGTTATGAAGATTGAAATGGGGCCCACTTTTTTAACATTAAAGATTGACACTGTCCATTTTGTTGCTGGTGTACTTTTCATCCATTGGAAAAAAAAATCAGATTATTCTGAATACTTTCTGGATTACTGGAAGTCTAAACGTTTAATTTTTTTTTTTTTTGTACCCTTAAGAACAACCTCTCTTTTATGGTCCACCCTATCATTATATTTTTCTCATATTTTCAGGTATTTTCAAACACAATCTATATAATTTAATTATCGGAATGGATTTTGAAGAAACCTAATTGTGTGCCTAAAGTAACGGCACACGTACATGTGTGAATATTGTCTGCCGATACTGAATCAATCAATTAACTTGGTTAGTCAGCGGCTCCACCGAATACAGTGCGACCCTATCTGTTGCACCCGTGTTGATGTTTGTATTATATATCTTAACCGTTGTTGCATTTGTACAGGTCATATTAGAACAAGAAATGAAAAATTAAGAAAATATAAAATTGAATTACACCATAATAGTTGAAATAGTGGAAATTGAGCCATTAAGCTTGAAAATTCTGTTTCTAACGATATGATCAACCTCACAAATGGATATTATTGACTTTCTGGAATGATTTGAAAAATAATACGTTAAGATTATAATATATAGGTTAAGATGGTGTCCACACTACGGGACACACTGAGTTCAAACCATCCATGTCTAACATAAATGACATGAAATGATGTGTAAGCAGCTTCGGTAGGTTGTAAGACATTACAAATGGGTGTACATGCGTTATCAATGAGGGACATACTTTAATGTGTATATTTGATCCACTCTGTCCATCCATTTCAACACGGAATTTTATGTATTAGGAAAAAAAGAACAAAACGAATCGAACAATCTAGTGGGCAACACCTATTGAAGAAGTGTGCATTGAATGTCTACTACCCGATTAAAATAGTATATGTTGGTTATGATGATTTAAGGTAAAGTTGTTTGATGTTACAAAATGTCACTCTAAATTGGGTCGAATTTGGTGTCGAGCTTAAATGCACCATCACATGGTGGTCGTAGAAACATGAGCCCAATGCTCACACTAATCGGGCACTATTAGGGTAAACTGAGTTCACACTAATTGGACACTGTTAGGGTAAATTGGTGTGAAATGGTATGAGGTGACCTAATCTTCGTCCAATGCTCTCAAAATTTTGTGTCGAACTTTATTGCATCATGAAGAGCATTTTCGAAAATTTCGGCTGCATAAGGATCATTGGATGGTCCTGAATAGACTATACATTAAGCTGGGCCTTATATGGGTGAAGTTATATGAAGTGGTCTGATTTGTCAATTCTTTTCCAATTCACCTTGAATTTGGTCCCGCACTTCATTGGATCATGAAGACCTTGTTGAATAGATTTCGACTCAGAATGGGCCTGTTGGAGAGACCAAAACTTAGTTCACATCAATCGGGGAAGTGTAGTAGTGAGGTTATGTGAAGTGGTATGATGCGACTTAATCTTGTCTGATTTAGCTCGACGTTGCTGTTATACTTTGTCAGACCATGTAGAGCTTACTAAAGAGCTTTAAGCTTGGATTGGGTCTATAGAGGACCCAAACTTAGTTCATATTTAGCGTTGTGCATGAATGCGGTGATGTGAAGTTGTTCGATGTGACCTAATCTTCGGCTGATATGTGACCTGAGTAATCTTCATACGATTTATTTTAAAAATTGGTATCAAGCTATATCAGAGCATTATAGAGCCCGTCGGTAAAATTATGGGCCAGGTTAATCCCTTTTATGACACCGAAACCGATTGCACATCAATCGAGAAGGTTTAAGTGAAGTAGTTTGGGGTCTTACTTGACGGTTGTCAATTGATGTGAAGTGGAGTGATGTGAGGAATGATTCTTTCAATCCGGATGAAATCTTGTACCACGCTTGTCCCGAATATGAAGCGGCCTCACGACATATATTAGTTGTTTGGACCCACCCGGATGAGTCTTGAACTGAGTTCACATCAACCGGGACATTGGGGGGCCAATTGATGTGAAGTAGAATGATGCGATGAAATAATCATCCTATTTGGATGGAATCCTGTCGTGGGCTTGTTCCCAGCATGTAGCAGGCGATCGACATATTTTATGTTGGGTCTGGCATGCCGGGATAGGGTAGGAACTCAGTTCACATCGACCGGGACGTTCGTAGGAGAATTCGTGTGAAGTAGAATGTTTCGGCCTCAATATTCATCTCATGGGGATGAAACCTTCTTTCCTGCTTGTTGTCACCATGGAGAGGGTGATCAACATATTTATAGTCACCTCTGGCCCACCGGGATAGGACAACTGAGTAATCGACCTGGATGTTCCAATGTGACTACGTGTGAAGTAGAATGTTGTGATGAAATATTCATCTGATGGGGATGGAACCTTCTGTCATGCTTGTTCTCACCATAGAGAGGGCTATCGACATATTTCTAGTCGGCTCCGACCCACCCGGACGGGGTAAGAACTTAGTTCTTAACGACCTGGAAGTTCATAGGAGAAGTAATGTCAAGTGGAATGGTACACTGATGAAATATTATTTGAATCCGATGGGGACAAAATCTCCTTCCACACCTATTTCGACCATGGAGAAGATGCAGGACCTTTTGCCATGTCGGCATGCCCCCCTCCCCCCCGAAGGGGCCTAAACTGAGCTACATCAACTACGATGTACGTAGGAGAATTCTTGTGAAGTGGAATGTTTTGATGAAATATTTGTCTGATCGAGATGGAATCTTATGCGTCCTTATTCCTACCATATAGAGAGGGCAACTGACATTTTAAAACATTGACTCTAGTCTGCCCGGACAGGTCTTGTACTGAGTTCGCACCAATCGGGTCGTTTGCAGGAGAATTCATGAGAAGTGAAATGATGTGATGAAATAATCATCTGATCGAGATGGAATCTTATCCTGTGACTGTGTCCAGCATGTACAGGGCAATCAACATATTTCGAGTCGGCTCTTGCTCGCTCGGATGGGGCAGGAACTGAGATCACGTTGACCGGGACGTTCGTAGGAGAACCCCTGTAAAGTGGAATGTTGCAATGAAATATTCATCTGATGGAGATAGAACCTTCTGTCATGCTTCTTCTCACCATGGAGAGGGCATTCAACATATTTCGAGTTGGCTCTAGCCCAACCGGACAAGGTAAGAACTGAGTTCACATTGACCGCGACGTTCACAGGAGAATACGTGTGAAGTGGAATTTTATGATGAAACATTCATCCGATGGAGATGGAACCTTTAGTCATACTTGTTCTCACCATGGAGAAGATGTACAACATTCTTCATGTCGGTTCGGCCCCTTCAGAAGGTGCTTGAACTGAGATCACATCAAGCAGGACATACGCAAGAGATTTCATGTGAAGTGGAATGATGCGATGAAATATTTGTCTGATGTGGATGGAATCTTGTGCTCCCCTTGTTCGTACAATGTAGAGAGGGTAGCAACATTTTTTCTATCGACTTCACTCCGTCCGAACAGGTCATTTACTTAGGTCGCACCAACTGGATCATTTTCTGGAGAATTCATGTGAAGTGGAATGATGCGATGAAATAATCATCCGATCGGGATAGAATCTTGTCCGATGCTTTTTACCAACATGTAGAGGTTGATCAACATATTAGGTGTCGGCTGTGGCTTGCCCAGATGGGGCAGGAACTGAGATCTTATCCCCTAGGACGTTCTTAGAGAATACGTCTGAAGTGGAATTTTGTGAATGAAATATTCATCGATGGAGATAGAATCTTTTTTCATGATTGTTCTCACCATGGAGAGGGCGATCGACATATTTCGAGTCGACTCTGGCCCAATCGGACAAGGTAAGAATTGAGTTGACATCAACCGCGACGTTCGCAGGAGAATATGTGTGAAGTAGATTTTTACGATAAAAGATTGATCCGATGGAGATGGAACCTTTACTCATACTTGTTCTCACCATAAAGAAGATTACAACATTTTTCGTGTCGGTTTAGCCCCTTTAGAACGTGCTTAAACTGAGCTCACATCAACCGGGACATATGCAATGGAATTCATGTGAAGTGGAATGACGTGATAAAATATTTGTCTGATGTGGATGGAATCTTGTGTTGCCCTTGTGTTGTACCATGTAGAGAGGCCATCGACATTTTTTCCATTGACTTCACTCCGTCCGGACATGTCATGTACTTGGTTCACACAAACCAGGTGATTTGTAGAAGAATTCATGTGAAGTGGAATTATGCGATTAAATAATCATCTGATCGGGATGGATTCTTGTCCTGCGCTTGTTCCCATCATGTAGAGGTTGCTCGACATATTTTTTGTTGGTTGTGGCCCGCTCGGATTGGGGAGGAAACTGAGATCACATCCCCCAGGACGTTCTTAGGAGAATATATGTGAATTGGAATGTTGCGATGAAATATTCATCCGATGGGGATGGAACCTTCTCTCGTGCTTGTTCTTACCAAGGAGAAGGTGTATGACATATTTCTTGTCAGATTTGACAAATAAAGGTTGGATCTTGAACAAAGTATACATCAATTGCGGAGTGTTTATTTTTCATCCAAGTTCAGGACACAAAGACCTCGATGAAGAGATCACAGAAATATGAGGTTGATCGAAAACTTTTGGGTTTGATTACAAGTTTTTAATGCTGGATTACCACTATATTCTGTAAGAGTGGTCCATCTGAGATTTGGATCTGCTTCATTTATGTTATAATGCCCTAAAATGAGTTTTCGAAACAGATACATGGCCTAGATGTAATGAAAGTACATGATGCTGGTCCCCACGTTCAGGGATCCACCCACCTCAATGGATCCCTAGATCCACTCAAACCGCGCTCGATTAGAAATGCTTTCTCGGAAGTGGGACTCACGCTAAAGGCGCAACATGTGTGGTGACTCATCACCGCACGTACTGAAGTTGGGCGTGGGTCTTCCTAAAAGAAAACCCTAATTGTTCCCCCTTTTTCCAACCTTTGCCTCACATCCTGCCTCTCGTCCTTGGAGCGCTCTTTTTTCTCCTCACCTTCAAAATCGAAAGACCATTCCCTCTCGTCCTCAGAGTCTCTGTGTCCGTCCTGCTCAGTTAATATCTGCATTCATCTCATCCTGCTTGGAGTCTCCATCTCTGCCCCGCTTCACACCATCTGCGTTTATCTCTCGCTGGAGGTAAATCTTTGACCCATTTTCCACAATCGGAACAGAATTTTTGTTTATAGTGTCACCTGTGTAGGTTCTATCTCATTTGATTTATCCTTTTTTCCATCACTTGATTTCTCCTTTTAGATCTCATTATTTAGTTGAATCGAGAATCAATTTGTAGAGATAAATTTGGGGGTCGAAGAAATAGACGCTGCCGTTTGGGTTGTATAATGTATCACCCATTCTGCTACGGTATATTATTCAATTATTAGATCGAAACAGTCAATAACAATCAACCAACGTCGTTCTCGAACGCCTACCCTACAAACACCATACGCCTGCCAAATGACGACCACCCCATTTGCAGACAGTGCATGTCGTGGTTCGCGCATTATAGCTACCAGTTACCAGATGCTTAGAAGGACAGGTGACTGGGAGTGAGAAGTTCGCACTTCCGAGTGCCTGATAGCCACATGTAGATGGATGAAACTTTGAATTCCCAAACGACGTGCACAATATATGGGACGCAATTCAATGGAAGAAAGGAGATGGCTTTAGGAGGGCTTAAGAAAGAGAACAATAGGATGAGTCAGCGTGTGGCTAGGGTTTTGGTTTATGATATGTGACTAATGTAACAGTGACCAATCCACTTTACGTATTAGAATCAGAAATGTCAGATGAGGCAGAGGGTAGCTCAATAGATTTTGATCACAATGACTAACCATGCCTTAAGAACGTTGACAATGGATCCGACATTGGAGAAGCTTTTTTTTTTTTTTTTTTTTTTTTATTATCTTTTTTGTGAAACTAATGAGTGGTGTGGCAGAACATAATATGTTAACAATGTACTGATAATTTCCTGTATGTAATGCGGCATTACTTAGTATTAGAAACTGATAGATGTATGTTATTTTGTGTTATGTCGATGTACATGATATCAGAACTTGATAGTGGTCGTTCCTTAGTGGGCCATAGGTGATCATGTAGACCTTAACGAATGATCATTTTTGTTGCTGGTTAATTATATTTATATCATTTTCTTTACTTTCTCATTACTGTACATGTTTTTGTCAGTTGTCAAGAATTATGTTTTTATTGGCAACAGTACTATGTTGGTATCCATACAGTCCCCAAGATTAATTACCTGACTCCTTCAATTCGTCTCTCGTTGAATTTATACTCAGATTCACCTAAGGGAAGGTATTACCTCTGTTCGGCGCGTGCAATGGATTGTTCGTCAATAAGAGAAGTAGAAATTTATGATGAAAGTAATGAAGATTATTGTGAAATGACTGATGGCATAGAGGATGACTGCAAGCCTCGAATCGGAATGGAGTTTGATACTGAGGAAGAGGCGGTTAGATATTATAACGATTACACGAGGATGGTAGGATTTAGCACCAGCAAGAATCAGACGAGGAGGTCAGGTCGTACTGGACAAATCATATGGCATACGGTCTGCTGTTTAAAAGAAGGTGTAAATAGATCAAAGTCTCATGAAGCTTCGGTTGAGGGTAAGATAAAGAGGAACCGTCCATCAAGTAGTTGGTTGTCTTATGAAGATAGCCTTCGCTCGCAATCCTACTGGTGTTTGGACAGTCTCAGAGTTCGTTGAACAACACAACCATGATATGACATCTTCAAGAGAAAAATATCTCCTTAGGTCCCATCGCGGTGTAGACGACAAGACTGGGAATTTATTTACCACTGTAAGTGAGTTAGGATTAGGCCCTCTTTAGCACATGAATTTAAAGTGGACTCGAATGAAGGATATGAGAGAACACCTTTCACTAGAATATATATGAAGAATGTGTTTCAAGATATGCATGTTAAAATATGTGGGGATGACGCACTTCTTATGTGTAACTATCTAGGTGAGCGTCAGAAATTGGACCGGGATTTCTTTTTCTCAGAGCGTCGAAATGAATCGAGAAAACTAGTATTGGTATTCTGGTGAGATGGGAAGTCGAGAATTGACTTACATAGCATTTAACGACGTTATGTGCTTTGATACCACTTATAGAGCAAACATATATAGTATGCCATTTGCCCCATTCGTTGGTGTCAATCACCATAACCAGATTGTTGTTTTTTTCCTGTGGACTCGTCTCCAATGAAACAACAGAATCCTTTATATGGCTTTTCGAGCATTTTTTTTTTATCTCAATACAAGGAAAAGACCAGTTAGTATCATCACTGATCACGATGCTGCCATTGAGGGTGCAATCAAGCAAGTATTTCTAAATACGCATCATAGGCTATGCTTATGGCATATTCTTCAGAAAATTTCGAATAAATTGGGTCACTATTTTAAGAAAAATGATGACTTTCTAGATGACTTCAAATGATGTGTGTACGTCAGTGATAGTGTGGATGACTCTGAAGAGAATTTGTTTGATTTCCTCGATAGATATAAGATTGAAGGTAATGAGTGGTTGTGCTCTCTACGCAATACTCATAAGAAGTGGGTCTCAGTATTTGCGCGACGGGTATTCTTGGCGAACATGACAACAAACCAAAGGAGTGAGAGTATACATTCATATTTTGATAAGTATCTCGGACCAAAGACGATGCTCGTAGACCTCGTCAAATAGATTGAGAAGGGAATCTCTCGAAGACGTGAGGCGGAGATAGCGGCTGACTTCACCACAAAGAACTATCAAATGAATGCCAAAACGCCCCTGTCTGTGGAGGAGTCACTATACAAACTCTACACACGCACACATTTTTATCTTTTATAGACAGATGTACGAAAGCTCTACATACTTGGTATCGGTCTTCGGCGAGACCGTTGACTTTAGCCTGTATGAAGTCGTACACTCTGCAGTTCACAATGATGCTAAGGTTGTGAAGTATTTGTAGGACACCATTCACTACACGTGTTTTTGCAAGATATTTGAGTGTAGGGGGTACGTTTATCGTCACTTGTTTGCTATCCTCAGATCTGTTGGTATACATTAGTTACCTCAGCATTATATTCTGAAGAGGATGACACGCGGACCACGGCAGGGCATATCGATCAGATCCCCCCAAGGCGGAGGTGTGGAGGAGAACCCTAACAGACAGCTCAAACATTTGACTGGAGCTATTGTTTCGTATACCCGAGATGGCACATAATAATAGCGAAGCAACCCGAATTGCTGTTGGAAGATTGCGAGAGTTGTTCATGGAACTCCAACATCACGTTGGTGTTGCAGTGGTGATGGTTTGCATGGACGTGATGGAAAAAATAGCTGTTTATATGATTCTAATGGACTCCATGCCCACGATACAATCCGGGACCCAGATGTTGTGAAGACGAAGGGACGTGTTTCTAACAAGTGAGTCAAGGCGTGGAAGGAGAAAGAGCAGGGAAAGAAAAAATGCAAAAAATCAAAGAAAACTGCTAAGGCCCCTGAAGAATTTTCCTGCCCTATAGATGCAAACGATGTGTTTTTTTTATTTTCTTATTATGCTACATAGTAAGATACTGCAGTACGTACACTTTCATTTTTTCTCTTCTGTTATTGTTTCAAATAACTTGCTTAATTAGAGTTTTCATTGTGACATATTGGTGAATTTGACTTGCATGTGGTCTATGTAACTGATGTTGACGCTTGAATTTTTTAGACTTTATTTGCGTGTTATATCGCATAGATGTCCTCAATTATGTCCTCAAAGTGCTTAATGGATGTTCATAATATGACTGATGTAGATGGTACAAAGAATAATTTATTTGTTGTAAGAATCTGTAATATGGCTGCTAAGAAGCTTACTAAAAATTGACATAGACACAGGACATTTAATGGACGGACACAAACCTCGAGAATTGCCTCTTATCATATGTGTCTGCAATCAGGCCTGGTGTAAGGTCTTGATGTCAAAGACGCAGGTGAATCCAGGGAGGTTATTTTACAAGTGTCTTGTACAAGTATATTTACATACTTCATTGCGGTTCAACTCTTATTTATTTTTGGAGTATATAGCCCTCCATTGGCAATTTTATGTGAATATGTATCTATAATTACAGCATTGCGGTTGGTTTTGCTGGTGTGATGAATATGATCCAACCCAATTGCATGTTAGTTTGAGTAATGTAGTCTCTCTAAGACTCGATAAAGTGAGGCGAGATCTTAAACTGAAAAAGTGCGACGTGCTGATGAAGGAGGTGGAAATTCTAAAAAAGGAAGAAGAGATTTCAAAGAAAGAAGTTGAATTAGTCAGGATGACAACAGAATTGGAAAGCCGTCTAACTTGACTCGTGATTGAAACAGGAAATGCTAGTACTATCAACGTTAACGTAAGTACACATCGTTGATGCTAACAAGTCTCTCTGATTGACTCGACTTAAATGTGTGCTTTAATTTGAGTTTCCTCTTTTTTCTTGTCACCTTAAACTATTGTTTAATATGCTTGATTGTAGCTTCTAGATGAGCAACTGACAAAGGGCATGTGGGAAGTTTGAAATCGGTATCTCACATATGGTGGTTCTGTCAAGTTTATGCCAGCAATCAGTTTATGTTGTTTAGAAATTTTCTATTTTCCAGCGTTTATTTTAAAAACATCATTCATCTATAGTGGATGGTTTACAATCGCATGTAAGTATCCACTTTTTAATGGACTACGTTGATGGAGACCATCTCGACTACCCTCATGTCACGTAGACCAAATAAACCAAATAAACTAAAATCTTACATTAGATATTGTCTATTTTCTACATCAGTGTTCCACGTTTACACATTCCCATGCTGACAAAGCATAAAGTCTAAGTATATTGTTGCCCGTGTCAATCTCTGCTCCAACCTCTCCCATTAGTCAGTTCACGATAAGATGCAGCTTCGTTCAAGATTCTGATTCTGCATCTCCATCATCCGGCGTTGTATTTGTAGCTCCTCCCTCTTCCCATGCTGACAACACATCATGGTAGAGGTAAAGACGCGGCAGTCTGGATTATTATAACTGTGTATATGTGGCCTGCATGCTTCTAACGACATGTAAATACCAGGTCGCTGTCTACATAAAATTACCTAATAATATTCCGCCATGGTAACCTGTAACATTGCCACACGAAAGTGGTTAGAACAAGAAAGCAACAAAATTGATCATTCAATATTTCATTCGTAAACAGTATGTCAAAGAACAACATATCGTTCAATGTAAGCATTAACTTTCCCATGGACCAATGCATGTTCCACCTAATGACAAGATAGGCCTGAATTTTGGGGCATCTCATTATAACTGTGGGGCTCACATAATATAGGCTGGATGAACCAACACGGTGGGCCCCTACATGCATGTGAACAAGTAGTAAAATGTTGTTATTTTATAAGCACTGGCAGGGGTACCGACTTCAGTTTACTCCATAGCCAACAGGAGATCTGGACTCACGTATGGTACAACCACGCTAGAAATAACTAATGAATTATGCGTGGTTACAGCCATTTACTAAGTGGGCCTTAACACAGGATCCACCACAGTCGAATAATGAGGCTTGTAGTTGAGACTTTCAAGATCATCCCATGAAACTTAATTTGGATCCGACAGTTGGCTCGTCTGATTTGCATCTGGAGTATTACAAAATCATGGGTGAGGTTTCATAGACATACGTGTGTGGAGGATTGCAGGACCAAATATGGCCACATACACCAATCATAACAACGGGTCCGATCTAATAGATTTCCATCAAGTGGGACACACCTTTTAACAGTATCCATCAAGTGTGAGACAATTTTCATCAAGTGTGAGGCAATTAGACATGCCATAGAAAATGTTCATCGATTAAATTTCATGCATGATTCATAGAACATAAATTTTATGCATTTTTCAAATGGTACCAAAAGTTCTTTAGTGTTAGAATTATATTTTTAAAATGCATTCCAATCTCATGTTGAACGTCAACCTTTGTCATCATATCCATATGACATTTCAGCATTTCAAATTGCTGCACTGCCTCATGATGAAATCTCGAGTAGCGTGCTCTCTCGGCCGAGGAAGGAGTTTGCGGCCATCATCCATCTTTGTTTGTGCTGTAACATACAATTCCTTAAACGATTAGTATGTCGGCATGATGGTAAGCCAATAACGCATCCTTTTAAGATGTTATATGGTCTATACCTTCGATTGCGCAACCCGTAGATTTAGGGTTTGCGACGGCGCATCTCAACCCCGCTGTCCGGACTATATTCCTTTGTCATATGCCCTTGATGGTTGCGAACATCTTTGTATCAGTACGCCCTATAAACTGCGAATTGAATTTACAAATGTTCAGCACAATAACGATCTTATTTTCCTATTTTTTTCATAAGAAATGAGCTACTTAGCACGACCATAACCAAATTAGGAGAATGATAGCACGTACCTCCCTGTCGCTATTTCCTTCACCTATCGGCATAAAAAAATTCAGTTAAACAATGAGAGGCAGTGCACAAATTTAAATAAACAGTGACCCAAAAAACAACTACTCAAAAAGACCCCGCGTAGCTCCTCACATGCCCTTCATGGGCGTGCCTAATATATGTTGTGTTCTTAAATCATTGTGAAGGTCACACAAAATATCAGTCGCTATCTTCAGTCGTATCCGTGGGATGTCATCCTAATAGGTTATTACACAATAACAGGTTAGACATTTTCATATGATAAACAATGAAAGGTCTGTACGTGAACCTAAATGCATATTTTACATGCCTGCATGTATGGTTCTTGCAGTGAACCATTCTAGCACTTTACATTTTTCATCATAAAAACTTCACAATCAACTTAAATGATAAAGAAATATGAATAGTCTATTCAATTATAGTCATATACCAAATGTATTGATAAATTGCAAACTCAAATTTGGTATTGATTAATACCCAGTTGATTATTAAGGTATGTCTGGACGTTCAATGACTTTCCACGATGATAATGTCTCGGTGTTAAATTCCCATGTATCAACGATTTTTTCCATAGCTTTAACTTATACTTAACAAGGATTAACAATTATTGAAAAAACACATAACAAACTGGCAATCTGGTGAACATATTTGCAGGTATGTACTTACCAATTTAGTGTATACATGCTTCACTGTATTTACGCAGACAAGAGAGTGGAGAAAGAATACCCGACACATTGTTATATAAAAAGCGAACACAAACCAATGGTCCTCATGGCAGACCAGGATATAAGGCTAAGAAAATCAAAAGCATAAGGGGCCACTTAAAACCAATCATGTCTGTTGTAGAATAAAGTTGGTCGTCGAAGAAGTATAAAAGATATGCGACCAGCGAGCGTCTCTCCATAAAAGTCACGACCAAACCATCTGACTAGTGAGCCTTCCTGCTCACATCTTGTATATCACTTAAACCTGCAACCGCCTATACACCCCTGCCAGGGGAGGCTCCCAACATATGAGCACTCCTGTCATATGAGTAGCTCCCGGACATGTGAGCAGCTCCCGACGTGTGAGCAGCTCCTGAACATGTGAGCAGCTCCCAACATATGAGCAGCTCTGCTCTTGGTCGTTGAGTGGGGAAGCTCCCGAACATGTGAGCAGCTCCCGACATGTGAGCAGCTCCCGTCATATGAGCAGCTCTGGTCATATGAGCAGCTCCCGTCATATGAGCAGCTCCTGACATATAAGCAGCTCCCGTCATATGAGCAGCTCCTGACATGTGAGTAGCTCCCGTCATATGAACAGCTCCCAACATATGAGCACTCCCGTCATATGAGCAACTCTTGTCATATGAGAAGCTCCCGACATATGAGCACTCCTATCATATGACCAACTCTCGTCATATGAGCAGCTCCCGACACAAGAGCACTCCCGTCATATGAGCAGCTCCTGACATGTGAGTAGCTCCTGACATGTGAGCAGCTACTGAACATGTGAGCAGCTCTTGAACATGTGAGCAGCTCCCATCATATGAGTAGCCCTGGTCTCTGGTCTCTGGTCTCTAGCAAGGACATCCCTCATCTCATAGTACCAGCAGCCTATATAAGCCGATCTTGACTTGTTTCTATTTGTAGCTTCGAACTATGGGAGATCTCCATCAAGAGACATAATCAGTTAGACGTCTAGAGTGGTTAGGCTATCCCCTTATCTAAGGATTAACAGGATAAGTGCCTTATCCCCTGAAATCAGCAGTGATCTTAACAGCTTGCGTAACAGATTGGATCACCCGGATTTGCATAAATAGATGACCCCACAGATAATAAAGGTACACAATCTCTAAGCCTACGTTTCACACTTCATCTTACTATCAAGTCACCTCTGACTTAAGCTTCGGAGGGCCAACGGCCAAGTGCCGTCCACCCTTAGTTTTCTTCTTTAGCTTTCAGGTTTGGAGTAGAGCTCACTTCGAGGAGAGCATAAACTTGGGAGGGACCTATTACCAAAATCTGACGTCAACAGATTGGCGCCGTTTGTGGGAACGACTAGATTGTTCTCGCCTATTTCTTCCTTCGTCATTCAGTCATCTTCTCCCTTTTACCTAATCAATGGTTAGCATCATCTACCACAAATGCTCAACCAAGAGTTGGTGGATCATTTCACACGTGCATCTCCACCAATCTCATCTTCCTCTCCAGCACTCCAACGTCAGGAGGGGCCCACATCTCCACCAAGCCGCTCAGTCGTCCATCAATTGGGGACGTCACACCCATCATCGATGGCCTTCATCTTACATGTACATCCCGTCTTCCAGTCACCAGGGTGGGCCCCACCACTTTAACGTCTAGACATGTCAATTTAATCCAACTCATCCATCTTATGGATGCCTCAAGACAAGCAGGTGGACAACACTTGACTACGACGTGTACAACCCCTCATCCAAAGTCCCTGATTCCACGTCACTTAGCCCTCGTCCCACCTTCATAAGTGTAAACATCCAGCCTAATGGTGGAAATCATCAACACCCAACAGGTGGGCCATCTTCAATCATCACCACCTGATCAACCAACGATGCAGATGGGCATCCATCCTCTCTGTCCAGCGGGATCTGCATTCACATGTCATGCAACCATCACATCTTCTCAGCTCTGACATTCCGCAGTTGTCTGGAACGTGCAACCTCCTCAAAGCTCAGCCGTTGATCACACTTCATAGATTTGCCCCGTTCATCAACATGAGAAACCTCAGCCACAAAGTTCCCTCATCCAAAACCTTGTCACAGACTCTGATCTGCCAAAATTGATAAACGACTTGGATTTCTCATAAGACTTCTCGGTGGATCCCACCTAACGTCCATGGCAAAATCGCGCTCCTGCATCTGTTACAAGAGTATTCGTCATAACGGAACTCGCTCCTCACCAGCAGCAATGTCGCACACATCTCCCACTGGTAGTCCGTACAGAACCCCACCAATTCAGTCATTCTTAAGCATATTTGGATCTCACGGACCAACTTCACCATCCAACCATCCATCAGAGCCAGCAAGCTACAACGTCTCCAGCAAATAAAAACCCAGCCGTTGCAGCACATGAAGCTCTTCCCAGCAACCGCCCATCCATCTCATGCGGTCAACCACACCTTTGATCTCCAACTCCATGCTAAGGACACCGTCAACCAACAATGGAGCTTGCATCATCCAACATCTAGCATGGATAATCCATCCTCTTCAACTATCCGCTCCAGCAGCTAGGACGCCTCCTTCATTCATGAACCAGCACACGCACCACCAGCGACATCCAAACCTTCTATAGTGATGGAACCCATGTTCCTGATCCAAACCGTCCATTTGATCCAAGCTCTTGGAAAACTTTGATCGTCCAAAGCTTTTTCATTATTTCCTGTTATGATGGAACCCACTGCTGTTTGAGCTGTTTTGATTACAGCAGCTTCCACCTCTTTAATTAGTCTAACTTATCATGTTTTTCATGGAGTTCTAAGACTAATGATGATGACTAAGGGTATACCTAGTTGGTGCAAGTCATCTAAAAGGTTAAAGGTTAGGTTTTGTTCAAGGTTAAGGCACACCATGGCATCACTTTTACTTGTTTCTTCTTCCTTGATGCAGCAGGGCCACTTGAGTCTTCGGTCTTCGGTCTTCATTAAGCTCAACTGACACTAGACTCACTGACCTGAGTGATTGACAAATAAGGTGCACTAGTATGCCACAGAAAAGTGTACTAACACTCTCCACCATCGATCTCCTCTCTATCTCATCCTTGCCTCAATTGCGCAATAGGGGAAAAAGTCTCTATGTGGACATATCTCAGAAATTGTACACAGCATGCTCAAAATACCATAATTGCAGAAAAACTAGGGTCCTAGTGAGATATTTCTTTTCTCCTAAGCGATAAGCCGTCAATCCCTCTAGCAGTGTACTAAACATGTGCCTCCCCCAAGATAAATTAGACACTTGATCGAGCTCTACAAGATTATTCAAGTATACTGCTCGTGCGTCTGACTTGATGCAAGGGCACAATATAACGGCAATAGTGAATAGGACGAATGCGCTCTTAAACTCATCGTCACTTGCATCATTGTACAAGTGCTTCTCCAAGACTTTTAGATGTATGTGGTCTCTTTTGATGTTAAACGGGCGTCGAATGTCATTATGTACCTCTCCCGTAGTAACCATTCTGATTGGTTCGCCTTCACATGACAAACCCGTTATGAGGGTAACATCTAAGTGTTTGATGGGTAGTTCCTGTCCCCCAATATGAAATGTCTTATTCCTGATGTCGAACTGTTCTACTAACCAAGTCACCAATGCCTGATGTAGCTTCTTACATCGAAAGTATAGAAGCCCACCCAGACCAAGTTCTTTCACTGCCTCCCTCTTCGTAAGTTTAATCGCTGAACAACTCTTTCGAATTGGTGTGGAGAGCAGTTGGTAATCATTTTGCGTTCCAATCATAGTTCAATTATATGGACCAACGTCAGTTCTATAATGCAGGGGATGGTACAGTGGTATACCAGACTGTTTTGACATGAAACAAGTCAATATAAAAATAGGTACAGTTCTGTATTGGAAGGTCAAATATGCCCTGGGATCTCATCGTTATCTTCTCTATACTTATATAAGCTCGAAAAAAAACACAAGTGTTGTAACAAGATAAATAGTTTGCGTAAATCAAGGATTCGTCCCGTTAACTATGTAAATATGGCTTTTTGAGTGGTAAATAGGTTTGCTGGTTTACTCATTGGTGTTGAATGAAATAACATTACAAACGTGGTTAAAGTTGCCATATTAACTCAAGACATTGTGACTCAGGAATTTCTGAATGCAACCAAAATTGATTAGAAAATAAGTCACAAAAGGAAATAGCGTGTTATTTAAAAAAAAACAAAGAAACAATAAACCAAACTTAAATCTCTTCTTTCAGATGATTGTTCAAATGAACATATTGGAGAATTGTTGAACTCAAGTGGGTTTTAGAACACTAGATAAATTGATTCTAACAGAAAAGGAAATAACATATGGCCATCATCTCAGTAGAATTTTGGAGAATAATCATCTTGTAAAGTCTTTATCACTCGATACTTTCTCAAGTTTCCTTAATATTAATTATTATCTTTGCTATTAATATTAAGAATGTGAAATTAAAAAGAAAATAACTCCAAGTGACCAATTTTACCAGCTTGAGTAATGATTTTCATTTTAAAAGACTCGAGTTTTAACTCATGATATCTTGAAATGATTTTTCACATAGTCTCAGCTGAAGTGGTATGCAATAAAGTCTTAGAAAATTTTCTTAAACTTTAAAAGGAAGGAGGAGGCTTACTGAGTTGAGAATATCTGAACTAAAAAAATGCTAATCATTCTGTTAACATTCATAAATTAATGGAAGATGTTGCTACAACAATCCAATCCATGTATAGGTCTGAATTTTCTGAAGCAATTTTAATCTTCATGCCAATTCAGAAAAGCCCATTCAATGAACCCATGTTAGTCTTCCAAAGATTTCGTTTCTATAAAATAAAACAAGGAAAACTAGTTCATGGTCCATTTCAAAATATAACTAATCGAAATAACCAAGGGTCTGTTTAGATACTCAATTGAACTGAATTGCAATAATCCAACTTAAATGAATGACTAAACTGAGGACATCATCATTTAATTCATAATCATGACCAGAAACCCAAATTGTCAATTTATACATTTAAAATTGGACCTGAAATGATTGCAACTTTGGTTTAGGGATACTATCCCACTAGTCATTTTCATTTTAGTAAATTGAAATTTGGGTAATTGAATTCAACTGAGTATCCAAATGCAGCCTCGATGAACTTGAAAATAATCCTATGCCAGTGAACTATAAATGTAAATAAACACCATCCCAAAAGCACTAAATGAAAAGTAGCTCAAGCTCTTCAACTTTTTGAAAACTACATAAGACCTCTATGCAGCCATTAGGTGAACCATCTACCACCGTCAAAGAAAGAACCATCAAAGAGTACATAAATTCTATCATAAGATATGCTGTCATTTGATGATCTTCGATAAGATGCTTTTGATCATGTTTGCTTACTTCCTTCACTTTATTCTTCATTCTTTTCTTTATATATATATTTTTTCTTTTTTTCATAAACAAAACCACACTTCAAATGCATAACACATTATCTGGATGATTTGTTAAATGGATAGTGCCAAATAATATAATGGTGACTTAACTTGAGAGTGCAAGATAAAGAAGTATTCTTATATAACTAGAAATGAGAACTTGTTAGTATAATCTTGTGTGTCGATGACATAAAATCTTATTAAAAAAAAAGAAGGCAACAAATATAAATATGACAACAGGGAAGATTGATTAAAGCAATCTAGTGTTTATTAGATTCTCCTCAATTAATTACAAGAAGATCCAATGTTTTAGGATGGGCACACAATGAAATTCCACCAAAATATATACATCACAATACTAAATCACCCAAAATTGACAAGTACAGCAAATTTAGGATAAACACGAATTTTCAGCATCAGTAATGTGATCACATGGATCCTCTAACAATATCAGCCTATCACCCAATTTTCAGCAACTTCTACTGATTTTCTCACAACCAAACTCTTAAGCAACAATACGAATGGAAACATATATTTACATGTGATATGGAGTTGAAAGAAGAGAACATTCATCAACTTAAACCAACTAGGGTTCAGAAACCCAAAATGCTAAAATGTTTCCACCTATTTCTGTATTAAACTGAAATACAATATTCGTTCTACAAATTCCACTATGATCACTATAAACAGCCCCTAAATAGTTCTTAATAACCCCAAAACTTGGCTTCTAATCTCAACCATCCATCAATCTAGCCTCTTCTTAAACTCTAAACAAAAGATCCTAATAAATGGCAAATGGAACTCTCACTAAGGGCCCTTAAAGAAAGCGTGTTATAGATAATCTAACAACTCCTCTGAAGGTCATAGACGAGGAACTGGTAGTGACCACTAATTAGTCACATCATAATTAACAAATAAACTAAATATAAGACTAAGTATAAAACTAACCATAATTGAGATAGCATTCATATTAACCATGAGAGGAAAAAAGATCATACTGTGCTAGTGTCGCGATCGGAACAAGTAAAATGGAATGTTCAACCAGAGCAAGGAGACCCACAATTACCACCTGAAAGAAGCCCTTGGGTCAAATTCCAACTGAATTGACTGTCATGGCAAACCAAAAAGATTTTATTAGTCACATCATACGTGAGTCTCATCCTCCTCAGTGAACAATAGTATTTTTCCAAACATACATGATGTTACATGTTCGCTCACCTTAAGTGCAAGGCTGCGATGTAATAATAAATCTCGGTAAGACCGAGGTCGATCCACAAGGAATTGAAAACAACTTTTAAGCTATTCTAGCAACTAGGATTGCAATAATTAAGAGATTCAATTGAGTAAATTGTGTTAAAATAGTGACTTAAGAAAAACAGTAATTAAGGAATTAAGGCTTTCAAGGATCCACTTGTAACAATCCCATGTCAATCCAATTAATCCAAGCATAAACACAACTAGATTTGAAGTTCTATCTCTCCTACTAGTTGGAAGATAAAGCATTAAACACATTCAATCCCACTTAAGTTGAACTGCCAAGTTTTAGTCCCATTCAACCACATATAGCATTCGAAATCATAGCCTTCGGAGTAACAGCCATGCTTATGGACGATGGCATGCTCAAGGGTTACCATAATTCGAATCTAATCAAGCAAAACATGATAATCTAAGAGAATTGCAAGGAATCCTTGTCCAGAGCACATGAACGCTCATAAAACTTCTAAAAATATCAACTTTATAAGAACTAGAACATTCAAAATTCTAACTTGAAGTGAAACTACTTGAATCAAACTGAACTAAACATGAAATTGGCTACAAGCTTCACCTCTCAGCCTTAGTGGAGAGATTCTAGCCGAGCATTGTCATACTACAACTAGAACTGAAAGAAAAAGACATAAAAAACATAAAAAGCCGGAGTTAGGAGGGTTACAAACACTCCACGATGGCTTCCTTCACTTCCCATGAAGTTCCTCGGCTTCTATGATATCCTAGGAAGAGACCCTAGGTGTCCTTTTATAGTGGGGAGGCTCTATTGCGTCAAAATCTTCTAGAATTGCGTAGAATTACGCACTTGCGCAGAAAATCTCGGATCCCGAATTAGAAACTGCTGTTTAATGCATGGCCGATCGGTCGTGACCGGTCAGACTGGGCTAGTCGACCAGTCTTGACCAGTCGGACTTGCTAGTATGATCGTCTAGCGTGCAAAATAGAGGGTCTAAACTGTTGGCCGACCGGTCTTGACCGGTCAGACCAAGCTGGTTGTTGGTCCAGCGACTTCACAAGAGTGGCAGCAGGGTGGCCGAATGGTCTTGACTGGTCTGGCTCCCTTGGCCGACCGGTCATGACCGGTCGGACCTCTTCTTTCTTCCTTTCTTTATTCTCTTTTCTCCCTCTTTCTTCTTCTCTTTTCTCCCTCCTTCTTCTTCTCTTTTCTCCCTCTTTCTTCTTCCTTCTTTGGTCCACCTTGGGCCTTCATTCAAAGGCTCCTAAATGCGCTCTTTTAGCTATCATTTGTGCAAAGTCTCTCTCTCAATCTTACATCACAAAACATTCGTCAGATGGGCTTTTTAACCATGCAAACCATGCATATAATGTGATGTAATGGGCTATATCATGTATAAATTGGAGGTTCAACATTACACATATACATACGGTCTTACATATGCATACCAGAAATTCGATAATATATACATGATATTAGGTGAGAAACAATGGCTCAGTCCATAATCCAAACTGTTGGGCTGTTCAGTCACACGATGGCTGGCCCAACCATGATCCAAAATTCACAATATTTAGTCAATTCTAACAATTTAATCGGTGCTTAAAAATGAGTAGTAGAAGACGAAATTCAGCAATAGTTGAAATTAGGTGAGAAAATGCCCGTTTCTTAAGTTTGGTGTTCACTTTCCTAAGTTTTGTAGTGATTATATAACATACTTGCCTGTTTGGATAGTATAATAATTTGAGAGGTACATGTCTATTGAAATGAGGAACTTTCCAATTCCTGAATGGTAGATTTGTTTAGTGGTAGATTATGAGAATCATGTGAGTGCCGGTAAGGAGAATGCACTTAAAATGACTTTAGTAACTATTCTTTTTACCAGTGTTTGCAATATCGATAATATCGGCTGAAATTTTTGGTATCGCAGTCCGACGATACAAAACACTAGGAAGAGACAAAGAAAAGAAAAATTTTGTGAACTCCTTGGTATTGAACGATATTTCTATAAATATCGCTAAATATCGTGCGATATCAACGACATTTACATGTTCTTTCACGATACATGGCTGTGCGACACCTATTCGATCATGTGGCTATTGTAGCCAATTACCAAAATCGCTGATCAAAGGGATGGGGATGTCGGACAGTGTAAATCAAAAAAAAAAAAATGCAAAAAAGAGAAACTTTCAAGGGTGGATTTCGGTACTTGTAGAGGAGATTTCCTTGATTGGAAGCAACATTTGGTGGGCCATTCGAATCGAAGAGGTGCGTTAGTGGTAGGTGAGTGCAAAAATCTCAAAAAATCCCAAAAAAATTGGAGAGAGCAGAGTCGTGGGTGAGATTTAGGGGGGTTTTAGGGTTTCCCGAACGGCGGAACCCCCTCTGATGAAAAAGAAAGGGTTTCGACTCCTATTTTAGCGAATGCGGCTTCCCAGTGAAAGCCTTGCGCACGAAGTTCTATGAGAGAGATCGAGGATGGAGGAAGAGAGGGCGTAGGCCAGGGGTTTGGATTTGGGGGGGAATTTTTGGGCTTTTCTGGGGGGAGGTAGGGGGTTGGAAGCTTCCAACTTTTCGGTGGAAGCCCGGATCCATTGACGTCGGTGCATCACCAACTGTGGGGCCACTGTGATGTATGTACCAGAACTCTACACCATGCATGCATTTCGATTCCCCATTTTAGGACATGATAAAAAAATGAAGCATATCCGAATGTTAGGTGGACCATACCACATGTATCAGTAATGATTGAATCCCCAACATTTAAAACTTCGTGGGGGGCACTGGAATGTTTATTTTCCATCGGACCTATTCGAAAGGTCAAAAATACCTGGATGAAGAGACCGAATAGATATCAAATTGATCCAAAGCCTTTGAGACCCACTAGAAGTTTTTAATGATTTACTACCACTGTTTACTTTATTATAGTCCACCTGAGATTTCGATACACTTGATATTTTGTACCATGTTTTAAAATGTGTTTTTAAAACAGATGTACGGCGTGGATTTATGATACACACCTCACACACTGAACTCCACGGTCATGGATCCACCCACCTCGGTGGATCCAGGGAGCCACTGAAGTCGCACCCATTTGAAGCACACCATGCACGGGCGATAAACCGGGGGTATCATACCGCTCGTGGGGCCCACCATTATGTTGGAGCTTAATCCACTCTGTTTATTCCTTTCTAAATATTTTTCTATGGCATGATCCAAAAATTGAGGTAAATCGAATGGCCAAGTGAACAACACCATATATCAATGGTTGGAACTTAATCTCTATTATTTCTTATGTTGTTGGTCCACTTAAGCTTTCAATCCGCGCCTTGTTTGAGGACATTCCATAAAATTAGTATCCAAACTAGATGGACAGATTAGATACAACAAAGACAGTACGGTGGGACATATAAAGCACCATAGGACACCCTATGGGCCCTAAGAAGCAATTATTGATGGGCATTTAATTTACATTGTTTCCTGTGATGTGGTCCAACTGAGAATTGGCTTTACCTCAGTTTTGGACTCATACCATAAAATTATATGGAAAACATTACTTGCAACTCATTACAAAACATTTGTTATGAACTGCCTCTTGCAAACTAGTCGATGTACTACCCATTACCAACGGCATCATATGGTTGAGTTGATCAGGTACACGGTCGTCGTCAGTTTTCCTTTGATCACGCATCCACGGTGATGATCATTGGCTCAACGATAGACATCTAACATGGGACATAGGCACCTAACATGTCCAAACAATGGTTTAAGACATAACAAAATACATCGATCTCTACGACGACTTAACCTTCTGCATTTTAATCAAGGGTCATTGATTATTTTATATAATTAAGGGCTCGTGCCATATCATTGCATAACGGTAACTATGGTAATTGTTATACTTTACGAAGCCATAAATTTGTATAAATTTTATATTTTGAAAGGATGGATAATATTATAATTTGAATTCAGAAGTATAAAATATATATTCAGGTCGGGCCGGGAAAACGGGTTTTGAACATCGTAGTCCAGGTCCATCCTGTTTTCCAAATGGGGATATACTTTAAAATACCGGTGCTATTAGAAATTATTTTTTGACGGATCTACTCATTCCATTTTATCTACAAGATTATTGGACCAATGATGCCTGCCATTGAAACCTCATTAGGCCCAATTTCATGTTCATTTTCTATCCAAACTAGGGGTAGTGGGGCGTATCGATGATTCCCACCATCGTGTGCATGCTACACCTAGGTGCCTTGACCAATTTGGGCCCTAGGAAAATAAATGGGCCTTGATGGGCCAACCTACATAATTATCGATGGTTTACTATGTACAGTTGGGCCCATTTGATTTTTATTGGACCTTGGTTGGGTCCAAATTTTACATTGATAAGACATCCAATTTTTCTTTTCAAATTTGAACACCTCACTATTTTACTCAATTTATTGGATGGTTAAGATTGCTTCACCCCATATCCCCAACGTGCCGCACCATTTACATGGTATGAAAAGCTGTAGATATGAGGTGGGCTATGATAGGATATATATGGACAGTTTAGATCATATCATGGCAAGTCAACATCGTAATGACTCTTAGGCAGATTTCAACGATGGGCGTCATCGTTCGAATTGCTGTGTTGTGGTCCCACATAAGTTTTGCCTTATTTTTGGGCCCTTGCCATAAAATTATTTGCAAAAATATGGACGGTGCTCATATAACGCATACATGTGATTATCAATGATTTCAAATGCTGGTTATTATGTCCATTTAATAGCCACCAAACGAGGGACTGAATGCCACCATGACACAAACACGATGTATACTTTGTGTCCCATGGTATCACATAGTAACAATAGACATTCCCCTGCCACCAACAATAATTATGTTTTTCTACTCCCATCCCACCTAACTCATCTAATACCATGGGCCAAACACGCCCTTAGATCGCGTCGATCTATTTTATTGATCATGCATCAAATTGTTATGGCCCACCTATAGATCAGATAGATATGAGATTTATGCCCTTACATGGTTCGACCTGAGGATCCATAGGATCCGTGCATATCAGACCTGCCTCACTAAGATGCCCCCTATCAATCTCAACCTTTTAAACCTCATATTACAATGATCTACAAACGAGTTCAAGAATACGCATAGTTCGATTGCCGATCGAGAATGTCATGAAACTATCTACATTGGTATATACCGCACAACAAAAAATATGAGGTCAATCCGATGGCCAACAAACAATGTCTCATTAAACTTTTGATTGAGAGGTTCATCCGGCGATCGTCAGTAAGGTGCACTACTCGATCGTCGATTTGGGTCTTCATAGGAATTATTTATGGTGGGCCCCACCATTCGTTAGAGTATTAGAGGACCGCACCGACCTAGAATCCACCGTGAGCCCCAACACTAAAGCGGTTTCCATGGGGTGCTAGGCTACTCAAATAGTTCATCATGGATTGAAGGAGTGTCTAAAATCATAACAATTAAGCAATCCTAATGATCCAATCGATGAATGCAAGTTGGATGGTAAGATTATAACTATTGAATAAAGGTTTTCATCTTATGCCCCATCCATAGCTGGCTCTGCATGTTGAACGGTCTTGATTGCCACTGCCAACTTTATGTGGTGGGGAACTAACATCATACTCTGCCACATTTAGAAGGCCACAATGCTGATTCCACTCGATCAATCACATTTGTGCAAGACTACCTCCTTTTTAAAACATAAAAATCCCTCCTTTTTTTCAAGTTCCCCTTGCTAATATTTCAGAAATTAAATACTCCTAGCAGAACGCAAATTACATGCGGAAGCCTTTTGCAGCCATCTCCTTTGCTCAGAATCTACGTGAGGCACACAATGATGTTCATCAGAAATGTATGCCGTCCAACCAATTTGTGAGATCATTTTAGGCGTTGCGACAAAAAATGAATGGGATCCAAGACTCAAGTGGGCCGAAAATGTGATGATTGAACTTCCACAGTTGAAATATTCGTGGGGCCACTGAAGTGAAGGGATCAGGATAATATTTGTGTTTTCAGTTTATCTTAGAAGGAAAGACATTATGAACAGTATGGATTGCAAATAAACATCTTGATTGGCCCTAGGAAGGTTTCAATGGCTGAAATCATTGTGTCCCACTGTTCTTTCTGGTACTTGATCCCTGGACCTCGGATATTTGGGCTCTTATCTTAAAATGATAAGATGATGTTGCCGAATGGATGGACGGTGTTGATAACACATATATTAGCATGGGGTCCACATTACTGTGCTACGTCAATACAATTTTATTACGGTCGGATGTATGCCAACGCACTTCGTAATTCTAACCAACCTATTAAGTAAGGAAGTAGGTTGATGGACACACCGAACTGGGCATGGATTGCCTGTGAAAGCCTTTCGCACGCATCTCCTGCGCAAGGAATCTGGGTGGGGCCCACCGTGAGGTTTTTGAGAAATCTACGCCGTCCAACCGTAAGATCATTTTAGGCGTTACGACCAATAATGAATGGGATCCAAAACTCAAGTGGGCCACACTAAGGCAAAAGGTGTGTAGGGAAATTCTTATTGTTGAAACCTCTATGGGGTCCACAGTGATGTTTATGCCATCCATACCATTCATAATGTCATTCCTACTGAGATGAACTGAAAACACAAATATTATCCTGATTCGAAACTTCTGTGGCCCCATGAATATTTCAAATGTGGAAGTTCAATCGTCATGTTTTCAGCCCACTTAAGTCTTGGATCCCATTCAATTTTGGTCGCAACGCCTAAAATGATCTCACAAAAGGGTTGGATGGTGTACATTTCTCACAAACCTCACGGTGGGCCCCACCTAGATTCGTTGTGTAGGAGATACTTGCGAAAGGCTTTCGCAGGCAATCTGGGTCCCAACTTGCTGCTCCTTCACTTGGGCGCAAATTAGGTGTTACCCTGGGAACAACTTAGTGGGTGTTACCCTAATTGTGTGGGGCTCATTTTGATGTATTTTTTCTATATCGATGCCGTCTATCTGTTTCTTCATATGATTTTAGGATGTGATGCAAAAGATTACGAAGATACAAATCTCAGGTGGACCATAACCCTAGAAACAATGATGAATAACTATTAAAAATGTTTTGTGGGCCACAAAAGTTTTGGATCAATCTGATCTTTATATTTTCCCTTCATCAAGACCTTATTGACATTATCAAGAGCTTCGATTGAAACTAAACATTACCAAAACCTTACAATAGGCTCTTTGGAATTTTTAATGGTGGAGCACTCAATCACACTGTTTCTAGTGGTATGGTCCACTTGATACTTAGATATGCATAATTTTTGGAACATCATTCTAAAATGTGCCGTAGAAAATGATGGACGGCCTGGATGTAAAAAGTATCATCCATGTGGGCCATACGATAGGGGTAACACCCACTAAGTTGTTACCGGGGTAACACCTAATTCGCGCCCCCTTCACTGTAACCTACATGGAGCCGACCATGAAGTTTGTAAGGAATAGTAAATCCATCCCGTTCATTCACTTTCCAAGATCATCTAATTACATGCTCAAAAAATGAGGCAGCTTCAAACTGATGTGGGCTGCACTGCAGGAAACAGTGAGGATTGAACATCCACCACTGAGGTATACGAGGAGCTACAGAAACTTTGTATCAAGTTGTTAATATGATTTCAGTTCATAATCCGAGTATCAATGAACATATGTGTGCCTGATTTAAGATGCATGGAATCCGCACGACGAGGATCACTTGGGGTGCCAACATGGTTATATGCACGGTGAGAATCCGTTGGTCCAAGCGTTATCACTTAGGGTGCTAACGTGGTTATATACACGGTTATCACTTGGGGTGCCAACATGGTTATCAGCTTTATTCACTCTTCAAAAAAATTTACAACAAACTAGGCCCAGGTCTTGACAGTCCCGAAAGCCCGTAGGGCCATCCTGGTCCATCAACAACCCTACTGCCAACCACCTGTCAAGGTACAGGTGCTATTGCAAATTATTTTTTGATAGATCCAGTCCTTCCATCTTATTTATGAGATCATTCTAGGACATGGCCCAAAAAACAAGGCAAAGTAAATAATTATGTGGCCCACTTGATAATGAAAAATTGGGAGACGAATTGCCTACCGTTGAAAACTTCCTGGGATCTTTTTGGCACCTCAAAATGGACCCATCTTGGAGAAAAGTTCACTAGCAAGCTTGCCATGGTCTACATAAGTTCCAGACAAATTTTCAGTAGAATCGAAACAAATCAGACTCACATAGGACAAGCTTAAACACACTTACTCCTAATGTAAGTGAAAGAAGTGTGATCCCATTTTTTACATCACAAACTGACCACATTAGGGCTGATATTTTAGTGGCATGCTTAATATGATCCTATTAAGTTCCACACCAATATGCAACAGAATAGGACAAAGAAAATATCATATAAGTCAACATCACACCACTTCACTCTTGCTGAGCCCAGATTAGAGTGAGGTTGGTCTACAGTCTACTCCGGGACCTAGCTGAGACAAAATTTATCCAGCAAGGCTGTCATGCTCTAATTAGTCTCCACACCAATTTTGATCCCAATTAGAACAAGTTAAGAGCATATTAGACCATGTCAACACACTGCACCACTACATATCAAAAGTAGTGTGAACTGGTTTGAAGCGGCACAAACAAACTTCATCCTTGCCAAAATTTTCACGGCATTCGTAGGATTGTCAAATCAAGTGCCACACAAGTATCTGGCCCAATTAGATAATGACTATGTCACATTACACCATGTACTCCACTATAGTCTTCTCGAACCAGATTAGTGGGAGCTCGACGTCACCGCCTCATAAGGCCACAGTTAAGAAAGAAATTTCTCTGAAAAATCCGTCATTATTCTGAGTAAGCTCCACACCAATTTTGAGTAAGAAAATGATAATTTTAGGTCACATAAAATTATTTCAACCCAATTCAGCATTCCTAAAATAAATTAGTATGAACTAAGTTATAGAGCCTTAATTGGTATCCATTTTGTAAGATCTTTGTAGTATTTATTCATCCATGTCTGCTTGAATGTATGAATGGCTCAGATCTAAAGAAAACATTATGGTAGGCATTACTTAGCCTTTATAATATTCTTTAGGAGTTCAATCGATGCTCATCTATGGAGTGTGGTCCACCTGAGATTTGGATCTGCCTAACGTTTTAGATACTTAGCTAAAATGATATGGGAAGAAGGATGGACAACATAGATCACATAAATATGGTGGGACACTATATAGACCACAAATTTCAACTAATACACTATAAATGTAACTGCGGAGGTTTGTGAGGATCTTCATACTTTCCAGTTGTGTGGTCCACCTGATTTTTGGATAAGCTACATTTTTACTAATTGGCTTTAGATGACATGAAAAATCGATTGAATGGCATGGATGTTGAATAAAATATTTAAAATGGATCATTGGAGGCGAGTGTTATGCCACTAATTGTGTTAGACGTGTAACACTGTTTATGCCAACCGTCAGAAATATGTAAGTCATGGTGAATTACCTATGTATGGCCCACCATTGTATTTAAAAAAATCTGTATCGTCCATTTCAATTATTGGTTATTATAAGTTATTTCTATAAAAATGAACTTCATATAATAATCTAGTGGACCACACCGGTCATAATTTTTTTTGTATGACCAAATATTTATCTAATTTTGACGCTTCGTGTGGTCCACCTACTACTCAGATCAGCCTGATTTTTCCCATCATAATCAAGAAGGTCACGAGAAATGACATTGATGGTATTGATAAATATAGTTAACTAAGGTGGGCCACGTTTCAAGATTGAAGATGCTAACAAATATCTGATGGCAGAAACGTAATAAACACAACAAGTGTGAGTATCTACCAGTAACACCGAACCAGTTTGTGAGTATCTTCTTTTTATTGTGAGAAGAAAAAAAAATGATACCATTGTAAGATAAGTTATACTACATTGCTGAGTAGTGGATCCGGCCTCTTTTAAATATATGTTGCTTTAATGAGACAAGTGGAAAAATAAAAAAGTTTAGACTCTCTTCCTTTGTCGTGCCTGGAACGGTTCAGATGAAGAGTAGTTCGTGTAACAGCACGGATCCATGCCAGCTCCAGCAGCAATAATTCATGTAGAGGATATGCACGAATATTCTTAAGTCTTACACCTTACTTATTATTTCGCTGTTTTTCTAAATATACATTGCTTTCATTTCGATGAATGAAATAAATGATATAAATGATTAAAAGGGATGTGCCTTATCCTAAAAGATGGGTCGTCTTTCCAAATGAGAGTGCATGGTAGTTAGTAGTATCACATGTGGCTCAAGGTGAATATGACACGGCTATTGAAATAGATAAAAGCATAAATGGTGATCGTGGTTGAATTAGCAAAACGATTACAGAGACAAGTGGAAAAATAGAAAAGTCTGGAACATTGGTTGTGCTGGGTAAAGTGCTAAAAACTATCAGTCGTACTATCGATCAAGATTATAAATACTGCAGGAAAGCAACATTACAAAAGGTCCAGCACCAAACCAAACCAAACCAAACTATCTCTGAATTATCTTGCTCCTTAGCATCTTGCTATTTACATTCCTAAGTGTAATCAACATAATCAACTTTATTTTCACCTTCATTAGCATAAATTTGCTTTTCGCATTTTATAGTATTAGTTGTGAATTTACTGCTCATAGTAGTGGATCCGTAACCGTTATCCAGTAGCTGGTAATTCTAGTTGTACTTGAAGTCTATGCTCACACACTGGACTCGTTTTAATGAAGTATCCTACATGGAGAGGAGATCTGAACCATGTTTCGCATGATCGACTGTAAGTGTCCCTTTTTATTTTATTTTAATTAGTTTCGTATTGAAAGTCCTTTTGTACAGAAGGCAAATGTGTAACCCATCATTGGAGGACGAACCCTACCCTCCAAATATCACCTAATCTTTTAAAATAGGGGACCAATCTTCACAAATCTTGATTATATATGACCGATCATGGTGTATCTACCTATCTTGGCGCTTGGGGTCATTGTTGTTCGGTTTGAATCGAGCCGCTCAATTGATTTTGACATGCTCGCAATCACTTTGTTAGTGCACTTTTCTGTGGCATACTAATGCACCTTGTTTGTTAATCACTTAGGTCAGTGAGTCTAGTGTCAGTTGAGCTTAATGAAGACGAAGACCGAAGACTCAAGTGGCCCTACTACATCAAGGAAGAAGACACAGGTAAAAGTGATGCCTTGATGTGTCTTAACCTTGACCAAAACCCAACCCTTTAACCTCTTTGATGACCTTGACCATCTTAGGAAACCTTTAGTCATCATAGATTGGCCCTAGGTGTCCCAAAAGATCACCCAAACCTTGGCCTTTGAGGTGGGTTGTGTAAGAGATGGGTCAGCAAGACATCAGGCTGAACCCAGGCCTGACCGACCAGTCACGACCGGTCAGATGGACTGGACCGACCAGTCAAGACCGGTCGGACTGGGATCCAGTTTGGACAGCAACCCGCTGGAGTGTGCAGGCCATTGGGGCCGACCGGTCTTGACCAGTCGGCTGGGCTGGTTCGACCGGTCGTGACCGGTCGGCCAGACCCTCCCTCAGACAGTTAGTCCACTGTCTTCACTGACCGTTGGCCGACCGGTGGGGACCGATCGAAAGGAGCCATTTTTTGCCCCATTTTTGTTCGTTTGAACACATTTTATAAAGGGGCTTGGCTCATTTTGAGGGAGAGGTAAAGGGATTTTGAGAGGAGTGAAGCCACCATTGTTGGATACGATTTGAGGCTCATTCCCAACCTATTCAAGGCATCTTCCTTGTGCTTTAACACAAGATTGGAGCATTCCAAGCTCATGAAAAAGATGACCTTCATCCCCTCTTGATCTCTAGAGTTTGGACCTTCCTTAAAGGCATATCCTTGTCTAAAACTTTAAGATGAGATCGTTGCAGGAGAGAAACTCTAGGCACCCCATTCCCATTAGTTGTAGAGTTCTCAAACCTACCCTCCTATCACCTTGGGCATCTCAAAGGCATCACAAGCAAGGTGAGTATAGCTGAGGCATTGGTGACGCAACGGCAACACGATCGTGGGAGCAAGGGAAGCTGATTGAAGTGCGGGAGAGCGGAGATCAAGCAACCCAAACCGGCGCTGAACAAGGGGCTCATCCGACAAGTAAGGTTATCTTTATTGAGAGTCCATCCACTCAATTCCCTGTGGGAGTTGAATATAGAGTTTGTTTGTCAAACTCGAACTAAGGACGTTGGCCATTCCTTGGCCCGTTTGTCGGCCTGAAGACTAGGGGTTGTTTGGCACTCCTTGGCCCGTTAGCCTGGCCTAAACAAAGTCTCTAAGGGGGAGCCTCCGACATGGGAGTGAACGTGCGTCGGGTTGAGAGTTAGCCTATGTTCAAAACTCCGTTTGGGTTGAGAGTTAGCCCTTTGTCCAAAACTCCGGTTATGGTTGAGAGGTGAACCGGTAAAACCTCCGTGTAAAGGTTAAGAGGTGAACCTCATTTAAAACCTCCGATAGTGAATGCCGGTGTGCTCAAAGGAGTTGAGCACTTGAACCGGGAGTGGAGTAGACCCAAAGTCGAACCATTATACATACTTGTGTTTGTGATTGAATTGAGCCCATTGATATCTTAGCATTGTAAGTTTAATTGTTTAATTATGAATGCTTGATAGGAATGTATGCTAGGCACTAGATAGGCACATCCACACACAAGATGTACTTTCATTAATAGTGTAGACTTGAGCTCATTGATCCATTCTCATAAGTCTACATAGGTTGCATAGGTTAGGAGCTTAATTAGTCAAATCATTTGATTGCCTATGCATATTTAGACTAGGTTGTTTATTGCTTAAACCATATGCTAATCTTGTGTTGGACCCACTTAGGCTTGGAAGCCGAAGTGTTCTTGCTTACTTAGTTTAATTTATTAAATTGTTTAAGTAGGCGAAAAGAATTTCAAAAGGTCCTAATCCCCCCATAGGACTTAGCCATAATTCTAGTTGCTCTTTAAGCTTTCGCATATACGAAGGTGTCGTGTTAGACTACCGACGTACTTTCATACTTCACACGTGTGATCGAAAATTGAGGACAACATTTTTTGACATGCCCAATGGAACACTATTTGATTTGTTTAATCGTTGTGACATATATAAAAGAAAATGACTAGAAGAGGCAATCGAGCGACTGACACTGAACCTACAACTCCCACTCTAGTATCTCTAGGAGAGGACGCCCTGATACAGGTAGCCACCGAAATAAGCTTGAACCATAACCTTACATTCGTTCCCAATAACTAGCTGAGGTCATCTGTATCCCAAGAAGTGCCTTTGGAAGATATAATGGCTGGGCTTAGGGAAGTTCGAATGAATGTGCAGCAGGTTCAAGAGCAAGGGAGAGTTTAGGCTGAGATGATACACGTCCAGGCCGAGCATCTTTGTGCTCTGAACGACAACCTTAATAGATGGATGGCCCACCAAGCTGAGGCTATGCATCGTCTATTGATTTTTATCATGGAAAGGAAGGCCGTTCCAATACCACATAATGAGAGAAGTTCTGTTAGTAATGTCACATAGCCACCATCAGTGGTTCCGTTGCAACGAAATGTCCAACCCTTTGTTGTGTCAGAGGGGCGCAATGCTATCCTATCACCTGATAATAGACGCCCAAAAAGGGAAGGGAGGACCTTTGTCCCTAAAATTTGAAACCATGGGTTACCTGGGGGGTCGCTACCCTAACATTTACCAAGGAATTGCCATGATGGACAGGGTCATCCAACCATTGATTTACCTCCCGTTATTGAACTATAACGAATGGACCGAGACCAACTCATCTAGTTAGTTCAGGAAGTTGTAGGCTAGGTTCTTAGCTGTAATACCATCCTGGTCTGTCACAAACCCTATCTAAAATGGATAGATCGACCACACCCATTACCAAAGAACCATCAACCTGATTTCGCGTTGTTCTCGGGCGATTCAAGACAGTCCACTATGGAACATGTGAGACGATTCACCATGTAGTGCGGAGAGCTAGCTAATAATAATTACTTCATATTACAATTATTCAGTCATTCACTAACAACCACCGCATTTACATGGTACTTGAATCTTTTGCCCAATTCAATCCATTCATGGCAGGAGTTGGAAGAAAAGTTCCACGCTTAGTTTTTCTGTAAGGATAGAGAAATGACTATGGTTGACCTCGCGCGATTCTAGCAATTGCTTGGGGAATCTTACAAAAGTCACATTGCTCGATTCAAAAAGTGAGAAGTCGATGTAAAGTTGTCACGCCAGAGGCTGAGTTTATACAACTCACACTAGACTTAGAATACAAACTTTGTAAAACGTTTGTCGGGACCAAGTTTGTGAACCTGTACGACTTAATGCGAAAAGTGTCCAGGTATGAGGAACTTTTGCAAGTAGGTTCAAAGAAGAAGAACTCGTCGATTGGAACATATTACTATAATCCCAACTACAAGGTCGTGATCGCGGAAGTAGTTGTCAAGAAACCCTTACTTTGCTCCGCATTAATTAAATCTAAAGTAGAACCATCAGCCACGCATAGAACACAAAAGGTCTATACCTTTGATATTTCACAAACTGATGAAATATTTGAATTCCTCTTGGCCAGGAAGTTTATTAAATTCTCAATTAGTCATAAAGTTCTAACAGCCGAGGAGTTGAAAAAAGTGGAATATTGCAAATGGCACGGGACCCAGAACCATCCTACTAACAAATGTGTTGCATTTAGGAATGTGATTCAAGATAATATTGACAAAGGCCTTCTGAAGTTCCCTGAGAAGGATGAAGAGGCTATGTTGATCAACACAGATCTGTTCCCTCCAGCTTTTGAAGCTAACATGATCATGGTCGATTTCAAGAGTATCGATCGCCCACGTCAAAAGGTTGATCTCGATCCTGAGCATTATCAAGGTTCATCATCACGACCTAATCCTCAATCGGGTTTTACATTACCAAGTGCGACACGGTCAGCCTGGCGACTGAGAAGCCAACAACGTGAAGAACATGACGCACCATTGTGTTAGAAAATTGTTGCGACCGACGTCACCGTGTCGGTCATACATGAATGATCAAAATATTTCAAAGGAAAGTCGACGAGGGTCAAGGCCATCAGAAAGGCTACCCTCACCCCGACCCCATCCTCATCAATCGGCTCTAACTCGGCTGCAAATGGTGAGACCACCTCCAACACGGTCGGAAGTGTGGAAGAGGGTCAGACATCCAAAGTTCTCAACGTTTCTAGAGACCATGACTAGGTCATAAAAACAGCAATGACAATGGTGCCAGGCCACGAAGAGGAGGGCAACAGCCAAGAGTGAGGAACAAACCCATGAAGAAAACCAGAATTCTCATCCATTTTGGAATGTTCCTCAGCTTGAAGGGGAACCGATAATTGTCAACACTGTTGACGTAGTGTTTGCATCCCATACGACCGATCAGGTTATGATCGATCGGTCATAAAGCAAGGTCACTTCGGTACTAGTTTCCCAATCGATGAAGGAACTGGAGACTCGTCTAGGGAATTCAACGATGAATGGTTGGCCAACGACAATTTATTGCTAGATGAGCTTATCAACGAGATTGAACCAATGGAGGCTTTCCCCTTGGAAAATGAACAAGGCAGTGGCCAACCTAAACAGCCGATGGATGACCGCAATAGTTCACAAGATGAAAAGACACTTGGGGGGGGGGGGGGGGGGGGGGGGGTATGTTTAGAGTGCAATATGGTGCTCACTCTCCCATCAGACTTTCAGGCTAAGCCGTCTCAACCAAATGAGATGGTAGGAGATATAAAGGAATTTGGCCTGCCCATGGTGATTCAACATACTTCTTTTCCTCCCCCAGATCTAGTGACAAGTTTATCAGGTACGAGTTAGCCACCTCCGGTAAACACAATCACGGTTGAGCTAGGTTCCTCTTCTGAAAGGCTGGTATAAAAAAACCAACCCCGAGCATGACTCAACATCTTAAGCGTTTATATATTTTCACTCACTTAGAGGGCTGCCCCCTCATCCGGATTTTGGTTGATAATGGAGCCATTGTGAACCTCCTTCCGATAAGAATGATGACAAAATTAGGGAAAACCATGGCCGACCCGATTCCATCAGATGTTACAATTAGAAATTTTACATGGGGAATTATGAACACTCATGGGGTGTTACTGGTCGATTTAATGGTTGGAACCAAGAAAGTATTAGTTGCGTTCTTTATGGTTGATACTTCCTCCAGATATAATGCAATGTTGGGAGGAGATTGGATCCATTCATTTGGATGCATTCCGTCTTCCTTACACCAGTTCATAATATTTTAGAATTAAGACAGGGTGGAATTAGTGTTGGCTGATAATAAACATTTCTTGGCCGTCTCAAATGCAAGCGAAGCATATTATTATGGTGAAGAGGTGGGGCTAGTACGTTTCACAAGAAGAAATAAGTATGAGCAATCGACTGGTATTTCTACAGCAAAGGCCCTTGACAGCATCATATAAAATATATCTGCAATCCTTTAGCTTGAAGGGGACTGACCAATGGACTTGTGCCTCATTCGTCGGTCTTGAAGTGTACGATTAAAGAGGTACCATGATTAGTACAACTTTAGCTAATCAAAAGGTGGCTGACTTAAAGGTCAAAATAAGGGAACTTCAAGAAAATGGTGATAGAGAGGACGACTGCTTCATCAATTTGGAAAATATTGTTGTTCTGGTTGATCAGGTAGCTAACGATGGAATATCCTTCTCTGATTTAAAACTAGCACCCTAGAAACTTGAAGATTCTTGAGCTCAGGTTCAAGACCCATTGGTAGAGGTAAACCTAGGAACTGATCATAATCTTAAACCCACCTTTGTAAGTGGTCTACTCACATTGCAAGAACAAGCTGAACTCACAGCCTTGCTTAAGGATTTTGCTGATTGTTTTGAATGGAATTATTTGGAAATGCCCGGATTAGATTGCAAACTGGTTAAGCATAGGTTCCGATAAAGGAGGGGTATCAACTACATAAACAACCGCCTAGGCAGATGACAGTTGAAGTCACCTAGAAAATAAAAAGAGAGATCGAGAGGTAATTAAATGCGGGATTCATTAGGCCAATTAAATATGCTGAATGGATTTCAAATATTATGCCGATGATCAAGAAGAATGGTAAGCTCAGGGTTTGCATCGATTTTAGAAACCTAAACCCTGCTACTCCAAAGGATGAATATCCTATTCAGAGCCAATCAATTGGTTGATCAAGCAGTCAGACATCAGATAGTCTCCTTCATGGATGGTCATTTAGGATATAACCAAATTTACATTGCACATGACGATCTGCCGAAAATGACTTTTCTTTGTCTTGATGCCTTAGGTATGTACTGCTAGGTGGTTATGCCTTTTGGGCTTAAAAACACAAGGGCTACATACCAGAGAGCCATGAATGCTATTTTCCATGATAAGATTAGCCAGTTCATGGAAGCTTACGTAAATGATGTGGTAGTCAAATTGGTCGATATCGGGGATCATTTCGCTCATTTACAGAAGTCATTCGAGCGAATGAGACTACATAAGTTGAAAATGAACCCTATTAAATGTGTCTTTGGGGTGTCAGCTTGTAACATCCTTGGATTCCTTGTGCATCAATGGGGGATCAAGTTCAATTGGAATAAAGCACGAACGATCATTAATGCACAACCGCTAAGGAATAAGTAAGAGTTGCAACGATTCCTTGGCCAGGTGAACTTTATGAGACGTTTTATTTCAATTGTGCAAGAAAAACTAATGTCTTTTCCCCTTGATAAAGTTAAAACAGGAGTATGAATTTAGATGGGAAGATGAATATCAGGTAGCCTTCAAGCGAATCAAAGAGTACTTGATTAAGCCACTAGTATTGATGCCACCAATGAAGGATTGACCTCTAAAACTATATGTTGCAGCTGTAAAAGAATCGGTCGGCTCTCTGTTAGCCGAAGAGGATGACGACTAAAAGGAATGCGAAGTTTATTACTTGAGTTGAACCTTGACACAAAAAGTCGGTATTCAGCCATTGAGAAATTGTGTTTATCTTTGTACTTTGCGGTAACAAAATTGTGACATTATTTGTTGTCCAAAAGGGTAAATGTAGTGGCTACAACTGATTTAGTGAAATATATGTTGAATTGGCTGATTTTAAGTGAATGAATTGGCAAGTGGATCTTAGCACTGTTTGAATTGGATTTAAAATACCTTCCTTAAAAAGCGGTGAAAGGGTAGTACATAGAAAATTTTTGGGTCGATCACCCTTCCGATCTAGAAGCCCAACTACCAATAAAAGTACTCAATTTGTACCATGTCTTTCTAATGCCTTGGAGGCTAATTTTTTATGGATTTAGGACAGATAAAGCTTCCGGGGCAGGCCTCATTTTGATCGTGTCAAATGGGAATAGACATGAATATGCTTTCCATTTGGAGTTTGAATGCACAAACAATCAGGCCGAGTATGAAGCAATGATAATTGGTCTATAGCTTCTCATGGAATTAGGAGCCAGGAATGTGATCGTGGTGGGCGATTCCCAACTTTTCATAAATTAGATGGCCGAAAAATTCAAATGTACAAGTCCTAGATTTCTCCCTTATAATGCCTTAGCATCACAAATGTTAGACATGTTCGATGAGGTGAAACTCATGCATGTGACTCGTGACTATAACACTGATGCTAATGAAATGGCTCAATTAGCGGCCAGGTTATAGATTTATGGATGATCGTGTGCAAACCAGGGCGTTGCCTTCAATGCTTGAAAGAGAAATTTCTATAAAAAAATGCCAAGTGAAATTGGACGAAGACTGTTGGAGACCCCCTATCATGGGATACCTCCAATGTCCTTGGATAAAAGTCAACAAAGACATCTAAAGGACAACCATTAATTACATTATGATCGATAGTGAATTGTACTGAAAAGGGGCCCATGTAGTATTGTTAAGATGCTTAGGTAAAAAAGAAGCCATGTTGGCTATGTGAGAGGTCTATGAAGGAATTTGTGGGGCACATCAAGTAGGCAGAAGATGCGACTAACATTAAGGTGCTATGGCTATTTTTGGCCTAAGATAATGGCCGATTGCATTTAATTTGCCAAAGGATGCAAAGCCTGCCAAAAGAACGGGTCGATACAACACCCTCGTACGACCGAAATCCATTCGGTTATTAAGCCATGGTCGTTTTGAGGATGGGCGATCGATTTAATCGGACGTATCCAGCCAGCTTCTTCAAACCTAGATTCTTTCATTATTGTGGCTACTAGTTATTTTACTAAGTGGGTCAAAGCTAAGCCCATGAAGGGAGTCGGTCATAGGGAGATCATCGAGTTCATCGAAACGCACATCATCCACAGGTTTGAGATTTCGAAATCGATCACCAGGGATCGAGGTGCAACTTTCTCATCATATGAGGTGAAAGCTATGGATGAGCGGTATAAAATTCAAATTTTGCATTCGACGCCGTATTATGTGCAAGCAAATGGCCAAGTAGAAGCAAGTAATAAGGTAATTAAGAACATTAGAAGAAAAATGATCGAGGAAAATTTTCGAGAATGGCATCTAAAAATATCCGAGGCATTGTGCGCTTACAGGAACTCGCCCCATACAAGTATGGGGATGAGTCCGTTTACCCTCACTTATGGACATGATGCGGTACTCCCTTCAGAGATTATTGTGCCGTCTCTCAGAGTCACCCACTAGGCTGGCTTAACCCTGGCCGAGTTCTCTAAAGCCATGCTTGTTGAACTTGATGAGTTAGATGAAGTCCAATTATGAGCTTTGGATTCTATCATAGTTAATAAAGCGAAGGTCGCCAGGGCATATAACAAAAGAGTAAAGAAGAAAACATTTGCGGTGGGTGACAAGTTCTAGAAGGCTGTATTGCCACTTGGTCACAAGGACACAACCTTAGGGAAAAAAGTGGTCGCCCACTTTGGGAAGGTCCGTATATTGTCGCACATGTGTTGAACGATGGGGCTTATCGTTTGCGAGATAAAAATGGGAAGCTTTCCAAAGTGCCAATTACCGGACAATTCCTAAAAATCCATTACCCCTCTCTATGGGAGGTGGTACATGGATTAGAGTGATCAGATGTGCAAAAGGAAGGTAAGCCCTTTGGCTGGTATCTAACAGAAGTGTGTTGTAAGCCAAAGGGAAATAAAAACCATAGATTAGTATATATATATATAAGAAATGGCCTAAGCATCTGAGATACATATACATAGATAAAGACTAAGGCCCTATGTGGATTTATAGAAAGGTTGGGAAAGGAAATTGTATTTCTCAAGAAACCTTATTTCCAAGAAAGCATGGGAAAATAAATATCATTTCTTATGTTTGTTTATTAACAACGTTTTGACCAGAAAATTAAATTTTATTTTCATTTCATATGTTTTGTAAAATAAAATTTTCGTGAGAAATTCTTTTAGTTGTGATTTCAAGTCTCGGAGATTTAGAAAGTAATGCGAGCCTCACTCTAAGGACACTTGATCAACAGATTAGATGAAATATTTGGTATCCACATATAAACCTATGTTCATCCTATCCACATAGATTCTTATTAATAAGCCCACTTAAGTTGTGTATTGGGCTGATTTTGTTATGCTCATGCCCTAAAATGATATGGGAAAACACATGGACAGTGTGGATGTAGAATACATACATCAAGGTGGGACCCACAGTAAGGGCTACACCATCTTGGGTGAGGCCAAAGCATCACCTAATCCGCTCCCTATTCTAGTGGGATATGATAATGACCATTCCAATTCCACCCTGGTGCTAGAAAAGGTATGTGCGCCCAAGATGATGTATTTGTTTTATCCACACCGTCCATCCACTTTTCCAGCTCATTTTAGGGCATTAGCACAAAAACGATGCATATCCAAATTTCAGGTGGACTATACTATGAGAAACAATTGTGGTTGCACGCCCATCATCAAAAAATTTTGAAGGCTCATCATAATTTTTAGTTACAACCCAACTTTACAATTGTGTCACACAGACCATTATGAAGGGAAAACACAAATATCAACTTGATCCAAATCTTCATGGCCCTAAAGAAGTTTTTAATGGTGGGCATTCAATCATCACTATTTACAATGGTGTCGTCCACCTGAGATTTGGATCTGCCTCATTTTTTGGCTCATGCCCTAAAATGAGCTGAAAAAATGGATGAACAGCTTGGGCAAAACACATAAATCATGATGTCCCACATAACTTTTCCAACGTGATCTGCACCACGTGCACGGAGGAGTCATTCACGTGTTCAATTCCCTAAAAAAGGGAGTCAATTGGCTATGACAATGGCCATAGTGCAACCTTTACCATGGGGCCCACCTTGATGTTATTCTATATCCATGCCGTCCATCTATTTTTTCATATCATTTTAGGGCATAACCCTAAACATAAAGCAGATCCAAATCTTAAGTGGACCATACCAAATGAAATAGTGGTGACTGATCATTAAAAAATTCTTGTGGGCCATGAAAGTTTTGGATCATTGTGATATTTTGTTTCTATCTTCATCCAAGATTGTGTGACCTCATCAATAGTTTAGATGGAAAATAAGCATTACAGTGGTAGAGTGTTTAATCACCATGTTATAGTATGGTCCACCTAAGATTTGGATCTGCTTCATTTTTGGGTTTGTGCACTTAAATGATCTGAAAAGATCGATGGACGGCATGGATATATGATACATACATCAAGGTGGAGACATGGTAAAGGGAGGTGAGGCGAGGCCACACCTAATTGTCTACCAAGAAATCGTAGGAAAGGAAATGCCCTTTCTCATGGTTATGGGCAAGAAAATAAAACAACAATTTTGAAGGAAAATTGAAGGCGTTGGAAATTGAATTTCCCATGTTTTCTTATGATTTTGGTGTTTACAAATGAAGGAAAAATGGTTTCTCAAGAAACCTTGTTTCCTTTCCCACCATTTTATTGAATCCAAACAGGCCTTAAAGAGAAATGGCTAGGTCGGCCGGTTCAGATTACAAAATGAAAACGATAAAGAAGCAGAGGATCGTGTGAATGATGCAGTAAGGCGTTCGAACTCCTTGGCCGCTTGAGCCTGAGTTTTATCAGCCTGCCTCTTTCTTACCCTCCAGGCCTTTCCCTCAGTCGCGCTGGGCATATTCTTTAAATTAAAGTCAATGCGACGATTGAGGTCAACCAGTCGGTTGTCTGCACTCGACTTGTGGACAGAACTATTGTCCAATCGATTTTGGTACCTACCGATTTGAGCATGAAAGAAGGCCCTTACGCCCTCCAAATCCATTTTATCTCGGCCAGGAAAGAGATGGTTGGTGGTCCGAATATCTTCCTCCAATTTCTTTTATTGAAAATGGAGTGAATGAAGCATATCATGGTCAAAGGAGAACTCCCTGGTCCAAAGGAATTGTTCATTCCAGGCTTCGTCACGTTCAGCGTTCAACTTAAGCATTTCTTCATGGGAATCAACTTTCTCCTTTAGAAGGGAGGAGTGCTTTTTGAATTCGCGATCTGCATGATAGAAGGAATTCCTGAGGTCCTCCAGACAACCAATCAGTTCTAGGGTTTTCTTCATAGGCGCATCATTGACTGTATACTTAGAAGTATCTCAATCTCAAATAAACGGATATGCATCAGAAAGCATGGAAGGATTATTGAAGTAGGAAATCCCTGCAGAGGTAATTTTGTGTAAAAGATCACGGGCATACTCTCGGAAGAAGGCAGACTCCATTGCTGAAGGGAGGATAGTCTAAATTGTGAAAAAGGCTAAGGGAAACGAGCGGTTAAATAGGCCCAGCTATTGCAGTTAATACATCGTTCCACCTTCCGACGAAAGCAGAACGTGAGGGCATAACGGTTGGTTACCTTATCAAAAAGCAAAAAATCAGTTGGAATCCCCGACACGTCATCATTAAATAACTGTCACTAAATTTAGTTGGCACATTAGTTGTAACTGCCCTATTGGCCAAACTTATCGAGAGGTAGAGGGAAACTTAAAAAAAAAGTGCGGTCGACTTGACCCAATAGTTACCGAGAGATCGGTAGATATCATACCGTTCTCAAGGAAAAATGGGTACAGCTGATGCATATGGACGGCCGTATATAAGTTATTCTTTTGAACGGATAAGAAATGTGAGCTGCAAAATAATTTAAGCCTTTGACAATTTCCTACATATCAGCCAGGCTAAGTGGCATGGCCTTGGCCGATTACACGAAGGCTAATAACAGCCTAGTATCATGAGATAGCAATCAAAAATTTCATCAGAGAAGGCATAAATTTTAACAATAAAATTCATTAAAGGATAACAGGCCTTGGTTGAAGTACAAAAAACAAAAAAAAAAAAAAAAAGCAGCAAACAAGATACGACCTTATTGGCCAGACCACCAAGTAGAGGAAAGAGAATTTAAAACATAAGTATGACCTGGCCGAGGAGGCAACTGTGCATGTTGTTTCTTTAGTTCCTTGAAGTGGCAAATGGAGCGTTTCTTCTCGGCCTCCAAAACTCCTTTCGGGCATTTCCAGTCCCTGCCTTCTCGCATGAAGATAGGTATGAAGGCCAGAACTTGTACCATGTGGCGTCTTACTTTCGAAACTTCATGCTCGACCTCACGTTTGTTGACATGGCTAGCTTCTGCACGAGCTAGATAAACCATGATTTGGCTGTCTAAGAAAGGGACAAGGTCCTCCGGAGTCGCAGGGTCAGTAGGGGCATAAGACTTCTTTTTCTCCTTGATATTGGCCAAGATTTTCGCACGCTAAGCTAGAAGGATTCGAAGCATTATCCTGTTGAAAAGATGAACTCTGGTCCATCGGAGTTTGTCGTCCTAGAATTTTTGGAAGGATAATGCTAGAGAGTTGGCCTCCTCGTGCATGACCGCTTGCTGCCTCTGGTATTCATTGATCCTTTGGATCTCGAATTCCAATTGAAAGTAAGATTTCCCAAGTTGCTGCAATTCATTCAAAACCGTTAGAGGTTCTTTAAGTAATTCAGAATGGGTAATTAGATCAGAGATACCACAAAGGAAAGCCCCAATATCGAACCAGAGAGATGATTGGCCAAAATTAGGAAGGCCAAACTCGAAAACTTCTTGTAAGAAATTATGCGCCTGAGTGAGGATTTGGGAAGGAATTTGGAAAGGATCCATGGATGCTGGAATGACTACTCAAATCTCAGGTAATGAAAGGACTGAGAGAGATAAAGGTGCATAAACCCATCACAAAGTGCCATTTAAATAGTAAAGAGAACCATCCCCATGACTGCCTACAAAACCAGTAGTTATGGGGGATGTGACGGTTTGTTTTCTGAATTCTCGAGGAACATGAAGGTTAAGTGGCAGTAAGGACAGTTAAATGCAACACGCGTCCTTTTGGGTCATGCATGCCACGTCATTAGAAAAGTATAATTGGGATATGAAAGAAGAGGAAAAGATCAGATTTCATAACAAAGATAAATCATAAGAGGATTGACATGAAAGAGTAATCAAAATTATTGCATAAAAAGTTCAAAATGAGAAAGAAGAAAAGCGGGTGAGAGTCTCTTGTACTTGCTGTTGTCGTGCCTTCCTTTTAGCTAGCATCCGTTGCTGACGAGCGGCCAATTTTTTATCATCCTCGATCGCTTGAGAGATCAATTGATCATTCGTCCTGCTCGCGATTACGTGTTTCACTCTCAAACTGTTCCTCCTCAAGCTTCAATTGGGCTTTCAAATCAGTAATCTGATGAGCTATCGAGTTGAACATCTGATTGCTAAATCTTCTTTCAAAAGGTGACCATTTCATCTCAAATCTAGGTTGCTTATTTGAACTGGGAATGTGTGTCTGGATGGGCAGCTTCAAGGTGATCGGTACCGCCTCGTAGCTCGCATGACTCTCGCAATATATGAGTCCAAAAACCCTCTGAGTAATGGTAATTGTGCTTTGAGATGATCATTACCACAAGCATAAATTTGGTATTGATCGATCAGGTTGGCCAGTCCCTCAATTTCCTTGATTGATGCACCCTCTAATGCGTACGAACGTATCATCACTCCAATATCATTCTGAATTTGCTGAAGTTCATTAAGAAAAAGAGGAGATTCGGGTACGTTAACTTCATAGTCAATCGCTCTCTCAAGGAAATTGACGGTGTTGTCAAGAGAAGAATAGGTCGATGTTCCTATCCTGAGAGCATGAGCAGTAGTAGCGACACCGGGCTCTTTGGTTACCTCGGCTGGGTCCGATGCAAGGTTAGGATGGCTTGAGGCTTCACCTTCATCGGGAAATGTCAAGCGTCTTTACCGATGGGGAGCAGGGGAGGAAGTTTGTGGGGTTATTGACCGAGCTGAGGACTGGACAGACGTGGGGCAAACTTGCGGTAGAGTGTTAGAAGGGGAATGTAAGATAATAGTAGTAAAAAGACTCACTACCCGTTCATGAGTTTCGCCTTCGCCTGTATGACCCAAGTCAATCGTCAAGGGATGAGACTGCTTAGATGATCGAGTAGGAGTCATGCAATTGACCACTATCTTGTCAAGCTCCTGAGATGTAAGGTGCTTGATAGAGTGGGTCGGGCTCTCCCTAATTCCTTCAAGTCTTTCTTTATGGCGTGGTAGGTTTGTCTCTTCTGGCTATACTTCAGAAGAACGATCGCCGGGTGCATCATCAGTTGGCTCTTCCTATAGCACGTCTGTGGGCTTATTTGCTTACTGTAAGTGAATGATGAAGGATGTGTCGCTTATTCGTTCCCCAATTGCCCTCTCGATTGGCTGAAGGTTTTCTCTAACCGCCACCATAGCCATGGTTGGTAGTTCTATTGGTTGAGGGGCAGAGGGATGACTCGTCGATCCACCTTTGGTCGAAGCTTCACAAAGAATTGCAAGCAAATTGGTTTAGAGAATAAAAATAGAGAGGTTTGTAAAGGCAGTAGCGAAGTGAGAAAAGAAAAGGGGATCCACCTAAGTTAGCGCCAATGACCATGGTAGTGAACCGACTATCAATCGACTGAGGATTTTTTATGATATTGGCAAAGGGTCGAGGAGCGATTGGAAATGGTGGTGGGTTTGCCCGAAAAGACTTGTTAAGGCTTTTATCATAAATGGCAGTTGGATCATCTTTGAACTTACCCCCCCATTTGTCCAAACATCGACCTTCATAAGCCTCTTTGTGCTTTTTGAGTCCTTGTTCTATTTCCCAGGTATAGTCCTTAATGGTAAGCCATGGGTAATATTTTGTATCAAAATATGCTTCCCAGGTTTTATGTAATTGACCAGAAAGTTACCTGTCTTCTTTAAGAGAATTGACCTCCGTACTACAGCAGGAGCTGGTGGAGCTATTGGATCGGCTATTGCAACTTGGGTTACTAGAGCAGTTGGCGACTTCAGAGGGGGACCAAGGCTGGACCAAGATCACTAATCCTTTGAGGAGCAAAAGGCAACGAGCTCGAAACCATCTGAGGGGAAATCGATGGAGAAGTTGATGTTGGAATAGATGAAGATGCTGAATGAGGAACTGAAACAATGGGGCTAATGGGTGGAGAAGGAACGACACTGTGAATGAGTGGAGAAGTAGGTGGAGAACTCATTACTAATGATGCGGGTACTTTAGGTGGTGAGGCAACCACTGTAAGAGGAGTATCTGAATTTGATGAAGTGGTCTTTGGTGTCCCGAGCTTTCTGTTCTTAGGTTAGGCCATTGGAACTAAAGATACGGCCGAGGCCTCTTGAATCTTGATTTTCCTTTTTCTTAGCTTCAGCAAAGGATTGATCACCATTAGAATTGAATGGGCGACCGATGCTTCTCCGGCTCAGTTTCTTTTCTTTTTAGATGTTACGGGAGGGTCTGCCACGATGATGGATGCAACAGCCGATGCCTTATGGGTTCTGGTAGTGACCTGACCAACCACAACCTCATCCACTTTCTTCTGTTTCTTTGACTTCAGCTTTGGTGGCACGATCATATGGTAGATTGCTCCAGTGATGGCCCCAGTAGAACAAGGATATAGGTGACAGCTGTGACCGACCCACCATTCATGAAAGGGTTCAAGAATACTCAGTCGATTTAAAAATTCATTAAACTCAAGAGAAAGCTTCGTACTATGAAAAAGTCATTGATGTCGATGTAGTTAATAACATCTTGCACCATGACGTGAGCGAAGGGAGGTTGATTGAGGATTTTCTGGGTAGAAGGGCAGGGAATACCCTTCATGAAACTGAACTGGCGGGCAAGTAGATATGGATAGTATTGTTTAACCCTAGCTTCCACATTCACACCAATGCCGATAACCCTGTCTTAAGGGAGATCTCTGGCAATTAGGAAACTCTCCCAAGCTTCATGCATTTCTGAAAAGATTGAAGTACTGTGTGCGTCGCCCATCAGCCAAGTCAGGCTGAACTCTTTTTGGTAGAAAGGAGTGAAGGAATACAAATCCTTGTTGAAAGAAAGGGTGAAGAAAAAATATTCATGTAGGCAGGAAAAGAGAGCTTGTCTGTTAGATAATTCATGTTACGATGGTCGTAGGAAGTATATACAATTGTCAGATCAGGGGGACCAATGATGAGAGTGGATTTAAAATACTCCACAATCCACATCTGAACTAGCCAGAGAGGGCCACTATAATTATAAATGCCCTTCGTGGTCAAATCGAACATGGCCGAGAACGAAAGGGGCTAGAGCTAGATGTTAACCCCGGGCGAGTTCTTTTTCCAGAGGAATAAACTCTTGAACGATGCCGAGTGCATTCAAGCAAAGTAGATGACGACAAATCCAAAGTAGAAAAAAGGCTATAAGTTCTGTTTGATCGACTGGACCATGATCTTTTATGAACATCGCAAGAAATAGAGTGTAAGCTCTGCTACCTTGGTAATCGAATAACTTCGGCTCGTTTGTAGCAAAGTTTGGAAAAAAAAGGTTTGCTGAAGGGAAGTAGTTGGGTAAAAGCATAAATATCTAATATGGTGAGACTCTTGGACCGCATTAGAAGAAAAATGTGTTGGTAGATCTGCTCCAAAACGTCGAAGCAGTAGTAAGGAGATCAAGGTTTGTCGAATAGTAGATTGTAGATAACTTGAGTCACTCGTAAATTCCCATTTCCTTCAATGAGGCCCCATGATGTGTTGAGATGTGTTCGAATCATTCACCCCATCGATCGAGAGGTTGGTTCCAAGCACGAGGTGGTTTCAAGGCAATTTTTGGAGAGGGGATTGTCGTCTCTTTGACTAATATCTCTTCACTAGGACAGATCGGGAAGTAGGGATCCAAGTTAAATAACCGGTCTGGGGTAACATTGGGAAGGAAAGAAGGTCTAAGGTGATGATAGTCTCATTTTCTATTATAGTACTAAAAATAATCTCGTTCGTACAGTCGTTCAAAAAGTGGTCCATGATGTTCACTAGGAGATCTTGATTAAACTTGGAAGAAGAAGAAGCCATTGGAGAAGAAAGAAAGGATTTGAGAAGGAGAGAGGCGAAGGAAGAAAGACATGAAAATTTTTATTTTCATTTTAAATTGGTTGCTTGTGCAAGCATTAATGAGGGTGTAATCATAACACCTCATTCGTTGTAAGAAATGGACATGTGTCAGCACGAAACATTATTACTAAAAGCATTTTCGATGTCGAAAACCCCAATCGATCACGCGTAGCTAGTAGAAGCGTGACGCATAGAACGAGAGGATGAATGCATTTAATGCATCTTTCAAACGTTGCACTCACCTTTTCTTCCAAAGGTAATGCGACGTGGGGGGCAATGTTGCACCCTATTTCTGGCCGATTGAAAGAAAATGAATTAGAAAATAACACTTGGAGTTATATGAACATTGTACAAAGAAATGAACGAGAGTGTAGGGTTGTTCATAGTGTTACATGTGGCGCAAGGTGAATGCGACACGACAATGGAAAGAGATAAAAGAGAAAAGGATGATCGTGGTTAAGTAACAAAACGGTTACAGAAACAAGTGGCAAAATAGAAAAGTCTGGAACATCGGTCATGCCGGGTAAAGTGCTAGAAACTCTCGGTTGTGCAATCGATCAAGATTATAAATACTGCAGAAAGCAATGTTGCAAAGGGTCCAACACCAAACCAAACCAAACCAAATCAAACTATCTCTTAATTATCATGCTCCTTAGCATCTTTCTATTTACATTCCTTAGTGTAATAATCATAATCAGCTTTATTTTCACCTTCATTAACATAATTTTACTTTTCACATTTTGTAGTATTAGTTGTGAATTAACTGTTCATAATAGTAGATTTGTAACCGTTATCAAATAGTTGATAATTCTAGTTGTACTCAAAGTCTATGCTCACACACTAGACTCGTTTTAATGAAGTATCTACACGGAGAGGTATTCTACGGCATGTTTCGCACAACTACTATAAGTGTCATTTTTTGTTTTATTTTAATTAGTTTTGTAGTGAAAGTTCTTTCGTACGGAAGTCAAATGAGTAACCTATCATTGGAGGACAAACCTTACCCTCCAAATATCGCCTAATCTTTTAAAAAAATTATGCGAGTGACTGAATCAACGATCGATCTTTACGGATCACGGTATCTATTATCTTGGCACTTAGGGTTATTATTGTTTGGTTTGACTCGGGTCATGTATTGATCGATACTGGCACACCCGCAATCACTTCACATACCTGAGCTAAAAAAATCGAGGACAATAGTCAGCACTGATGCATCAGACAACGTCAATGATGACATAGACCAATGAGCTCAGGAGAAGCAGGATTTTTCTGCTCTCCCCGAGCAGAGGATCCGGACTCAGGAGTTCTAATGGACGTCCAAATCAGTGTTGCATCTAGTATTTAAATACTCGGTGTAGGGGAGTGAGTGCGTGTGTAAAACATCTAATATTTAAATACTCGGTCCCTTTTGGTTTTTGCACGCGGTTTGGGTGGATCTCCAACTGTGGATCTCACTTTGATATCTGTGACTTACATCCACACTGTCCATCTATTTTGACAGCTCTTTTAGGACATGAACCGAAAAATGAAGCATATCCAAATCTTAAGTGTTCCATACCAAAAGGAAACATCCGTAATGAATACTCACCATCAAAAACTTCATGGGGCCACTGGAATGTTTATCTTTCATCCAACCTGTTGATAAGGTCACAAAGACCTTGATGAAGAGACCACAAAAATATCAGCAAGATCCAAAACCTTGTGGCCCATGAGAAGTTTTTAATGGTCCACTATCACTATTTTCTTGTATTATGGTCCACCTGAGATTTGGATCTGCTTCATTTTTTTAGATCATGCATTAAAATGAGTTTTCAAAACAGATGGACTGCATGGAGATAAGGAAAATACATCACCGTGGCCCCACTGTCAGGGATCCCACCTACCTCAGTGTATCCTGGGATTCACCTAATCCGTTCCCTTGGTTTTTATAGTTAACTTGTACTCCATATTCAGCAAGAAATGCTCCGGTACTCTGAGAGCACTGTAATTTAAAGTGCACCTTGTTGAATCGGGGACACTTACTGTTCAATCCATTGATATACACCGGTTCATTGGTCCTACAAACATTTCATGGGCTATCATGCAAATATCACACTTATATCAGAAAAATTAACCGTTTTATAAATAGTTTTAATATGGACAGTCAATATTGTTTAAACAAAAATACGTCCAATAGTTTTAATATGGATTGCTTGTGATTCTAAAGAATCACTTTTGATAGGCAGTCATAGCCCACGCATCCATGGTTGGAAAAAAGACGGGTATTAAACACAAGGCTAAACTAAGGTCATCCAATCAATGTGATTTTTATATGGTAGCTTGTTAAATATTCTATGGACTTAATGGTTAATATTGATCAATTTATTGGATTTTTTAAGTGAACCAATGTAATAGGAGGACTATAACTTGCATACAGTGCTCTTACCAAAACTAAAATTACGTCGGTAGTCAAACACGATACCTTCGTATGTGCGGAAGCTTAAAGAGCAACTAGTATTATAGCTAAGTCTTATGGGGGGGTGATTAGGACCTTTTGAAATTCTTTTCGCCTACGTATATTTTTAACAAATTAAACTAAGTAAGAAAGAACACTTCGGCTTCCAAGCCTAAGTGGGTCCAATCACAAGACTAGCATATGGTTTAAACAATAAACTACATAGTCTAAGCATGCATAGATAATCAAAAGATTTAACTAATCAATCTCCTATTCTATGCAATTTACGTAGACTTATGAGAATGGATTAATGAGTTCAAGTCTACACAACTAATGAAAGTACATCTTGTGTGTAGATGTGCCTATCTAGTACCTAGCATACATTCCCATCAAGCATTCATAATTAAATAATTAAACATACAATGCTAAGATATTAATGTGCTCAAATCATTCACAAACACAAGCATGTATCGTGGTTCGACTTTGGGTCTACTCCACTTCCGGTTCAAGTACTCAACCCCATTGAGTACACTGGCATTCACTATCGGAGGTCTTAAATGAGGTTCACCTCTCAACCTTTACATGGAGGTTTTACCGGTTAACCTCTTAACCATAACCAGAATTTTGGACAAAGGGCTAACTCTCAACCCAAACGGAGTTTTGGATATAGGCTAACTCTCAACCTGACGCACGTTCACTCCTGTGTTGAAGGCTCTCCCTTAGAATCTTTGTTTAGGCCCGGCAAACGAGCTAAGGAGTGCCAAACAGCCCTAGTCTTTAGGCCGACAAATGAGCTAAGGAACAACCAATGTCCCTAGAATTTTATGCTCGACAAACAAGCCAAGGATCGGCAAGCGACCCTAGTTCGAGTTTGACAAACAAACAAACTCTACACTTAACTCCTATAGGGAATTGAGTGGATGGACTCTCAATAAAGATAACCTTACTTGTTGGATGAGCCTCTTGTTCAGTGTCGCTTTGGGTTGCTTGATTTCTGCTCTCTCATGCTTTAATCAGCTTCCCTTGCTCCCCCAATCGTGTTGTCGCTACGTCACCAATGCCTCAACTACACTTGATCAATTACCTTGCTTGTGATTCCTTTGAGATGCTCAAGGTAATAAGAAGGTAGGTTTGAGAACGCTAAACTAATAGGAATGGGTTGCCTAGAGTTGATCACCTACAACGATCTCATCTTGAGCTTTGGATAAGGTTTTGACTATCAAGAAAGATCCAAGCTCTAGAGATCAAGAGGGGTTAAAGGTCATCTTCTATACGAGCTTGGAATGCTCCATTCTTGTGTGAAATCAAAAGGAAGATGCCTTACAATGGTTAGAGATTGAGCCTCTAATGATCTCCAACAATGGTGGCTTCAATCCTCTCAAAATCCCTCTCCTTACCCCAAAAAATGAGCCAAGCCTTTAAATAAACAAAGCCTCAATTATTATAAAACGGCTACAAAACGGCTCTATCCGACTGTCCTCGACCGGTCGAGCGACCGATTGTATTATGGCCTGAACAGTGTAAAATCTCGTTGTCTTAACTTGACAGGTCACCGACCGATTTGATGACCGGTCGGACAGACCGGCTGTAAACACCCCACCTTCGGCTACAAGGCTGGTTGAGATAGCTGAATGAATGGAAGTCCATACCCCTAAACCCTATGTCCAAACCCAGCCAAACTCGCCCTTGCAAGCCCCAATCCATAGCCCAACTCAAGCCTAAACCTAGTCAACTCACCCCTAAACATCAACCCGAAAGACCCTCCATAAGAAAAACCAGTCCAAAAATCCTAAAAAAGTCAAACTTGGTGAGTTAACCCGCCGAGTCAAATCACCGAGTCAGTCTAGCCCTTGCACCCAGTCAACTCACCTTGTCAAACCCATTTTCAAAACCCAGTTGACTCACCCGGTTCCGAGCCTCAGCTTCGGAGTAGCTCTGAACCTCGAACCTGGGGCTTTCTTGCTTCAAGTTCGGAGGTCGTACGCTCCGAGGTTAAAGCAAGGAGTTCGTATGGGCGGGGCCGCTCAATCTAATTTATAAGAGCTGCCATCTTTCGTAACTATAAATACCCCATCCCTCTTTCGTTTCTAGCATCCCTCAACATCCCAGAAAACCCATTGATTTCGAGTCCATCTCCACTTCCCTTAACCCATTCCTCCATCAAGGAGAGCCCGAGTCAGAAGAGTCTAGCCCTGGTCCAGCCCAGCCTGACCTTGGTTTAAGCCTCTCAAGCTACCTAAGTTCTGATCTTAGCCGCTCGAAGCAAACCTTTGCGACACCTCCGTCCATCCAGCTATTTCTATACCAGCATCATCTCATTCACATTTAGCATAGTGCAACATTTATTATTCTTTCAACCCCCCTGCTTATCATTCCACTTAAAACACTTGATCAGGTCTTAGCGTATGCTTTGAAGTTTGCCGGTTTGCCCAGAATTCATTCATCAGAAACTTTGATCGATTAAACACATAGCATGCATCTCGCATGTTAACGTCAGATTTTGTAATAGGATCCTCTGGTTGTTCACCTTCTCTCCAACAGGGATTTCCTCCGATAGACCTGTAAGAAGACAGAAAGCAACTTAGGGTGGCTGGTGTCCAGCCGTTAGCCCTCCGATGCTTAAGTCAGGCAAAGCAAGAAGAAGAAAAACCAGGCAAAAGCAGGCCAGAGATTGAATATTGTGTGTACCTTTCTCTTAATGGAGTCATCCCTTTATATAGATCTGAAGCGATCCAATCTGTTACGTAAGATATCGAGATCCCGCTGATTTCGTGTACGATATGGGATCCCGCTAATTTCGTGGGATAAGATCCTTATCCTTAGAGACGAGATCTAACCCAATTACTTATTTTGGCAATCACGTTCCTTGATAACAATCCCTTGAGATTCGGAACCACAAGAGAAGATAAGCCCAAAATCGACCTATACGGGCTGCTGGTAGGCGTGGTAGTAGCGCTGATTGCTCATGTAGAGCTGGAAGCCGTAGTTGGGGTCATAACCGGCGAAAAGGAAGGAGACGCCGAAGGAGCGGGGACCACCAAACTGGGTGTAGCCCTGCTTGGTGTCACAGAGGGATTGGACAAGCTGCTCGACGGGAATCGGGTGCTGGTACTGAAGGCAAAGGGGTGTCGCCACAGAAAAAGCTGTTCGCATGTTGGAATATGGTCGCGAGTCCAAGTGATCGCTCATTCAGATGTAACACTTTTCAATGACTTGTGAGAAGGTCTGCTCGCAGATCGAGAAGGGAATCTCTGCTTTGCTCCATCTGACTATCAGCTATGGGAGTTTGAAGCCTTGTGAATAGGTGCTCCGTAGTTATCCATCCTGCAACTCTCGAGCAGATGATCTCGAGAGTCGAATGGGCACTTCCGTATTTACCCGATCTGCGACTCTTGATCAGATGATCTCGAGAGTCGAATGGGCACTTCCGTATTTACCCGATCATTCGACTCTCGATCAGATGATCTCGAGAGTCGAATGGGCGTCCATATAAAATCTTAATAGCTGAGTTGATCTCCATTATTTTGCCTATAACAGATGCCCCCCAAGTCCTTGCCGCCAAGAATTCGTAAGGGAAGGACTTAGCTCACTATCACACGTAACCGCCCGCTGCCTTCATCGAGAACGGAACCTCACATGATGGGCTGGAATTAATGAGCGCCAGCTTTCCGCAGCCTTTCCGCTGACAGAAAATGAAGGGGCGCTTGCCACGTGTCAGGGGAGTTAATGGGCGTGCCTGCTCGAGTGCTGCGCCGAAGGAGGGGCTGCCACATACCATCTGATGCGGCGGAATGATTGCCTATAAATATACGGAGTCCACCATTTCTCTGGTTTTCTACAGAAGCTTTTTGAAAGGAATTAGCAGTCATCCCTTTTCCCGTCATTCTCCTTCCTCCGATGCTCCCCTTCCTTCTTTCTTCCTTCGGTGTTCCTCTTTCCTCTCTTTTTTTATTACCTGGGTACATTTCCTTTTCTCTTTTTCTTCCTTTTAATCTTCCCATGGTTGGGAACTCTGACGAGACCACCGTCCCTCTAGGTGATGCCACTCTGGAATCCTCTGCTTCTAGCAGTGCGAGGGTTCCGGCAGGGAGATACACAACAGCCGGATATCCTTCTGTTTTATCGGAGGACCGGCTGGCTGAGTTACGGGAGAGATACCTGATCCCCGACTCAATCACTCTCCGATTGCCCGGAGATGGAGAGACACCAGACTCCCCTCCCCCAGGATGCGTAGCTTTTTATGAGTACCAGCTCATCCTGGGGGTACGGATCCCCCTCCATCCCTTCATACGCGACGTTCTCCGGTGTTACAAGATTGCCCCCGGGCAACTCATCGTGAACGGATGGAGGGTAGTCCTGGGCTCCTTTGCCCTCTGGGCTCAGGCCGGCAACAGGGAACTTACAGCGGAGGAGTTCCTCCGTATGTTCCGTCTAAAGAAAGCACCCTCCAGTGAAGGCTGGTATTACCTGTGCTACTGGCACCGGGATAACTTCGTGCTGGGGAAACCCTCCTCGAACTATCCCGGCTGGAGGAAACGGTGGTTCTACGCTTCCGGGAACTGGGAGTCTGCTTCCTCCAGAGGTCCAGGGGTTACCCGTTTTTTCTGTGAAGGTAGGCACAATCTCACATTGTGCAGTTTTCTTCAATTAAGATTTTAGGGTTTTACTTCATTCTGTCCCCTGTTTGTGCTCGCAGGTATCCCGGCCTTGAGAAAACCAAATTTGAAGGGAGGGATCAACGAGAAAATAGTCAAGGTGTACAAGGTGCCTGTTGGTGATAGGCACATCGAGGCTTGCTTGTCTCCCTCGCGACTTGCAGCAGCGGGCCTAATATCCAGAGGAGAAGCTGAGATGACGAAGGCCGGGGAGAAGAGGGGTCTGCTGCCCCGACTGAAGGGCACGAACTCCAAAAGGCAGAAGAGAACACCTGCCGAACCATCTCAACCACCCGTCCGTAAGGGTAGCGATTAACCTGCCCCTCTCGCGAGCACGGCGGGGGCTCCGGCAGGGCCCAATATTCCCCCACTGGTGGTCGCACCTGGACCACCAGTGATTAACATTGCTGACAATTCCCCGGATGGGGCGGGGTCCAGCTGCCCCCCAGCTGAAGAGGCTCGAGAGCAAATAGAGCCTCGAGAGCCGACTCCTGCTCGCGAACTGATCCCTACTACCAAGCAGGGACCTGCTCGCGAGTCGATGCCCCCACCTCGCGAGCCGGCTGGGTTGGTCATTGCCCAACCATCTGGGAGTGAGACATATTCTATCCCCCGCCACCTCCATCCAATATGTAAATTCTTGTTCGAGAACGTCCCCCCCAAGCCTTTGGCTCTCTTCCCGAGCCAAGCCCTGAGAACCTTTTCCTCGAAGCGGGGGTGAGGATGGTTCAGGTAAGACCTCGCCAAGGCCTTCTTGCTTTAGTCTGTTGTTACATTCCAGAATACTTTATCTCACATTTTTCGTTACTTTTGCAGGGCTTAGATCTTATCCTGCGAACGAGGCGTGATATCGTTGCCGCCCGTCACGTGATAGATGAAGCTGAGGGGAAGAGAACTGCCTTGGAGAAGGCAGTTCAAGGAAGGGATCAACTCCTCAAGTCCCGTGAGGCAGTGATCTCTAAGAGAGATGAGGAGATCAAGATCCTCATAGAGAAAGTCCAAGTTTTGACCGAGAGGTATCAAGCTTTGGACTCTAAGTTCGCGAAGCTCACCGACTTGAAGGAGAAGGCGGAGAGAGAGAAGGAGATCTTTCGCCAAGACAAGATCTCATTGGAGGAGCGGCTTGCGGAGGCTAGGTCGCAGCTCAAAGAAGCCAACGAAAACCTGGAGAAAGAGCGCTCCGCTCTCGCACAACTCAAGGACGACTCGATCCACTGGGACGAGGAGAAAGTCGCCCTTGTAAAAATGCTCTCGGAGGAAGGTCCTCGGGCAATTTTCGAGTTTCGGACTTCGCAGCTATATGACGATGAAAGATATGAGTCATATGATGCTGGTCGCGACTTTGCGCTAAGAGTAGTGCAACGAATGACCCCATCCTTCGGTATGGGGAAATTTGGTCGAATCGCGACCATCATAGCTGCAGAAGAGCAAGCTGCTACTGAGAACGAGGTGACTGAAGCCACGCAGGCTGGAGGGGCTCCAGAAATGGGCCCTGAAGTCGAGAGCACAGCTCCTCCAAGAGATTGATTTCCTTTCTCCTGTACTCGCGAGCAGATATTTTGTAAACATTTATCATTAATGAAAAGATATTTTTGGAAGTGTGGTGGTTCTTCTTGTTTACTCTTTCCCTTTCATGCAATGAATACCTTCTCGTTGTTGTTTACTTTCTTTTCCTTTGTGCACTGAATGCCTTCCTGTTGCAATGAGTTATGCTCAACCCGGGGGGTCGTAGCGACCATGCCCTCGTGGAGATAGACTGATCTATCGATTGAGAGATGAAATGTGCTCAATCCGGGGGGTCATGACGACCATACCCTCGTGGAGATAGACTGATCTATCGATTGAGAGATGAAATGTGCTCAATCCGGGGGGTCATGACGACCATACCCTCATAGAGATAGACTGATCTATCGATTGAGACTCCAAGTTTACCAAGGGTAGAAGGATGGTCACCCATAAAATGGAAATGCGACCATCCTAGGTGAATTTAACCCTACTAAAGGTAGGCAATTGGCCAAGGGATTGTATGCATCCTCTTCAGGGCTATTCATGTCCAAGTAAATGGATTAGCGACCAAAAGATATCTTCCACTTTATTCATAAAATGTTGTTATGAACTACATCGAATCTAAGGATAGTATCGTAGCAAATGCTCCACATGCCAAGGGCGATGTACGGGCTTTCCCTGCATGTCTTCAAGGTAATAAGTACCGGGTCGCACAATCCTAATGACCCTATACGGGCCTTCCCAATTTGGATCCAGCGAACGTGCGGGAACTCCGAGTTTTTGCCTCAGGACCAAATCTCCAGGTTGGAAGGATCTAGGTCGAATCTTAGCATTTCGATAACGAGCAATACGTTGTTGATATGCTGCCACTCGTACTTGGGAGGCATTTCTCCGTTCTTCCAAGAGATCGAGATGAAGTCGAAGGTCTTCCTGATTACTCGCGGGGTCATACCGCTCGATCCGATATGAGGGCACTTGAATTTCCACGGGTACTACTGCATCGACACCAAACGCTAAGGAGAAAGGGGTTTCACCTGTTGATGTACAAGCCGTGGTTCTATATGCCCATAGTACTTCTGGCAGAAGTTCTGGCCACACACCTTTATATTCACCTAACTTGGTCTTTAAGTGGTGCTTGATGATCTTATTCACTGCCTCGACTTGCCCATTCGCCTGAGGATGATATGGAGAAGTGCGGAGATTACGTATCTTCCATTTTTCACAAAATTCATCAAAGGCTGCGTTGTCGAACTGCGTTCCGTTGTCGGTAATTATAGTGTAAGGAAGTCCGAAACGGCATATGATATTTCTCCATATAAACTTAGTAGTTTGTTTCTCAGTAATCTTGGCTAATGGTTCTGCCTCGGCCCATTTGGTGAAGTAATCAACCGCCACGATCGCGAACCTATTTTGTCCCTTTCCCATGGGTAAGGGCCCGATGATATCGACCCCCCACTGAGCGAAAGGCCATGGGCTATCAACTGGAGTCATCCATTCGGATGGTACATGAGGTATAGGTGAATAACGTTGGCACTTGTCACATTTTTTAGAAAGTTCAATTGCATCTGCTTTCATAGTGGGCCAATAATATCCTTGCCGCAGCGCCTTATATGCTAGGGATCGCCCCCTGGGGTGATTACCACATGCCCCCTGGTGTACTTCGTCTAGAACACGAAAGGCTTCTTCTGGATGTAGACACCTTAAATAAGGCAAGGAAAAGCTCTTGCGCAACAATATTCCGTCTTGCAAGGTATACCTGGCAGCCCGAAGGCGAATTTATCTTGCAGCTTTCTTGTCCTCTGGTAGGTATCCGTCTCTGAGATACAGGATGATGGGATCCATCCAGCATGGAGATGATTGTACCGATATTACTTGCTCGAGAGTCGCTTGGTCGATACTTAGGTTCTGACGATGCTCGATGGGGACCGAATGTGATAACTCAGATTCTGGTGCAGAGGCGAGCTTTGCCAGGGAATCGGCAAGTTGGTTCTTCTCGCGAGGAATATGAATTATTTCACAAGTCTTCAGTTTTGCGAGCAGGATGAGGACACGAGACTTGTATAAGGCCATCCTTTCTTCTTTGGCCTCGAATTCACCAAGGACTTGGTTGACAATGAGCTGGGAGTCGCTATGAATTGACAGATTCTGAATTGCAAGGACAATGGCCAATTCGAGGCCGACGACCAGGGCTTCATATTCTGCTTCATTATTCGAGATACGAGAATCGAAACGCAGAGCATATTGGAAATCCGACCCGTCGGGAGCCACTAAAATCAGGCCCGCTCCACTGCCACTGGCCCGCGACGACCCGTCCACGAAGAGTGACCAAGGAGGCTGGTCGCTGGTCATGGTATTATCATCAGGAGAGTATGTGAATTCGACGATGAAGTCAGCCACGGCATGGCCCTTGACTGCGGTCTTAGGGCAGAATGAGATATCGTGCTCGCTGATCTCTACTGCCCATTTAGTTAAGCGTCCGGAAGCCTCAGGTTTTTGAAGGACTTGCCGTAGTGGATGATTCGTTGGTACTAGAATAGCGTGGGCTTGAAAGTATGGTCGCAGTTTTCGAGCTGCTGTGACTAAGGCTAGGGCCAGCTTCTCCATATCAGAATACCTAGTTTCTGCATCAACCATTGCTCGACTGATATAATAAACAGGCCTTTGCACCCCAGAATCTTCTCTTATTAAAGCGACGCTAACGGCCGTAGAGGACACAGATAAATACAGAATGAGTTGCTCATGTGCTACAGGTTTAGATAAAATGGGGGGTGTGCTCATGTATAGCTTCAATTGTTGAAAAGCCTCTTCACACTGTGGTGTCCATTTCCAATCAGACTTGGCCGTTGCACGAAGGAGTTTGAAGAATGGTAAGCACTTGTCAGATGCTCGCGAGATGAACCTGTTCAATGATGCGATGCGACCAGCCAGACGCTGGACGTCCTTCAGAGTGGTGGGGGATTTCATCTCTATCAATGCTTTTATCTTTTCAGGATTTGCCTCAATTCCGCGCTGGCCGACCATGAACCCGAGAAATTTTCCTGCAGAGACTCCGAACGCACATTTTTCTGGGTTCAATTTCATTTGATACTTCCTCATTAGGCCGAAGGCTTCTCGAAGATCAGAAATATGATCATCTTCTACGGTGCTTTTCACGAGCATGTCATCGACATAAACTTCCATATTCCTACCGATTTGATCAGCGAATATTTTGTTGACGAGACATTGATAAGTGGCTCCTGCATTTTTAAGACCGAACGGCATTACCTGGTAGCAATATAATCCCCGATCTGTGATGAAGGCGGTATGCTGGCTATCAGGTGGATGCAACATGATCTGGTTGTAACCAGAATAAGCATCCATAAAACTGAGCAGAGCGTGTCCAGCTGTTGAATCGACCAACTGGTCAATCCGCGGTGTCGGGAAGCTATCTTTGGGGCATGCTTTGTTCAAATCTGAATAGTCGACGCACATTCTCCATTTGCCATTAGCTTTCCGGACGAGAACCACGTTCGCAACCCACTCTGGGTAGTCTACTTCTTTTATGAAATTGACCATGAGTAGCTTCTCGACTTCAGCTTTGATGGCCATTTGTCTTTCTGCAGTGAAGGCACGTCGACGCTGGTGTACGGGCTTATGTTTCGGGTCGATATTGAGACGATGTACAATGACATTGGGGTCGATGCCTGGCATATCTTTATGAGTCCAAGCGAACACATCCTGGTATTCGGTGAGGAAACAGACCAGATCTTCATGATGGACACTGGTTAAAGAGGATCCAATGTACACGACCCTAGACGGGTCGTCTTTGGTTAGGTGAATCGCCACTGTTTCTTCCCCAGGAGTTCCTGATTTAAGAACATTCTCCCTCGGATCCAACGAGGTGTTGGTGGGAAAGTTGGGTGAACCTTGTGCTATCTCCATAACGGGCGTCGCTTGAGCCTTCTTTCGATCTTGTAGGGCTATCTGGTAGCAAGACCGTGCCTCTTGTTGACTTCCTCGCACGACCCCGATACCATTTGGGGTAGGAAATTTGACACACAGATATGAAGGGTGTAAGGCTGCCCCAACCTTAGTAAGAGACGGCCGCCCCAGAATGGCGTTATACGCTGATTTTCGATCCACCACGAGGAAGTTTACGAAGACGGTAGTCTTCGCTGGACTTTCTCCAAAAGTAACTGGGAGATCGATGCTTCCTTCAGGTGTTACTACCTCACCTCCGAAGCCGACTAGGGGGGTCGATACTGGCTTGAGAAGGCTTCTGGCAAGTGCCATTTTGTTGAAAGCCTCCAAGTATAGAATATCGGCTGAGCTACCTGTATCCACCATAATTCGATGTGTCAGATAATTTGATACCTTCAATGTGACTACGATGGAGTCTTCATGAGGGAAGTGAATTCCCGTTGCATCTTCGAGAGTGAAGGAAATTGGAGGATGGCTGGTCTTTGATGAGCTAGACATTTGTTCCAGCCAATAGATTTGCTGAGGTTCTTTGGACGCCTTTCGAGCGTATGCTTTTCTTGAAGCTTGAGAATCGCCCCCGCAAGCTGGTCCTCCGATGATGGTGCGGATTTCTCCCGTAGGCTCAGCTTCTTGGTTAGTTTGATGATGAGGTTGTTCCTTTTGGCGAGATGAGGTGTTCGCCCTTTCTGGTGATCGATTTTTATGAGCAACATAATCCTAGAAATGGCCTTTTTGAATAAGGGCTTCGATATGGTCTCGTAGAGAGATGCAGTCCTGGGTTCTATGCCCGTGATCTTTGTGAAAGTAACAGAACTTGCTCTTGTCTCTCTTCTCGGGATCAGATTTGATCTTTGCAGGCCACTTCACATATGGCTTGTGTTTAATCTCCATTAGAACCTTTTCATGAGACCGATTAAGAGGAGTGTAGTTATGATATTTACCAGAATAAGGCTTCTTGGGAGAACGATCGCGTTGATCACGACGATATTTTTTATCTGTAGAAGAGGCTCCTTCTGGCTTGCGTTTCTTACCCTGTACTCCATGGCGTGTTAATGCGACTTCTTCTGCATTGATATATTTCTGAGCTTTGGCTTGGAACTCTGCCATAGTTTTTGGAGGGCTCTTATCTAAAGCAAACCTGAATTTCTCGCTCGTTATTCTGGCTATGAGGGCTGTAAGACCTTTTTCTTCAGTATAACCCTCAGTTTGAACGGCTTCCGCAGTAAACCGTACTGTGAACTCCTTTATTGTCTCCCCATGCTGTTGTTTTAGATCCATTAGATGGGAGGCTGGCTTCTTAGTGCGAATGCTTCCCATGAATTGAGAAAGGAATATTTCCGATAACTGAGAAAATGAGCTGATGGAACGAGGCTTTAATCCCCGGAACCACGTACGAGCTGCTTCCTTCAATGTTAGGGAGAAAGCCCTACACATGATTTCTGAGCCATGTCCCTCCAACTCCATGAGAGACCTGTATGTTTCTAGGTGTTCAAGAGGATCACCAATACCTGTATACGGGGTGATAACAGGCGTTCGATACTTTCTAGGTAACGGCGCCTCCATGACCTCGCTGGTAAAGGGGGACTCGGATTGATGTATCGCTGCCATGATGGTAGATGACCGATTTGCCTGATATCGCTGTTCCATGACGTCAAAACGATCATGGATTCTTTTGAGATCTCCTTCCCATGGTAAGGTATAGCCTGATGTTTCAGCGGTGGAGCCTTGAGGTTGAGGTTGTCGAGACAAACTAGAATGTATAGAATGTGGAGAAGGCACGGTATGATGATTGCCAAGTGGTGTCCGGTTTGATGGTGGATGGTGTGGCGGGACCTGTGGTTCATCCATAGAATGTCTGGAAGCCACTGGTATGGGTTGCGATGGTAACCCTTCGGAGGGTTGTCTCTGCGGTTCAGGGAGATGCTGATCAAGTCGATTCGACAGGGCCTGAACTCCGGCATTCAGAGTCAGAAGAGTATTTCCGAGGAAACGCAAGACATCATCTTGATTTCCAGAAGCTTCCAATAATGGGTTTGCTGATGGCATATTTGGGGCTCCTTGAGGTATGTTCGTCGAAGCAGGTGGAAGGGTAGGTACGGATTCCGTCTCATCGGGCGGAGGTGGTGCCTGCCTTGAAGTCGAAGGATGAACAGCCTTTTTAGGAGGCATCGCCGAAGGATTTTTATTGATGGTTAGAACGATTGATTTCGACGATCAAGTCGTTCCCACAGACGGCGCCAAACTGTTAACGTCAGATTTTGTAATAGGATCCTCTGGTTGTTCACCTTCTCTCCAACAGGGATTTCCTCCGATAGACCTGTAAGAAGACAGAAAGCAACTTAGGGTGGTTGGTGTCCAGCCGTTAGCCCTCCGATGCTTAAGTCAGGCAAAGCAAGAAGAAGAAAAACCAGGCAAAAGCAGGCCAGAGATTGAATATTGTGTGTACCTTTCTCTTAATGGAGTCATCCCTTTATATAGATCTGAAGCGATCCAATCTGTTACGTAAGATATCGAGATCCCGCTGATTTCGTGTACGATATGGGATCCCGCTGATTTCGTGGGATAAGATCCTTATCCTTAGAGACGAGATCTAACCCAATTACTTATTTTGGCAATCACGTTCCTTGATAACAATCCCTTGAGATTCGGAACCACAAGAGAAGATAAGCCCAAAATCGACTTATACGGGCTGCTGGTAGGCGTGGTAGTAGCGCTGATTGCTCATGTAGAGCTGGAAGCCGTAGTTGGGGTCATAACCGGAGAAAAGGAAGGAGACGTCGAAGGAGCGGGGACCACCGAACTGGGTGTAGCCTTGCTTGGTGTCACAGAGGGATTGAACAAGCTGCTCGACGGGAATCGGGTGCTGGTACTGAAGGCAAAGGGGTGTCGCCACAGAAAAAGCTGTTCGCATGTTGAAATATGGTCGCGAGTCCAAGTGTTCGCTCATTCAGATGTAACACTTTTCAATGACTTGTGAGAAGGTCTGCTCGCAGATCGAGAAGGGAATCTCTGCTTTGCTCCATCTGACTATCAGCTATGGGAGCTTGAAGCCTTACGAATAGGTGCTCCGTAGTTATCCATCCTGCGACTCTCGAGCAGATGATCTCGAGAGTCGAATGGGCACTTCCGTATTGACTCGATCTGCGACTCTTGATCAGATGATCTCGAGAGTCGAATGGGCACTTCCGTATTTACCCGATCATTCGACTCTCCATCAGATGATCTCGAGAGTCGAATGGGCGTCCGTGTAAAATCTTAATAGCTGAGTTGATCTCCATTATTTTGCCTATAACATCGCATAAAGCACCTGTCAGTTCGAGCGTATGCTCTGGGCTTGCTTGTTAATGGAAACCTGCCCATCAGAAACTCTTATTGTTCAGACCCACATTCATGCATCATATTATTCATGAGAATGTACGAGGATTAAATCAAACTTTCAAGTATTAGTTCGATTCTGTGAAGTAAAGACCGTACTTCGGTACGGGCAAAGTGGGTGCCTAACACCTTCCCACCCTGTAACCGTGATCCCTTACCTTGAATCTCTGACCCCATATAAAAAGGAGTCATTTTAGAGGAAGGAACATTCAAATTCCCTTCTATAATGTTTCTACAGGGTCTAGCCAACTATAGATTCGAAGTAACTGGCTAGTGGCAACTCTGGTCTTATACGAACTTATCTTATATACCCGATAACACGACAATTGAAAAAGCCCTCGAGAAAGAGGTGAGCCAGTGGCACAACGGTGATTCGCATAACCCCTTTTCGAAAGGGAGGGTCGGGAGTGCGAAAAGGCGAGCGTCCACAGAATGACGACTATGCTGGGGAGTAAACTAGTCCCACTAGTCATGATCCAACTTGAAAAAAATGGAATCCTTCTTGTACTTGAAAGTCATTAGTCCTCATACAATCTCATCTGCATAGCATTCTATCTATAAAAAAATAGAAAAATCTAAAACCCAAAAAAGTAGAACATATCCCTCACCATTGCGCCTCCTCGAGCTCAACGTCTTCGAAAACAACTTCCCTTCCGCAACATAATCTACACCCGAGCTCAGCAAGCCATGTCCGACCACGAAGAAGAAGCTCACCTCTTCCCTGCCATCGACATGGACAAAGTGCAACCTCCAGCGCAACAACCGATTGAAAACACTCCAATCATGCAAGAAATGACATAAGGAATGAGAGCAATGCAAGAAATGTTCTTGCAATTCATGCAAGTACAAGCTACCGTAGTAGCCAACAATCAAGTTGGCCTAGTTTAGCAATCTCAGCAACCATGGCGGGCCCTTCTGGCCTCCAGTTCAAATCAAGCACAATCGTCGGAGTTTGCACAAGACTACCGACAACAACCATCTCAGCCCTCTGTTATTGGACATCCTTCTCAATATCTTCTTGCGGTAACAAGACCGTTTCAGAGCATTCCCGCCGCAAGGACTTTCAATCAACTTCTAGTCAATCTTGCAAGGAATGATCTCAGTAGATTCCAGCATGTCTCCGCCGATGGGACTCCTTTTCTATCTCAGTATGTCCTTGCCAATGGAACCTTTACTCAATTTCAGCATATCCCCGCCGACGGGATTTCAATTCAATTTCCAGCAGCAGGGACATCACTGGCGAATGCCCACAATTGGAGTCAGTGTCAAGCCCACATCAATCAGTGGACAGTGGCGAATACCCAACAAGGGGGTCACTTCCCAACATCTTAGCCTCCTATAAACAAGAACACTTTTCAATATCAGCACATCCCCACCGATGGGATTCCAGTTAATTTCCAGCAATCTTCAATTCAGCAATCTCCAGTTAATTTCCAGCAATCTTCAATTCAGCAATCTCCAGTTAATTTCCAGCAAATTCCAGTTCAACCTTCAGTTTAGTCTCTAGCTCAATTACAGTAATTTCAAGCATAAGTTTGTCAGAATCCAGATCAATCATCAAATTAAATTTAGCAACCCACAGTTGCTTTCCAGTAAGCCCATAAGGTCGAAGACTTCGACCACTATGCCCAAGAAGAGCGTGCCTTACTGCGAGAGACACCAATCGCTCGAGTAGATCATGCAGGACTGGGCGAGTTATGGGAGCAGTTCCAGACCTTGCAAAATCAACTACAGTGACAACAGGGAATCGATTTACCCTCGACCAAGTTCAGAGACTCGTGTCCATTTCCAGATGCTCAAATACTTCAAAACTTTGAGGTTCCAAAATTCAAAAGATACGATGGCAGCGGTTGTCCCACGGCATATCTTAAGGCTTTCTGTGGAGAGCTGAGTGCAATCGCAGGAAATGAAGGAGCTCTCATTCGCTTATTCCAAAATCTCTGAAGGGCGATGCCCTAGACTGGTATACATCATTAGATTGACATCGCATCAGGACTTAGGAGCAACTCTCCCAGGCTTTCGTCGACAGGTTCGCATACAATCTTAACATGACACCCAAGAGAGCAGACCTCACAGCTCTTAGACAAAGGAGTGATGAAACATTGTCAGCTTATGTAGGATCTTGGCGAGCTATGGCAGCCAGAATGCGAACACCCATCGTTGACTAGGAAAAAATCTCCTTGATTGTCCACTCAACATATCCTCGCATATCTGGGTATCTCATCTCACACCCATATGCGAATTTCTCTCAGTTAATCTGTGCGGGAGAGCAAGTCGAAGTAGGAATCTGCGCAAGGACAATCTCCCCATGGCCTCACCAGGCCACTCCTGTCAAACGGAACAGAGTGGAAGGAAGACCCATTGGATAAGGGAATGGAAACCGCAACGGTTCTCCTCCTCGCCCGACAGAGGTAAATAACACCATCGTCACTACTCAGGGCAACCAATATGCTCCCGCACAAGGACGCCAACCATATCAACAGAATCAGGCTCAGCATCAACCTTAGAGGTATCAACTGCAGCCATCTCTACCACAACCAAATCCTCAACCACAGCCACAACCACCTCGACAGCAGTAGCAGTTCAGAGGGAATGGCCAAAACTCATATCAGAATAGGCAGAATTACAAGGAGTTCAGGAAATTCACTCCTCTCACTCAGCCACTCAGTCAAGTCATGACTATGATGGTACAAAAGCAATTACTCACTCTGATGGCACCCAGGCCTCCTCCAAATCCTCTGCCTCCGAACTACCGAGAAAATGAGTATTGTGCCTACCATCAAGGGCATGGCCATGCTACTGATCGATGCATGACTCTAAAAAATGCCATTCAAAATTTGATTGATGACCGTAAGATGTCATCTCAGTCCCCGGAACTCCTCCAGTTGCTCCTACCAACATCCTTCAGAATCCTCTACCTCAGCATCCAATGGACCTCAGTTTTTCTCGCAACCCTGCCATCAACAACATAGAAGAGGGAGAGTGCCTCGATCACTTCTTCTCCCGTATCCAGTCCATTCATGCCTACACTTATGGGCTAACAAAATCTCCTTCGATCCTGCAAGGGGTAAACCCCTTCCTTCCTTCAGTCTTCGAGTCGCTAGTACTTGAGAGAGCACCTCCATATAATACATCAGTTGTCCAAGGGCCTGCCCTTTTGTAAGGGGCACCTCACAATCATTCATGCTGGGAGCCGGTCATTCTGGAAGGAGCACAGTCGTACATCGAACCCGTATACGAACCTATCGTTTTGCAAGGGGTAGCTTCAGCTCAGGAACAATCCAATCCACAATGGAGGGATTATACTTATTGTTAGTGCACTTTTCTGTGGTATACTGTGCACCTTGTTTGTCAATTACTTAGGTCAGTAGGTCTAGTGTCGGTTGAGCTTAATGAAGACGAAGACCGAAGACTCAAGTGGCCCGGCTGCATCAAGAAAGAAGATACAGGTAAATGTGATGCCTTGGTGTGCCTTGCCTTGACCAAAACCTAACCCATAACCTCTTAGATGACTTGCACCACCTAGGTATACCTTTAGTCATCATCATTAGTCTTAGAACTCCATGAAAAACATGATAAATTAGACTAATTAAAGAGGTGGAAGCTGCTGTAATAAAAAAGGCTCAAACAGTAGTTTCCGATAGGACTCCGATCAATCGGACAGGTGCTCCGATAGGACTCCGATCGATCGGACATAAATCCCGATCAATCAAAAATTGTCCCAGAAAAAATTGAAAACTCACTGGACATATTTCTGATCAATCGGACAGTCTTCCGATCCATCGGAAGGGGCCGTCCGATCAATCGGACAGTGTTACGATCAATCGGAATTTCTTCCAGAGACTTCTCTGGATAGATTTTCGATCAATCGGACTTGTCTCTGATCAATCGGACACTTTTTTTGATCAATCGGAGATGCACGAATCTGCCCGTTTTTTTACCGTTGGAAGAAAATCTATTTAAAAGGGGGATTCATTTTTTGAGCTAGGCGAGGGGATTTTGAGGAGATAGAAGCCACCATTGCTAGAGATCATTAGAGGCTCTATCCCAAATCTAAAGCAAGTCATTCTCCTTGTGTTTTCATCACAAGCTTGGGCCATTCAATGGCATCTTGAGAATGGACTTGTTCCCTCTTGATTCCTAGGGTTTAGACACATTGATGATAGTTAAATCCTTTGTCTAAACACTACCTAGGAATCCATTTAGGTGCATTCCTCTAGGAAACCCATTTCCTACCATTTGTAGAGGTTTCACTATTCCCTAGCACCTTGGGCATCTCCAATGGAGCATCACATGCAAGGTAGCTGATCTTGGAGCTGAAGCCTTGGCAAAGCAACGGCGTCAACGATCGGGGGAGCACAAGGGGAGCTGATTCAAGCACGGGAGAGCGAGAAGAAGCAACCCAAGACGGCGCAATAAGGGGCTCAATCCGACAAGTAAGGTTGTCTTGTTAAGAGTCCATCCACTCAATTCCCTATGGGAGTTGAGTGTAGAGTTTGTTTGACAAACTCGCCCCGGGGTCGTTAGCCGATTCTTGGCCTATTAGTTGGGCCTAAAATTTAGGGACGTCAGCCGTTCCTTGGCACGTTAGTCGGGCCTAAAACAAAGTCTCCAAGGTGGAGCCACCAACACGGGTGCAAACGTGTAGGTTGGGAGGAACCTGTAAACTCCCCGGTTGGGTGGATCCGAGTTAAAACACCTTGGTTGGGAGGAACCAGATTTAAACTCCCCAGTGAATGCCGGTGTGCTCAAAGGGGTTGAGTACTTGAACCGGGAGTGGAGTAGACAAGTAGTCGAACCACTATACATCCTTGTGTTTGTGATTGATCTTGAGCACATTTCTCTTTATGCATTGCGTTTAATTGTTAATTATGTATGCTTAGTTAGGAATGTATGCTTAGCACTTGATAGGCACATCCACACTCATAAGATGTACTTTCACTCCTCAAGTAGACTTGAACTTATTGATCCATCCTCATTCAAGTCTATTTGAGTAGCATAGATTAGGTTCTTCATTAGCTTAATCATTTATTAATCTATGCTTGTTTAGACTAGGTTGTTTATAGCTTTTATCATATGCTAGTCTTTTGATTGGACCCACTTAGGCTTGGAAGCCGAAGTGTTAATCGCTTACGTAGTTCAATTTGTTAAATTTGTTAAGTAGGTGAAAAGATTTTTGACATGGTCCTAATCACCCCCTCCTATACGTTTAGCCATAATTCTAGTTGCTCTTTAAGCTTCCGCACGTGTATGCATAGGGTGTCGTGTTAGACTACCCGACGCAATTTCAATTGGTATCAGAGAAGGTTGCTCTTCAAGGACGTAACCGTCTAGAGTAAGATCCGATAACGGAGCACTAGCATCATGTCTAACAAAAAAGGAGAATCTATGTTGCCTCATATTGAACTATAAGTAAAATGATTAGTTGAGGTCAACAATAACTAGGGTAGGAACTATTGTCATATCTCCTACCGAACATTGCTCTCCAACTTGGAATGAACCTAAGGGAGAAAATCTAGGATAGATGAATTCCCTCCCAACAAGCATGTTGGGTCCTATTTATCATACCCAAGGGGGTTGTGATCTAGGTTAGGTGACCTTAGGAGACCATATTGAGCCCAAAGGAAAATCTGAGGATTTCAGCCTCATGTTTGTACTTATGGGCAAATCAGAGGATTCAAGCCTCACTATCCCAAATTCGATAGTTTAGCCTTGCTTAAATTTGTATATTTGCTTTCTAGACTATCATCCGGCTTAGATTAGCTAATCATCTTGAGTTTTATGCTTCATTGTATGCTAATCTTTGCTTACTATTGGTCTTGATATACCAATTGGGGAGGTTGGTTGATTGGGCTACAAGCCCTTGAGCTTTAATGCTTAATGTATATCATAGATGACCAATTAAGCATGATTAACTATGCTTAGATAGTTACATTTTCTTATTAATCATGTTCCTTAGCATGCTCCATGTTTTATATGATCATGCACCCTATACTCTCTCTAGTTAGCATGTGCTTATAGTTATAATTGCGACATACTATCTTCTCTTACCTTAACCTTAATTGATACATCATTAAGGGGGAGAGAATAGCTTGTCAATTGCTAACAAAAAGGGGGAGAAAGATCAAGTCCCACCAAAACTAGTTTGCTATGTTTTGTGATGCAGGGATTGACAGGTTATGGGGGAGCAAACTGAAGAGGAGCTGCTTAGATTAGGCATGTCAAGAGTCCTGTATTTCATTTTATATCAATATAATCTCTTGTACATGTATTTGTTTTGGTAGGTTAGGTTTTTGTAAGTAATTGATAAAGGGGGAGATTGTTAGTGCACTTTTCTGTGGTATACTAGTGCACCTTGTTTGTCAATTACTTAGGTCAGTAGGTCTAGTGTCGGTTGAGCTTAATGAAGACGAAGACCGAAGACTCAAGTGGCCCGGCTGCATCAAGAAAGAAGATACAGGTAAATGTGATGCCTTGGTGTGCCTTGCCTTGACCAAAACCTAACCCATAACCTCTTAGATGACTTGCACCACCTAGGTATACCTTTAGTCATCATCATTAGTCTTAGAACTCCATGAAAAACATGATAAATTAGACTAATTAAAGAGGTGGAAGCTGCTGTAATAAAAAAGGCTCAAACAGTAGTTTCCGATAGGACTCCGATCAATCGGACAGGTGCTCCGATAGGACTCCGATCGATCGGACATAAATTTCGATCAATCGGAAATTGTCCCAGAAAAAATTGAAAACTCACTGGACATATTTCCGATCAATCGGACAGTCTTCCGATCCATCGGAAGGGGCCGTCCGATCAATCGGACAGTGTTACGATCAATCAGAATTTCTTCTAGAGACTTCTCTGGATAGATTTTCGATCAATCGGACTTGTCTCCGATCAATCGGATTGTGCTCCGATCAATCAGACACTTTTTCCGATCAATCGGAGATGCACGAATCTGCCCTTTTTTTACCGTTGGAAGAAAATCTATTTAAAAGGGGGATTCGTTTTTTGAGCTAGGCGAGGGGATTTTGAGGAGATAGAAGCCACCATTGCTAGAGATCATTAGAGGCTCTATCCCAAACCTAAAGCAAGTCATTCTCCTTGTGTTTTCATCACAAGCTTGGGCCATTCAATGGCATCTTGAGAATGGACTTGTTCCCTCTTGATTCCTAGGGTTTAGACACATTGATGATAGTTAAATCCTTTGTCTAAACACTACCTAGGAGTCCATTTAGGTGCATTCCTCTAGGAAACCCATTTCCTACCATTTGTAGAGGTTTCACCATTCCCTAGCACCTTGGGCATCTCCAATGGAGCATCACATGCAAGGTAGCTGATCTTGGAGCTGAAGCCTTGGCAAAGCAACAGCGTCAACGATCGGGGGAGCACAAGGGGAGCTGATTCAAGCACGGGAGAGCGAGAAGAAGCAACCCAAGATGGCGCAATAAGGGGCTCAATCCGACAAGTAAGGTTGTCTTGTTAAGAGTCCATCCACTCAATTCCCTGTAGGAGTTGAGTGTAGAGTTTGTTTGACAAACTCGCCCCGGGGTCGTTAGCCGATCCTTGGCCTATTAGTTGGGCCTAAAATCTAGGGACGTCAGCCGTTCCTTGGCACGTTAGTCGGGCCTAAAACAAAGTCTCCAAGGGGGAGCCACCAACACGGGTGCAAACGTGTAGGTTGGGAGGAACCTGTAAACTCCCCGGTTGGGTGGATCCGAGTTAAAACACCTTGGTTGGGAGGAACCATATTTAAACTCCCCAGTGAATGCCGGTGTGCTCAAAGGGGTTGAGTACTTGAACTGGGAGTGGAGTAGACAAGTAGTCGAACCACTATACATCCTTGTGTTTGTGATTGATCTTGAGCACATTTCTCTTTATGCATTGTGTTTAATTGTTAATTATGTATACTTAGTTAGGAATGTATGCTTAGCACTTGATAGGCACATCCACACTCATAAGATGTACTTTCACTCCTCAAGTAGACTTGAACTTATTGATCCATCCTCATTCAAGTCTATTTGAGTAGCATAGATTAGGTTCTTCATTAGCTTAATCATTTATTAATCTATGCTTGTTTAGACTAGGTTGTTTATAGCTTTTATCATATGCTAGTCTTTTGCGACGCAATTTCACTTATCAGCAGCAAGAACCCATTATCTTAGATGGGGCTCCCCCAATCGAGCCAGTCATATTGCAAGGGGCAAATCCTATCCTCGAGCCACAAAGACGTCCTGGAAGTGTGTCGATTACGCTACAGCAGCTAGGTCGAACAGAGAGACCCTTCACCATATCAAGAGGACCAGTGTTCATTCCATGGGAACCTCTAGCTCTAGGAACAGTCAAGTCAAGGCCGCGACCTTATGTGATCTATGAAGACAAGCCTCAATATTATCCCTTCAACACAGGCAACAATGTAGTCCTCAAGGCAAAAGCTCCATATGAGGAAGATTTGGTACCCGCACCAGCACAGCTGCAAGAACCAGTGGTCCTGGAAAGCGAAGGAGAGGAAGATTATAAAGAAGTCCCATGACACTACCCAGAATGCGTAGATGTAGGGAACATGAACCCCAATGGGCTTTGTATCCGGAGAGATAATCAGAACAAATGGGATCCCAAAAGCGCTCTCATAAGCCTCAACAACAAAAATGAAGCTGCGTATGATGTTGCAACTAAGCGCAAGTCAATCCCTGCCCAAATCTTGGTATGGGAGGTACTTTGCACATCTCGCATACACCGAGAAATGTTCGCCAAGACCCTGAGCGATGCCCACATCTCCTCAGATACAACACCTGAAATGATAGCATTGATGATCAGACAACTCCTGCCTCCGCGCGCCATCACCTTCACTGATAATGAGTTACCATCAGAAGGACGCAACCATGGTCGGTCCCTCAACATAGCCTTATGATATAAAGACCTCTGTGTCCCGCTGATCCTTATCGATAATGGCTCAAGTTTAAATGTTTGCCCGCTCAAGACTGTGGAATGCCTGGGAATCAGTCCTTCCTCATTCCGACCCAGCACCATGTACGTCAGAGCATTCGACAACACCTGCCGATCAGTGGAAGGAGAAGTCAAAATAGAGGTATAGATAGGTCCAGAAGTCTCCACTATCACATTTCAAATCCTGGATATATTAGCCTCTTTCAACATGTTGCTCGGACGACCTTGGTTGCATAAGGTCGGGGCTGTGCCATCAACTTTGCATCAACGCGTGAAGTATATCTGTGGGAATTAAGTGATCTCTGTCCATGCAGAGACGGAGCTCATCATTCCTTCTAATGTTGCAGCCACTGAACCAGATATCCCCGTCATCGATATCAAACACTCTGAAGAAGATGTCCCATTTCATAGTTTTGAGTTTGAAACTGTAAACGCTATTGCCAATCCAGAACCGATAAGTGTGGATTGTGTCTTTTCACAGCAGAGCGTCTGAGTCTCAAGTATCACATGAAGAATCATTTCAAGTTCAAAAAGTTGCTGCTGGTATATAATCAACATAAATGGGGACTCGAGTACAGGTCAGTCATCACGGACAAAAGAAAAAAGAAGTTTCGATGCTCACCCATCCAATTCATAAGGCTAGGAGAACCTTGCAGAGATCCAAGAAGAAATCTACCGATCGCACTACATAAAGGCCTCCCGATGAGCCTAGCTTGAGCCATGTGGCCTCCCATTCGATAGGACTAGATTCTCAAACCATCGAAGCCTCCAAAAGAAGAAGAAAATAATGTAGATGAAGGAGAAGATCAAATACAACAGCTTAAAAATCAGGATAATCTGATACCTACCCTTGGCACATCACCACCAGTCAACCAGGGGTACAACCTGCCCACTTCAATTCCAGTCAACCAGGGGAATAACCTGCCCACTTCAATTCCCATCAACCAGGGGTACAACCTGCCCACTTCAATTCCAGCCAACCAGGGGCACAACTTGCTCATCTCAGCATCAATCAATAAGGGGCATAACTCGCCCATCTTTGTGAAATCAACACCATCAACCATCAACCAGGGGCAGAAGCAGCCCATCCATTAGACCAAAAAAGGGAAATTGCCAACCCTGGATTGGTCCGATGTCCAGATTTCGAGCCTGTGTCTCGTTGTCGAACCAGATGAACTGCAATGCGAGATAAGTGATCTGGGAGGGACTGAGTACGACTCAGATCTTGAACCCGACCAGCGAGAAATCATGGTTATTGGGTCAGACCATGATTTTTCGCCCAAATCATCAACCCCCACCTCTCCAGGAGGAGTGTGGGATCCTGAATGGTCATCTATTCCCTTAACTTCTGAATCAGCCAGAGAGTCATCTGAGGGCTCTGGCTTCTAAAAGAAATGTTGGTTTAAGTAATGATCGGTACCCTGGGACAAGCTGGAATCAATCATGGTTTGTAATGCCCGCTTATTCAGGGTCCCTTGAAATTCAAAAATCCAAAAAAATTAAAAACTTTCAAAACCAAAAAAATCTAGCATTTCAATTCTAGAAAATTCTGAAAAACCAACAAGCATTTCTTTTCCTGCATTCAATAATGTGCCATGTTCGTTTGAAGAGTCACATGAGTTTGAAGTCGAATCATATGATTTTGACATCAAATTAGACTTCGAACTCATGGGTCTAGAAGAAGCTCGGGATGGGGAAGATGATGAGCCGGCTCCATAACTAGAAGACCTCCTCAAAAAGTTTGAATATAAAGCCAATGTTGTAGCTGACGATTTTGAGGTAGTAAATTTAGGGACCCCAGAGATCCCTAGGAAGTACGCATTGAAAAATCGTTGCCATGAGAGATGAAGCAGAGAATGATAGAATTCCTAGCTCCAAGACTGTCCAACTTTGCATTCTCATATGAACACATGCCAGGGCTCGATGAAAAGCTCATTGTACACCATTTGCCAACAAAGTCAGAATGAAGCTAGTTAAGCAAAAACTGCGAAGAATGAAGCCAGAATGGGCCCTGAAAGTTCGAGATGAAGTCATCAAGCAGTACAACGCGAGATTCTTGGTAGTCTCCAACTACCCTGAATGGCTAGCCAACATCGTACCAGTACCAAAGAAGAATGGCAAGGTTCAAATGTGCATCGACTTTCAAGATCTCAATAAAGTCAGTCCTAAAGATGATTTCCCTCTGCCGCGTATAGACACTCTGGTCGACAACACAGCAAGGTACAAGATCTTCTCATTCACGGACGGATTCTCAAGCTACAATTAGATCAAGATGGCTGTTGAAGATCGCGAGAAGACATCGTTTATCACTCCATGGGGAACCTTCTGTTACAGGGTAATGCCGTTCGGTCTGAAGAACGTAAGAGCAACATATCAGCGAGCAATGACAGCATTATTCCACAATATGATGAACAAAGAGCTCGAAGTATATGTGGACAATATGATCATCAAATATCGCACAATTGAAGAAAACTTTGAAGATCTGAAGAAGTTATTCAACAGGTTAGAAAAGTACAAGCTCTGTCTCAACCCTCAGAAATGTGTCTTCGGTGCAACTGGAGGAAAACTCCTTAGATTTATGGTGAGCAGGATGGCATCAGGGTCGACGAGACCAAAACCAAAGCAATCATCGAGATGCCCCCTCCAAGAACTGAGAAAGAAATCCGTGGTTTCCTTAGCAAAATCCAATACATCAGTCGCTTCATCGCACAGCTCACACTTATCTATTAACTCATATTTAAGCTTCTTCGGAAGAACGTACCAAAAGAATAGAATGAGGATTGTGAAGTCGCCTTCAACCGCATCAAGAAATATCTCATGAATCCTCCAGTTCTAGTGCCACCCACTCTCGGACGACCCTTATTGTTATACATCTCGATAGCAGCAGAAGCCATTGGCTGCGTCCTCGGCCAGCACGACGAGACCGAGAAGAAGGAACAAGCAATATACTATTTGAACCGAAAGTTCACCACTACGAGATCAAGCATTCCCTAATTGAGAAGACTTGCCTCACCCTAGTCTGGACAACTCAACGACTCCGATGATACATGATTGCATTCCCTATTCTCCTCCTCGCTCGTATGGATCTGCTCAAATACCTGTTCAAAAAGCCAGCACTCACTGGATGGATAGCTAAGTGGCAACTACTCCTGTCTGAATTTGACATCACCTATGTCACTCAGAAGGCAATCAAGGGGCAGGCCCTCGCCGATCATCTTTCCGCTCATTCTCTCCTGGATTATCAACCGCTCGAAACGTTCTTCCCTGATGAGGATCTCTTACTCATCGAAAGTGAAGAGAAGAAGAAAAAAGATGAGTGGACATTATTCTTTGACAGCGCAGCCAACTCTAAAGGAAGTGGAATAAAAGCAATCCTCTACTCTCCAGACGACGTCCTTATTCCTATCTCAAGGCACATAGCATTCGAATGCACCAACAACATGGCAGAGTATGAAGCATGCATTGTTGGTCTAAGGGAAGCCATAATCTTGGGCGTCGAGAAGCTATGAGTATTTGGAGACTCACAGCTTATCATTAATCAAACCAATGGCGAATGGAGGACCAAGGATGAGAAGTTGATACCATATCATGTATACCTTGAAAATCTGGTTGAAGAATTCAAAGAAATCACCTTCTCGTACATGCCTAGGGCCAAGAATCAGTTTGCAGATGCTCTCGCCACTCTTGCATCAATGCTCGAGATCCCGAAAGGGGCTTCAGAATGGGAGCTCATAGTCAAAACTTAAGATGAACCTGCCTTCTGCCTGCAGATAGAAGAAACTGAAGCCGCCCCTAACAAACCTTAGTATGCCAACATCAAGCAATATCTCGAAACTCAGGAATATCCAGAGGCAGCAACAACAACAGATCGCCGAACCATCCAACGTTTGGCCGGCCAGTTCACCATCAGTGAAATTCTTTACAAGCGATCCTATAATCAAGTCCTCCTTCGATGCGTCGATGAAATAGAAGCTGCTAAAATCATGAAAGAAATACACGAAGGAATCTATGGCCCACACATGAACGGGCACATGATGGTGAATAGGATTCTATGACTCGGCTACTATTGGCTCACCATGGAGACAGACTGCTTCCAGCACGTCAGAAAATGCTTCAAGTGTCAAGAGCATGCGAATCAAATCCATGCCCCCTCATCAGAATTGTACAACCTGACAACTCCCTGGCCCTTCTCTATATCGGTACTTGACATTATTGGGAAGATAATGGGACCTCGTTCATCAATAAGAAGATGGATGACTTCCTTAGCAAGTTCAAGATTCAACGTCATCGATTAAGCCCTTACCATCCTCAGATGAATGGTGGGGTAGAAGCCACAAACAAAACGATCGTCAAGATACTCGAGAAGATGGTCGTGACCTATTGAGATTGGTCAGACATGCTCCCATATGCACTTTGGGCCTATCGAACGTCGGTATGGTCTGCTACAGGTGTTACTCCCTTTTGAACTTACTTATGTAATGAAAGTCGTTTTACCAGTCGAGGTAGAAATACTATCACTCCGGGTCTTACTGGAAAGCGAAATTGAAGAAGGAGAATGGCAACGTGCCAAATTCAATCAGTTACAACTAGCAGACGAGAAGCACATGCATGCGCAAAGTCATTCCCAATGTTATCAGAAAAGGATCGCTCGGGTTTATAACAAGAGAGTCTGAAAAAGAAGTTTCAAGGTGGGTGATATGGTTATGAGAAAGATTCTACCGTCACACCTTCTTGATCCTAGAGGAAAGTTCAAACCATCATAGGATGGACTGCTAATCATCAGAGAAGTACTTCCCGGAGGCGCCCTCGGGCTCACCAACATGAGAGGTGTCACGTCCCAAACCCGGGGACCGGGCTCACTAAATTCCCGATCGCCGACCTTGGTGCCAACAGCCTCCGTAGTACCCCATTCTCAGCTCCTAGCTCTCATGTGCCAGGTTCCGATCCTGGGATCCTACCAGGAGGATTTTCAGGGTAAATTTTTTTTATAGGAGCATAATCAAAACCATAAAACATCATTAAATATCCACTAAAAAGTTCGTTGAGTACAGTGCTGGAAAGGCAAATACAACATGTAGCAGAAGTCCAAAATATTAGGTACATGCACCGCGCTCAACGCTGCTGATGTGCCCTAGTACTTGTAGTGTAAACAAACGCGCATGAGCTTCCTACGAAGCTCAGTAGAGTGCGTGTGTGCGTGTGATGCATATGACAAGTATACAGATATCAGAGTAAGCGAAAGTAGTAGAGGGCTAAGTTACCAAGTTCATGAATGCTATCAGCCATCCCAAGGCTATGCGATGAAAGGGCCTACATGGCAGAGTGTTACATGCTAGAGATGCAATGCAAACACGTCAATCCTCAATTGATCCACATATGAAAATAGTTCTCATCTGAAACATCACCGGGGTCTAGTATACTCTAATACTGGCCGCTGCACATCGCGCGCATAACCAAGCGAGTAGAAAAGACCTCACTATCCGCCTCGTCAGTTGTATGCCAATGCCCACCCGGCTCGCCGATAGCGGACCCATTCCATGAGCTGGTCAGACTCGACCTAGCTTACAGCCCACTGCACCCGGGTGGATAAGGTCACACCCCTTTCCAACCGACCTCGACACAGTGGGAGACGTGGCCTACTGGTATTTGGCACGCGGGCGCTCATGTTATCCACTTGGTCTCAACGCTGGAGCATCCTACTGGTACCACAGGGTTTAGGGACTTTCACCCAAGGACATCCATAGCGCCCACGTACTAGAACAAGTTTCCGGTGTCCAATGCTGCCAACCATGATGTGACTATGGTGGCCACCACTCCGATGCTGCTAGGGTGTGAAAAAGCGATCATGACATACATAATGCGAAATGCATGAGTCATACAATCTAAATCATGCACGAAACTTACACATACTGCGCAATCATGTGGGGCGACCCTGTCTCACACGGGTCCCCTCAGTATAACAAGCCAACTAGCATATGCTATGGTTAATCATGATCTATAACAGGCATACAAATGATGCGTATGGGCATATGAATGAGCATAGTATTCATTATACTAAGCATGTTATCAGTGTGACATATCAAGCTAAGTATACTATCATGTTACCAGATATATCATGTAATGTTGACCTTAAAAGGCCCAATATATATACAGAGAGTGGGACCCGGACTGTGGGTCCTATTGGAAATGTAAAGGTCTTCGTGGCATAGCCCACTTGAGACCACATCGGCCCCATACTTGGGCCTGCACATACAAGATAGGCCGTCAAAATACGTGTACGGCATGGATAAAACGTATATATCAAAGAAGGAACCATGGTGGGCATCAATGACCACTATTCCCTTCGGGTTGTGGTCCATCTAACATCTGGATTTGCCTCATTGTTGGGGCCGTATCCTAAAATATATGGAAAATAGATGGGCAGCATGAATAGAACAGATACATCATGATGGAGCTAATAGATACATCACGTTGGGACCCATAGGGTGGGCCACCTGCTGGGCAGCGTGGTACCCAGCTGGTTCCAAGAAGTTTTGAATCAAGCAGATATTTGTGTTTTCTCCTTCATCCATATCCATGTGATCTTATGAACAGGTTGGATGGCAAATAAACATCACTATAGAACCCGGAAAGCTTTCAACGTTGGAAATCATTATCCCCACTGTGGCATGGTCCACTTGACATTAGGATATGCTTAAATTTTGGGCCCAGCCACTTATGAATAGGTTGGGTGACAAATAAACATCATTGTAGGACTGGGAAGGTTTCAACGGTGGAGATCATTATTTCCACTGTTGTCCCGTGGCATGGCCCACTTGCCATTTGGATATGCTTAAATTTTGGGCTCAGCCACTAAGATGAGCTGGAAAAACATATGGAGGGAATAGATAAGGCACATACTTTCTAGGTGGGCCCAACGAGTGGGGCCCATGGTCACGCCTAGCGTTTTTTTTTTGTTATGTTCTCATCAAGTGGGGCCCACAGAAGTTTTCAATCAAGCTGATATTTTTACCCTCCCTTCTCCCATGCATGTGTGAAATTATGAGCAGGTTGGATCTCAAATAAACATCATGGTGGGCCATAGGAAGGTTTCAATGGTAGGGTCACTGTCCCTACTGTTTTCTGTGGTGGGGCCCCCTTGAGACTTGGATCTGTCTCATTCTTGGGATCATGCCCTAAGATAATCTCCCCAAATGGATGGACGGTGTGGATACAGCACATGCATCATGGTGGGACCCACGAGTGGGCCACCAGCTGGCCTCACGAGCCATCATTCGTGGATGCTGTACGCCCAGCGTCAGAGACGCCTGCTTCTTCTTTCCTTTCTTTCTTTCTTTTTTTTATTATGCTTATATCAAATGGGGCCCACATGGGTCTGATCCACTCCGTTCATCAGGTTCCCCATCTTATGGGAGACCCAATAAGCCCAACATTGGCTATGTAATTCGGTCTAGAAAAACATTAAGGTGGGCCAAAGGATATCTGACAGTAGAAATCATTGTTTCCACTGTTTTATGCGGTGCGGTCCATTGAAGATTTGGATCGGCTTCATATTTGGGCCCTGGCCCTAAAATGATTTGGGAAAAATGATGGACGGCGTGGATTCAACACACACATCAAGGTGGGTCCCACGAGTGGGGACCCCATTGACTGCGTCCAAGTGAGGCTGGACTGTTCCAGCCTCTGACGCTATGAACGTCCAGCGTCTGACGTTCTTTTTTTTTTCTTTTCTTTGTTTATTTCAAGTGGGGCCCACTTGGGGACGATCCACCCCATTCATCATGTTCCCCAACCCGTGAGGAATCCACAGAGCCCAATATTGGATAGGTAAAAAGGTTCACAAACATCACGGTGGGCCACAGAAGTTTCAATAGTGAACATCATTATCTCCACTATTTTCTATGGTGTGGTCCACCTGAGATCTGGATCTTCTTCATTTTTGGCGTCCAGCCCTAAAATGGGCTGGAGAAACAGATGGACGGCGTGGATCAAATACATGCATCAAAGTGGGTTCCACGAGTGGGCCCCAAGTCAACGCCCAAACAAGGCTTAGCCCAGGCGTTGCTGGGCAGCAGCGTCCTTTGGACGTTGTCTGTCCAGCGGCCAAACCTTCTGTCTCCTTTTTTTTATTATTATTATTAGTTTGTGGGGCCCATTCATGGATGATCCAGTCCATCCATCTCATTGCCCATCAAAAGGTGGGCCCAAAAGAAAACAAAGAAAATGAAAGGAAATTAAGAAAATGGGGGGTTTGTGTCCCCCTTGCACTCACCTTGATGGTTGGACGGTTGGATTGGATCGGGTTGACGATCGGACGATCCGGACGGTCCGGATGATGGTTGTGGCCCTCCAAGCTTGGATCTCCTCCTTCAATTCCCCTAACCTCTCTCTTTCTCTCTCTTGATCACTCAAACCTCTTCTTCTCTCTCTCTCTCTCTCAAATCTCTTTCTCTCTTTCTCTCTCCTTTCTCTTCTTGCAAATATGGGGAAGTGAGAAGGCCACACCCCCCCCCCCCCCCCCCCCCTATACGTATGATAATGTATGGGTAGAGAGGAGGGAGCATGGGGTGATGATGGTGATGATGATGGCTAGCATGGGAGATGGGTATGGGAGGTATGGGTCTTGGTTGACTTTGGAGGTGAGAAAGGGATGAGGGGTATGGGGTGAGTAGAGTAGGGGTAATAAGAGGGGTATGGGTGATGGTGATGGATTTGATTGATTTGACATATTCTTGGGATTTGTGCAAGTGGGGCCCACGCCACACGCGCGTTGCGCGGCCCACCTCGGATTACGCAATTGACACAACTTACACACCGGGTATCGCAATGGGGCGTACCGTGGGGCGTTGGAATCGTAGCGCCTACACGATCGTCGGGGTATAGGTCTCGGGTCGATGCGGTACTAAAACAGGGTCGCGATCAAGGCTCACTAATCTGGTCCATCTGGGACGTACCGACACCGGAAATTAAGCGTACGGAGGGCAAATAAGGGTACGGGTCTTACAACTCTCCCCTCTTAACAAAAAATTTCATCCTCGAAATTTGCAATACAAACCCAAACTAGCCGAAGATCATAAAAAAAAGGAATCGCATCACTATATATGCATATCAAATCGAAAACAATCATACAGATATAATCAATCATAAAAAAGATGGGGATAAGACTCGCGAATCTCTGCCTCTCGCTCCCATGACGCCTCATTTGCGCTATGATGACTCCACTGGACCTTCACCAAGGGAATGACCTTGGTCTGGAGGACCTGCTCCTTCCGGTCAAGGATACGAACCGGCTGCTCAATGTAAGAAGCATCTTCACGAACCTCCAATGGCTGCCAATCTATCACAGGAACCACGTCTGACTCACACTTCCGCAACATAGAAACATGAAAAACATTGTGGACGCCACACAACTGAAGTGGCAAGGCAAGCTGATAGGCCACGGCGCCAACGTGCCCAGTGACCTTGAAGGGTCCAATTAATCTCGGGGCAAGCTTCCCCTTGGCTTCAAAATGAACCACGCCCTTCATGGGCGAGACCCTGAGATACACACGATCCCCAATGGAAAACTCTAGGGGACGACGTCGACGATCTGCAAAACTCTTCTGTCGACTCTGAGCTGTGCGCATCCTCTGCCTGATGATATCGATAGCCTTTGATGTCCTCTGCACAAGCTCGGGACCTAGGAGACGATGCTCTCCAACCTCGGCCCAACAACTAGGAGACCTACAAGGTCTACCATACAACGCCTCAAAAGGAACCATACCGATAGTCGCCTGGTAGCTGTTATTATATGCAAACTCAGCCAAACGCAGGTGTTTATCCCAACTACCTGAGAAATCCAGCATGCAAGCTCGAAGCATGTCCTCAAGGATCTGGTTGACCCTCTCGGTCTGTCCATCAGTCTGAGGATGATATGTGGTGCTGAACTTCAAGGCAGGCAGAACTTAGAAACTCTTTTCCACGTCTTTTTCCTCAAAGAGGAGTAGAGATGAGAAAAGAAAATCCCTGAGCACAAGGTGATCCAAGACGGCAAAGCCGACCAATAGGAATCCAGGTGGCAAAAGGCCGACCTTTCAGAGATCCAAAAGGAGTCTCCACCCACTCTACAAGAGATGAATAAAATAAGAATGACTAGGAGAAGGAGAAGAGTAAGGTTTTAGAAGGATAGCACCTGAATTGCACTTGAAATCCTTGACTCTTCTTCGGCTTCCTAAAAATCCTTAAAAAGAAAAATCAAATAAATAACTAAGTTAGTCTAAAAATAAAAAAATCCTAAATAGACACTAATTTCAGAAATTTGTGAAAACCGTCAAAAGTCCCCCGGCAAGCGGCGCCAAAACTTGTTCGCTTCCCCAAGTGTAGGGTTGCGATGTAGTAATAAACTCGGTAATACCGAGGTCGATCCACAGGGACTTATGTAGGATGTCACAAACTCATCCACAAGTTTCTATTGAAGCTAACAATCAAAGTTTGAATAGAATGTGTGTGACTAACAGTTTAATCTAAATTGAATGTAAACAATTATAAGAAGGCACTAGGGGTTCGAGGATCCACTTGTAGCAATCCTCGATGTTCAATCCGCTGTGGTTTCCCATTCTCTCAACTAGAATCACCAGTCAGGTCTATCTAGTCGGATAATAGAACTATTAAACCAGAAGTCTGTAACATGTAAGTTCTGTACATAACGTTCACTCAACTCTAGGCTGATCTGAGCATGCTCATTGCATAGGTCATTCACCTTTTCTATAGGTCCAATTCCCAATCATAACCATCCTCAAGTCTTCTCACAAGACAAGGCTAGATCATGATTTGAACTGGATTCAAATTATATGCACAGTCCATACATATTCCAGATAATCAACCAAAACTAGAACTTTGGCATGAAGTCCCTTCATGAAGAGCTTAGTGCTAGAGCGCACTCCGATTCCTCAGATCATACAGGTCTAGACCGTTGCAAATCAAATAAGAAGATAAGTAATTCATCCAAACATCCATGAGTCATCACAAGACTAAGAGAAATTACTTAAAAACTTGTATAAACTTCAAACCTTAGTTCATAATCATGAATTCCAAAACTGAAAACCACTTAACTACGAATTAAAACATCTTGGATACACTACAAGCTTCACCTCTTAGCCCTAGCTAAGAGGTTTAGCTGCTCATGATCCAAGGAAACATGAAGCAACTACAAAAAAACATGAAAACAGCAAAGCAAACCAAAAGGAGTTGTGAAACTCCAATCTTCACTTCCACAGCCTCCAACCTCGCTTGAGCCCTTCTAGGATGCCCTAGGAACAATCCCTAGGTGTCTATTTATAGTCTGGAGGCTCCACGACTTCGGAAGAATCGAGAAAGTGCGTAACACTTACGCAGCGCAGAGAATTTCGGGAAGAAATTAGAAAGTTCTAACTTAGTACGCATGGCCGACCGGTCAAGACCGGTCGGCCTCAAGTGAAAGCACTCCAGCAGTCTTCATTCCAGCAATGATGTCCGACCGGTCATGACCGATCGGACGTTTTTCTTCTCATACTAGCAGCCATGGCCGACCGGTCATGACCGGTCGGCCTTAGTTCATTGAAATTCCAGCCTCTCTATCCAGCGATCATGGCCGACCGGTCATGACCGGTCGGCCTTATGCAATACTAGTCCATTGTTCATAGCTGGACGGTCAAGACCGGTCTGGCCCTCTTGGCCGACCGGTCATGACCGGTCGGCAGTCTTCATGCATCTACATTCTTCCTTTTCTTTCTTTCCTTGCTTCTTTCTTTCACTTTCTCTCTTCTTTTCTTCTTTGGTCCTCAAGTAATCTCCATTAGAATAGTTCAAAATGATCTCTTTGTGTCTTTAATTGAGTAGAGTCCACCCTCAATCCTGTAGTCACAAAACATGCATTGAATTAGCTTTCAACCCATATAAACCATGCACAATGAGTGATGAATTGGGGTTAGAATATGCACAATTAAGAGCTCAACACACCCCCCAACCAGCATTTTGCTAGTCCCGAGCAAAACATGCGTGAAACTAATCCTATTCTTCAAAAACTCAACTCTCCTTCAGAAACCCTCCTTCTATACATTCCAAGGTACATAAGCATAAGATTCAAAAATATTAGGCGGCAGAGGTTGAAACCGTAAACCCTCAAAACATAATAAGCATTTATATGAAATTCCCGCTGATTGGTTGATAAATAGAAAGACTTGAACAAATTTCACCTAGTGTGGGTAGTGAAAATTCATTCCATGAGTTTCTAGGATTATCTTCTTCATAGATCAACTAGACTATAGAACTCAAGGTACATAGAGCCACATCAAGCCAATGACAGGAATTTGCCTTACCGTCCTTCCGACGACTTTCACACTACGTCCCATTTCCGGCTTTGGTTACGGGTAGACCATCCCCCGGTTGGTAGTAGGTAGCCCTAATCGGAATTCTCCACCATTTTTCCACATTCCCAATTTCATCCTTCCTTTTCCTTTTTCTTTTTAAATTAGATAGGATTTTTACAAATCCATATCTTTCATTATTTTCCCATGGACAAGGATGGACAAAGTACCCCGGCCTGATTTCTCAATACCTTAATTCAAAGTTTAGCTAATTCATAAGTCACATAATCCCTTCAACTCATGAAAATCGTGTAATGTGAACTAGGTGTAAAAGTGTTCAGATTTTCTATCAATCACAAAAATAGGGGAGTTCACATATAAAAACCATTATGCTGTGAGGAATTCCAGACTTCCAGCCCTATACACTTCATATCTCCTCCTCTTATGCTCATATCAACTCGAATGCCTAGAACCAGTGTTTTCCAAAAGAGTTTCAAATTTTTGAAAAATCGAAAAAATTTCCACATGATTGCTTGAAATGTTGCAAATCGCTGAATTCATCCAAGAGATCCTACACCCCCCAACCAAATCTTGCATTGTCCTCAATGTAAAAGATGTGCAATGAGCAAAACATGAGAGCAATTTGAAAATAAAAGGGAGTGAGGAAAGATAGTACCTGAGAGAGAGAAAAGTGAAGATCTTCCTCCTTCTAACAAACCTATGAAAACGAAAACAAAAGCAGCAAAATCCTAATCCTAACTACTCTATACCTCCATCAGACTAGGAGATCAATCATCCTGATACACAGGATCATTCAGAGGTATGGACATACCTTCTGAAGGGAAGTTCTCAAAGAACGGCTTTAATCGCTGCCCATTTGCTTTAAAAATGTTGCCGTTCCTTGGATTTAATAGCTCAACAGTCCCATATGGATAGACAGTTTGCACAATGTAGGGACCGGTCCACCGAGATCTCAATTTTCCCGGAAATAGATGTAAGCGAGAATTATACATGAGGACTTTTTGATTTATCGTGAATGTCTTGCGAAGAATATTCTTATCATGGAATATCTTCGTCTTGTCCTTGTAAATTCTTGCATTCTCATAAGCTTCATTACGGATTTCTGCAAGTTCATTCAATTGTAGTTTGCGTAACGAGCTTGCCTTGTCAGGATTGAAATTTATCTTCTTAATAGCCCAATATGCCTTATGTTCCAACTCCACAGGCAAGTGACAAGCCTTCCCATAGACAAGTCTATAGGGAGACATTCCAATAGGAGTTTTAAAGGCAGTACGGTAGGCCCAAAGCGCATCGGTAAGTCGAAGTGACCAATCCTTGCGATCAGGATGCACCGTTTTCTCTAAAATGTGTTTAATCTCTCTATTGGATATCTCAGCTTGTCCACTAGTTTGTGGGTGATAGGGAGTGCTCACTTTGTGCGTTACGCCATATTTCTTCATTAATGCTTCAAAAGGGCGATTGCAAAAGTGAGATCCTCCATCACTTATGATGACTCGAGGCAGTTCCAAACCGGGAAAGAATGTTTTCTTTTAAGAATCGAATGACCGTTTTATGGTCATTATTCCGGCAAGGGATGGCCTCGACCCATTTGGAAACATAATCAACGGCGAGCAAGATGTATAAGTTTCCAAAAGAAGATGGGAATGGGCCCATGAAATCGATGCCCCAACAATCAAAAATTTCGATAATTAAGATGGGATTGAGTGGCATCATATTTCTACGGGAGATTCCTCCTAATTTCTGACAAGGTTCGCAAGCTTTGCAAAACTCATGTGTGTCTTTGAACATGGTGGGCCAATAAAACCCACATTGCAGAATTTTCGCTGTGGTCTTTTTAGCCGAAAAATGGCCACCACATGCTTGAGAATGACAGAAGGAGATGATACTTTGTTGCTCATCATCTGGGACACATCTCCTTATGATTTGGTCGGGACAATACTTGAACAAGTATGGGTCGTCCCATAGAAATTTCCGTACCTCTGAGAAGAATCTATCCTTATCTTGCTTTTTCCAATATGTAGGAATTGTACCTGTAGCAAGATAATTAGCAATGTCCGCATACCATGGCAATTGGGAAACAGCAAAAAGTTGTTCATCAGGGAACATGTCATTGATTGCAGTCGTTTCAGGGGAATTAGTGAGGACAAGTCGAGAGAGGTGGTCAGCTACTACATTCTCTACTCCTTTCTTATCACGTATTTCTAAGTCGAATTCTTGGAGTAGGAGAATCCATCTTAATAACCGTGGTTTAGCATCCTTCTTAGAGAGAAGATACTTAAGCGCGGCATGGTCAGTGAATACAATGATCTTGGATCCAATCAAGTAGGATCTGAACTTCTCCAAGGCAAAAACTACGGCTAAAAGTTCCTTTTCAGTAGTGGTGTAGTTTGCCTGGGCTGAGTTTAGGGTTCTACTTGCATAGTAGATAACACATGGCTTTTTATCTTTTCTTTGGCCTAACACGGCCCCAATAGCATAGTCGCTAGCATCGCACATAATCTCAAAAGGAAGGCTCCAATCAGGTGGTTGCATTATTGGGGCGCATGTCAACATGCCTTTAAGGGTGGTAAAGGCCTTTTGACATTCTTCACTCCACTCAAATGAATTTTCCTTTTGAAGTAGGTTGCATAAAGGACGAGAGAGTGAACTGAAATCCTTTATGAACCGTCTATAAAATCCTGCGTGTCCTAAAAAGGACCGTATATCTCGTATGCTTTTGGGTGGTGGAAGGTTAGAGATAAGGTCAATTTTCTCCTTGTCCACCTCAATTCCATTTTGTGAAACGATGTGACCAAGTACAATTCCCTTTTTAACCATGAAGTGACACTTTTCCCAATTGAGCACAAGGTTCTTCTCTTCACATCTTTTTAGCACAGATTTCAAGTGCTCAAGGCACTCATCAAAGCTACAACCGAATACGGAAAAATCATCCATGAAGACTTCGAGAATTGTCCCCACCATGTCAGAAAAGATGCTCATCATACAACGCTGAAAGGTGGCAGGGGCATTACATAGTCCAAACGGCATCCGTCGATAGGCGAAAGTGCCGAATGGACATGTGAATGTAGTCTTTTCTTGGTCTTCACGGGCAATTTCTATTTGGTTGTACCCTGAATAGCCATCAAGGAAGCAAAAGTGGGAATGACCCGCCAACCGTTCTAAAATCTGATCAACAAACGGTAGGGGGAAGTGGTCTTTCCTCGTGACAGTGTTTAGCTTCCTGTAGTCAATGCACATTCTCCAACCGGTAGTGACTCTAGTTGGTACGAGTTCATTATTGGCATTGGTTACAATGGTTATTCCGGATTTCTTAGGCACCACTTGAGTTGGGCTCAGCCATTGGCTATCAGATATTGGGTAAATGATACCTACATCCAATAGTTTCACCACTTCGGCCTTAACCACATCCTTCATATTTGGATTTAGTCGTCTTTGTGGTTGCCGGGATGTCTTTGCATTTTCCTCAAGATGTATGCGGTGAGTGCAAATCAGTGGGTCTATGCCCTTGAGATCCGCAATTGTCCATCCGATGGCACTCTTGTGCTCTAATAGAGTGGCTATTAGCCTACTCTCTTGTTCCTCATCCAAGTGGGAAGAAATCACCACTGGATATGTCTCATCTCGACCTAAATAAACATATTTTAGCTCACTTGGCAATGGTTTTAGGTCGAGTTTTGGTGCCTTAATGTTGGATGGGAGGGCCTTGTTCTCATTTATAGGCAAAGGTTCAATTGGGGTCCTCCATCTTTTATTTTCACGCACCATCATCACATCTAGAATGGCATCCATCTCTTGTGTTGTATCATCATTCATATCATGGAGATGGGCCACACATGCCTCCAAAGGGTCGAAAAATAGTGACAAGGGGATTGTACCTTCCACGAATGATTCGATCATGTTTAATTCGTGGATATCATCATCAACTTCCCGCGGTTGTTTGCATAACTCAAATATGTTAAGCTCAAGGGTCATATTTCCAAAGGACATTTGTACAAGTCCGTTTCTACAATTGATAATGGCGTTTGAGGTAGCTAGAAATGGTCGTCCAAGTATGACGGGAATTTGAGTACCGGTGCCTATCACAGGATGTGTGTCCAAGACAATAAAATCTACTGGGTAGTAGAATTTATCAACTTGGACTAGAACATCCTCTACCATTCCTCTCGGTATCCGGATGGATCTATCAGCAAGTTGGAGTGTGGTTTTGGTGGGTTTCAATTCACCTAACCCAAGTTGTTCATAGACCGAGTATGGAATGAGATTCACACTTGCCCCCAAGTCGAGTAGGGCTTGTTTAATTTGGTAGTCTCCTATGATGCATGATATGGTTGGACTACCCGGATCTTTGTATTTTTGGGGCACCTCTTGTTTGATGATGGCACTCAAATTCTCAGCCAAAAGCACTTTGTTGTGGACGTTATGTTTTCTTTTGATTGTACACAATTCCTTTAAAAATTTGGCATAAGATAGTATTTGTTTTATTGCATCCAACAGCGGAATGTTGATCTTCACCTGCTTGAAAACTTCCAGAATTTCCAGATTTTTATCTAAAGGTTTAGGTGAAATCAACCTTTGTGGAAATGGGGCAACCGGCTTGTATTGTCTTTCCGGTTCTTTCTCTTGTGGAATATTGTTTGGGCTATCATCCTCTTTGGGAGTTTCCGGATCCTTAGGCTTGGGAGCCTTCACCGGATTGGATTTATCAATTTCTTTCCCACTTCTCAAAGTGGTGATAGCTTGGACATGTTTCGTATGGTGGGAGGATGAGCTTGCATCTTGTATCTCATACTGGGTCCTTGGGTTAGGAAGAGTTTGAGCAGGAAGTGTGCCCTTCTCTCTACAACTCAGGTGAGCTTCAACTCTAGCCAGAGATGTTTTCAATTCATTAATGGCTTGGTTTGAATTTTGATTGAATTTCAATTGCTCTTGCATGAACCCATCTATTTTTAGAGAATTTGTCTTGTTATACTCATTCTGGACCGATACGAGTGCACCCAACATCTCTTCTAGTGATACTTTTGGAGTGTTGTTTGCATTTGCAGTGGGTCCATTCCTCCAACTGAAGTTGGGATGGTTCTTCCGATTAGGATTATACGTGTTTGAGTTTGGAGCACCATATTGCTGCTGATAACTGTTTATGGCATTTGTTTGTTCTTGTAGGATGCTTTGGACTGCTGAAATTGTGGGACAATCTGGTGTAGCATGTTGATTTCCAGCACAAATTCCACAAACAGTTTCAACCTCAGTGGAGTTGATTGTTTCTCCTTTCCTTAATTCCATGGCTTCGACCTTTCTTGTAAGGCTAGCCAACCGTGCACTTATGCTATCTTCTTCTGATAAGACATACATTCCTCCCTTTTCCTTTTGTTGGCCAATCTTAGAATTTGGTGGTTTAGATGTGTCCCAAGATTGTGCACTTTCAGCCAATTCTTCCAGATAATCCCATGCTTCATCAGCTTCCTTATTCATGAACTCCCCATTACACATCATCTCTATAAATTGGCGCATGGATGGAATCAGTCCTTCATAGAAAAAACTTATAATCCGCCAATTTTCATAGCCATGATGTGGGCATGCGTTTAATAGGTCCTTGAATCTCTCCCAACATTGGGAAAAGGTTTCATCCTCCTTTTGGGCAAAGTTCATGATAAGGCGCTTAAGCATGTTCGTTTTGTGAGTAGGGAAGAATTTTTTTATAAATTCTCTGTGCATATCATTCCATGACCCAATTGATCTTGGCCTCAATGCATAAAGCCAACCCTTGGCTTTATCCTTAAGAGTGAAAGGGAAGAATTTAAGTCTTACTACATCTTCAGTCACATTTGCAAAGTGCATGGTGGTGATTACCTCATCAAACTCCCTAAGGTGTTGATAGGCACTTTCACTGTCTAAACCATGGAATTTAGGGAGAAGATTGATCACTCCCGGTTTCAAATCCACATTCCCTGCATTTGGTGGAAATACTATGCATGAGGGAGTGCTCGTTCTTGCAGGTTGCAAGAAATCACGTAAAGTCCTAGGTCGGGGAACATTCTCAACCACATTCTCCCCTGTTTCGGTTTGATTTTGAACCGGGTTAGGTTGATTTGTAGCCATACTTTCAGATAAAATTGGAGAATCTAGATGTCTCCTAACTCGTGGCTCTCTATCAATGCCTTCTACTATCCCTCCTTCACTTATGAGTCGGTTATGAGAATCCCGAGCCCAATGTGGCATGCAAAATCAAAAATAAGAAACAAAAAGGAAAAAGAATTCTTCCTTCTTTTTCTTTACTCTTCTCTAAGACCGAAGCACAAGGTGTCTTGCAATGGCTAGGCCAGAAACAAAGATAGAGACCGATTTCTCCTGGTCAATAGGGGTTCAGAGAACACCCCACCCACTCTTTGAATCTTTTGAGAAAAGGTGCAGAAAAAGGAGAAAGAGGAGTAGAGATGAGAAAAGAAATCCCTGAGCACAAGGTGATCCAAGACGGCAAAGCCGACCAATAGGAATCCAGGTGGCAAAAAGGCCGACCTTTCAGAGATCCAAAAGGAGTCTCCACCCACTCTACAAGAGATGAATAAAATAAGAATGACTAGGAGAAGGAGAAGAGTAAGGTTTTAGAAGGATAGCACCTGAATTGCACTTGAAATCCTTGACTCTTCTTCGGCTTCCTAAAAATCCTTAAAAGAAAAATCAAATAAATAACTAAGTTAGTCTAAAAATAAAAAAATCCTAAATAGACACTAATTTCAGAAATTTGTGAAAACCGTCAAAAGTCCCCGGCAGCGGCGCCAAAAACTTGTTCGCTTCCCCAAGTGTAGGGTTGCGATGTAGTAATAAACTCGGTAATACCGAGGTCGATCCACAGGGACTTATGTAGGATGTCACAAACTCATCCACAAGTTTCTATTGAAGCTAACAATCAAAGTTTGAATAGAATGTGTGTGACTAACAGTTTAATCTAAATTGAATGTAAACAATTATAAGAAGGCACTAGGAGTTCGAGGATCCACTTGTAGCAATCCTCGATGTTCAATCCGCTGTGGTTTCCCATTCTCTCAACTAGAATCACCAGTCAGGTCTATCTAGTCGGATAATAGAACTATTAAACCAGAAGTCTGTAACATGTAAGTTCTGTACATAACGTTCACTCAACTCTAGGCTGATCTGAGCATGCTCATTGCATAGGTCATTCACCTTTTCTATAGGTCCAATTCCCAATCATAACCATCCTCAAGTCTTCTCACAAGACAAGGCTAGATCATGATTTGAACTGGATTCAAATTATATGCACAGTCCATACATATTCCAGATAATCAACCAAAACTAGAACTTTGGCATGAAGTCCCTTCATGAAGAGCTTAGTGCTAGAGCGCACTCCGATTCCTCAGATCATACAGGTCTAGACCGTTGCAAATCAAATAAGAAGATAAGTAATTCATCCAAACATCCATGAGTCATCACAAGACTAAGAGAAATTACTTAAAAACTTGTATAAACTTCAAACCTTAGTTCATAATCATGAATTCCAAAACTGAAAACCACTTAACTACGAATTAAAACATCTTGGATACACTACAAGCTTCACCTCTTAGCCCTAGCTAAGAGGTTTAGCTGCTCATGATCCAAGGAAACATGAAACAACTACAAAAAAAACATGAAAACAGCAAAGCAAACCAAAAGGAGTTGTGAAACTCCAATCTTCACTTCCACAGCCTCCAACCTCGCTTGAGCCCTTCTAGGATGCCCTAGGAACAATCCCTAGGTGTCTATTTATAGTCTGGAGGCTCCACGACTTCGGAAGAATCGAGAAAGTGCGTAACACTTACGCAGCGCAGAGAATTTCGGGAAGAAATTAGAAAGTTCTAACATAGTACGCATGGCCGACCGGTCAAGACCGGAAGGCCTCAAGTGAAAGCACTCCAGCTGTCTTCATTCCAGCAATGATGTCCGACCGGTCATGACCGGTCGGACGTTTTTCTTCTCATACCAGCAGCCATGGCCGACCGGTCATGACCGGTCGGCCTTAGTTCATTGAAATTCCAGCCTCTCTATCCAGCGATCATGGCCGACCGGTCATGACCGGTCGGCCTTATGCAATACTAGTCCATTGTTCATAGCTGGCCGGTCAAGACCGGTCTGGCCCTCTTGGCCGACCGGTCATGACCGGTCGGCAGTCTTCATGCATCTACATTCTTCCTTTTCTTTCTTTCCTTGCTTCTTTCTTTCACTTTCTCTCTTCTTTTCTTCTTTGGTCCTCAAGTAATCTCCATTAGAATAGTTCAAAATGATCTCTTTGTGTCTTTAATTGAGTAGAGTCCACCCTCAATCTTGTAGTCACAAAACATGCATTGAATTAGCTTTCAACCCATATAAACCATGCACAATGAGTGATGAATTGGGGTTAGAATATGCACAATTAAGAGCTCAACACTGCTAGGGTGTGAAAAAGCGATCATGACATACATAATGCGAAATGCATGAGTCATACAATCCAAATCATGCACGAAACTTACGCATACTGCGCAATCATGTGGGGCGACCCTGTCTCACACGGGTCCCCTCAGTATAACAAGCCAACTAGCATATGCTATGGTTAATCATGATCTATAACAGGCATACAAATGATGCGTATGGGCATATGAATGAGCATAGTATTCATTATACTAAGCATGTTATCAGTGTGACATATCAAGCTAAGTATACTATCATGTTACCAGATATATCATGTAATGTTGACCTTAAAAGGCCCAATATATATACAGAGAGTGGGACCCGGACTGTGGGTCCCATTGGAAATGTAAAGGTCTTCGTGGCATAGCCCACTTGAGACCACATCGGCCCCATACTTGGGCCTGCACATACAAGATAGGCCGTCAAAATACGTGTACGGCATGGATAAAACGTATATATCAAAGAAGGAACCATGGTGGGCATCAATGACCACTATTCCCTTCGGGTTGTGGTCCATCTAACATCTGGATTTGCCTCATTGTTGGGGCCGTATCCTAAAATATATGGAAAAATAGATGGGCAGCATGAATAGAACAGATACATCATGATGGAGCTAATAGATACATCACGTTGGGACCCATAGGGTGGGCCACCTGCTGGGCAGCGTGGTACCCAGCTGGTTCCAAGAAGTTTTGAATCAAGCAGATATTTGTGTTTTCTCCTTCATCCATATCCATGTGATCTTATGAACAGGTTGGATGGCAAATAAACATCACTATAGAACCTGGAAAGCTTTCAACGTTGGAAATCATTATCCCCACTGTGGCATGGTCCACTTGACATTAGGATATGCTTAAATTTTGGGCCCATCCACTTATGAATAGGTTGGGTGACAAATAAACATCATTGTAGGACTGGGAAGGTTTCAACGGTGGAGATCATTATTTCCACTGTTGTCCCGTGGCATGGCTCACTTGCCATTTGGATATGCTTAAATTTTGGGCTCAGCCACTAAGATGAGCTGGAAAAACATATGGAGGGAATAGATAAGGCACATACTTTCTAGGTGGGCCCAACGAGTGGGGCCCATGGTCACGCCTAGCGTTTTTTTTTTTTTTTGTTATGTTCTCATCAAGTGGGGCCCACAGAAGTTTTCAATCAAGCTGATATTTTTACCCTCCCTTCTCCCATGCATGTGTGAAATTATGAACAGGTTGGATCTCAAATAAACATCATGGTGGGCCATAGGAAGGTTTCAATGGTAGGGTCACTGTCCCTACTGTTTTCTGTGGTGGGGCCCCCTTGAGACTTGGATCTGTCTCATTCTTGGGATCATGCCTTAAGATAATCTCCCCAAATGGATGGACGATGAGATACAGCACATGCATCATGGTGGAACCCACGAGCGGGCCACCAGCTGGCCTCACGAGCCAGCGTCCGTGGACGCTGGTACGCCCAGCGTCAGAGACGCCTGCTTCTTCTTTCCTTTCTTTCTTTCTTTCTTTTTTTTATTATGCTTATATCAAATGGGGCCCACATGGGTCCGATCCACTCCGTTCATCAGGTTCCCCATCTTATGGGAGACCCAATAAGCCCAACATTGGCTATGTAATTCGGTCTAGAAAAACATTAAGGTGGGCCAAAGGATATCTGACAGTAGAAATCATTGTTTCCACTGTTTTATGCGGTGCGGTCCATTGAAGATTTGGATCGGCTTCATATTTGGGCCCTGGCCCTAAAATGATCTGGGAAAAATGATGGACGGCGTGGATTCAACACACACATCAAGGTGGGTCCCACGAGTGGGGACCCCATTGACTGCGTCCAAGTGAGGCTGGACTGTTCCAGCCTCTGACGCTATGAACGTCCAGCGTCTGACGTTCTTTTTTTTTTCTTTTCTTTGTTTATTTCAAGTGGGGCCCACTTGGGGACGATCCACCCCATTCATCATGTTCCCCAGCCCGTGAGGAATCCACAGAGCCCAACATTGGATAGGTAAAAAGGTTCACAAACATCACGGTGGGCCACAGAAGTTTCAATAGTGAACATCATTATCTCCACTGTTTTCTATGGTGTGGTCCACCTGAGATCTGGATCTTCTTCATTTTTGGCGTCCAGCCCTAAAATGGGCTAGAGAAACAGATGGACGGCGTGGATCAAATACATGCATCAAAGTGGGTTCCACGAGTGGGCCCCAAGTCAACGCCCAAACAAGGCTTAGCCCAGGCGCTGCTAGGTAGCAGCGTCCTTTGGACGTTGTCTGTCCAGCGGCCAAACCTTCTGTCTCCTTTTTTTTTATTATTATTAGTTGGTGGGGCCCATTCATGGATGATCCAGTCCATCCATCTCATTGCCCATCACAAGGTGGGCCCAAAAGAAAACAAAGAAAATGAAAGGAAATTAAGAAAATGGGGGGTTTGTGTCCCCCTTGCACTCACCTTGATGGTTGGACGGTTGGATTGGATCGGGTTGACGATCGGACGATCCGGACGGTCCGGATGATGGTTGTGGCCCTCCAAGCTTGGATCTCCTCCTTCAATTCCCCTAACCTCTCTCTTTCTCTCTCTTGATCACTCAAACCTCTTCTTCTCTCTCTCTCTCAAATCTCTTTCTCTCTCCTTTCTCTTCTTGCAAATATGGGGAAGTGAGAAGGCCACACCCCCCCCCCCCCCTCTACGTATGATAATGTATGGGTAGAGAGGAGGGAGCATGGGGTGATGATGATGATGATGATGGCTAGCATGGGAGATGGGTATGGGAGGTATGGGTCTTGGTTGACTTTGGAGGTGAGAGAGGGATGAGGGGTATGGGGTGAGTAGAGTAGGGGTAATGAGAGGGGTATGGGTGATGGTGATGGATTTGATTGATTTGACATATTCTTGGGATTTGTGCAAGTGGGGCCCACGCCACACGCGCGTTGCGCGGCCCACCTCGGATTACGCAATTGACACAACTTACACACCGGGTATTGCAATGGGGCGTACCACGCGGCGTTGGAATCGTAGCGCCTACACGATTGCCGGGGTATAGGTCTCGGGTCGATGCGGTACTAAAACTGGGTCGCGATCAAGGCTCACTAATCTGGTCCATCTGGGACATACCGACACCGAAAATTAAGCGTACGGAGGGCAAATAAAGGTACGGGTCTTACAACTCTCCCCTCTTAACAAAAAATTTCATCCTCGAAATTTGCAATACAAACCCAAACTAGCCGAAGATCATAAAAAAAAGGAATCGCATCACTATATATGCATATCAAATCGAAAACAATCATACAGATACAATCAATCATAAAAAAGATGGGGATAAGACTCGCGAATCTCTGCCTCTGGCTCCCATGACGCCTCATTTGCGCTAGATGACTCCACTGGACCTTCACCAAGGGACTGACCTTGGTCCGGAGGACCTGCTCCTTCCGGTCAAGGATACGAACCGGCTGCTCAATGTAAGAAGCATCTTCACGAACCTCCAATGGCTGCCAATCTATCACAGGAACCACGTCTGACTCACACTTCCGCAACATAGAAACATGAAAAACATTGTGGACGCCAGACAACTGAAGTGGCAAGGCAAGCTGATAGGCCACGGCGCCAACGTGCCCAGTGACCTCGAAGGGTCCAATTAATCTCGGGGCAAGCTTCCCCTTGGCTCCAAAATGAACCATGCCCTTCATGGGCGAGACCCTGAGATACACACGATCCCCATTGGAAAACTCTAGGGGACGACGTCGACGATCTGCAAAAATCTTCTGTCGACTCTGAGCTGTGCGCATCCTCTGCCTGATGATATCGATAGCCTTTGATGTCCTCTGCACAAGCTCGGGACCTAGGAGACGATGCTCTCCAACCTCGGCCCAACAACTAGGAGACCTACAAGGTCTACCATACAACGCCTCAAAAGGAGCCATACCGATAGTCGCCTGATAGCTGTTATTATATACAAACTTAGCCAAACGCAGGTGTTTATCCCAACTACCTGAGAAATCCAACACGCAAGCTCGAAGCATGTCCTCAAGGATCTGGTTGACCCTCTCGGTCTGTCCATCAGTCTGAGGATGATATGTGGTGCTGAACTTCAAGGCAGGCCCCATCGCCTTCTGAAAAATCCTCCAGAACCGCGACGTAAATCTCGGATCTCGGTCAAAAACGATCAAAACTGGGACACCGTGTAGCCTCACAATCTCCTCGATAAACAATTCTGCAAGTCGGTCCAATGGCCAGGTCACACGTATCACAAGAAAATGTGCCGACTTCATCAAACGATCAACGACAACCCAGATGGCGTCATGACCGCGATCAGTCCTCGGCAAGCCCATAATGAAGTTTGTGGTCACATGCTCCCATTTCCACAACGGGACACTCAACGGCTGCAGGGGACCTGGAGGTTTGCGATGATCGGCCTTGACACGTTGGCAAGTGTCACACTCAGCCACAAAACTGGAAATCTGACGCTTCATACCGGCCCAAAAATACTGCCTCCTCATATCACGATACATCTTGGCAGAGCTTGGGTGAATCATGAACCTCGATCGGTGTGCCTCATCCATAAGATCTCTGCGCAACTGAGGAATATCTGGGACACACAACCGACCCCTGAAACGAAGTCCACCATCTAACCCAATCTGCCAATCTGTCTGACTCTCTGACGCGGCCTCTTCCCAATAATCCTTCAACGTCTGATCTGTCTGTTGAGCCTCGATCACCCTAGAAACAAGAGAGGGTTGAATTGACAAGCTCGATAACTGCGCGATAGAAGACTGCAGACTCAGCTCAAAATCATATTCGGCAACCTCCTCGAGCATCCTCCACTCCCAGACCATCATATGCGCCACCAGGCCTCGTGGCTGAAGGCTAAGGGCATCTGCCACCACGTTGGCCTTACCAGGGTGGTACTAAAGATCAAAATCATAATCCTTCAGGAGCTCCATCCAACGTCTCTGCCTCATGTTCAACTCGGACTGCGAGAAGAGGTACTTCAGGCTCTTATGGTCAGAAAAGAGCTCGAACCTGACCCCATAAAGATAGTGCTTCCACACCTTCAGTGCGAAGACTACCTCTGCTAGCTCCAGATCATGCGTGGGGTAGTTCTGCTCATGGACCTTGAGCTGGCGAGATGCATACGCTACTACTCTGCCATGTTGCATCAGGACAGCACCTAAGCCAATACGTGAGGCATCTGTAAAAACCATGAAGCCTTCACTCCCGGAGGGAAGAGTGAGGACTGGTGTAAAAGTAAGACGGTCCTTCAGTTCTGCAAATGCTCGCTCACAGGCATCACTCCAAACGAACTCAGCGCCCTTCTGGGTCAACCTGGTCAGCGGGGCTGCAATACGAGAGAAGCCCTCTATGAAACGACGATAATAACCTGCTAACCCCCAGGAAATTCCGAATTTCAGACGCGTTCGTGGGATGACCCCACTGACGCACAGCATCAATCTTCACCGGATCTACTGCTACTCCCTGCCTCATCACCACATGACCGAGGAACTTCACCTCCTCCTGCCAAAACTCACGCTTCTCCAACTTCGCATAAAGCTGGTGTGTGCGGAGGGTCTGCAAGGTGATCTTTAGATGCTGCGCATGCTCCTCCCGAGTCCTCGAATAGATCAGAATGTCATCGATAAACACCACAACGAACTGATCAAGGTAGGGACGAAAGACCTCGTTCATCAATTGCATGAACACAGCGGGCGCATTGGTCAGTCCGAAAGACATGACCTGGAACTCAAAATGACCATAACACGTCCTAAATGCCGTCTTTGGGATATCCTCCTCCCGGACACAGACCTGATGATAACCGGACCGTAGGTCAATCTTCGAAAAGAACTGGGCCTCTCGCAACTGGTCAAATAAATCGTCGATCCTCGGAAGCGGGTACCTATTCTTAATCGTGACCTTGTTGAGCTCGCGGTAATCCACGCAGAGCCTCAACGAGCCATCCTTCTTCTTCACGAAGAGTACTGGCGCTCCCCACGGTGAACTGCTCGGACGGATGAAGCCTAGTTCACGCAACTCGTCCAACTGCTTCCTCAGCTCCAGCAGCTCCAATGGTACCATACAGTACGGGGCCTTTGAGATAGGCGCAGTACCGGGCACGAGGTCAGTCTGAAACTCGGTATGTCGATGAGGCGGAAACCCCGGAATCTACTGAAACACATCCGAAAAATCACAAACTACCGGCAGCTGGTCGACGCACACGGCAACCGGTTCCTCTACGGCACACGACATCAAAGATGACAACTGCTCTCCTCTGGGCTCGGCAATGAACTGAAACTGCGGCATGCCAGGTATAAGGAAAGTGACTGTTCTTGCGAAGCTGCCCAATACAGCGTGATACTCGGCCAGCCAATCCATGCCCAGGATAACATCAAACTCGGTCATCGGTAAAACAAACAAATTGGCAGGCAAAAAGGTCTCTCCTACCAAGACGGGGTAAGACGAATGTTGAGCTCATAATTGTGCATATTCTAACCCCAATTCATCACTCATTATGCATGATATACATGTTTAAAGGACCAAATTAATACATGATGTGTGATTGTAGGAACAAGATGGAGAGTTCATCATTTGAAAGCTAAATGAGGCTTCTTTCAAGCATTGAAGACCATAGGATCAAGCATGAAGAAAGACAAAAGAAAGCCAAGGCAAGGAGAGAAGAGAAAAGAAAGAAAGAAAGAAAGAAATACAGAAGAAAGAGAGCCCGACCGGTCGGCTGACCGGTCGGCCAAGGAAGCTCACCGGTCAAGACCGGTCAGCCACACACATGCTGATGGAATGCCCACGCCGACCGGTCATGACCGGTCGGCCATAGTGCTGATTTGATCAAGGAGGGCAGCCGACCGGTCAAGACCGGTCGGCCATTGCTGCTGTACCAAAAGAAGCTGTGGACTGCCCAGCCCGACCGGTCATGACCGGTCGGGCATTGCTGCTGGATTGATAGGGAAGTTCATCCGACCGGTCCAGACCGGTCGGCCATGCGTAACTGCCACTTTCTATTTCAGAAACTCCGGGTTTTACTGCGCAATTGCGAAAGTTTACGCAATTTCTGGATCTTTCTTGCGTATTGGACTCCTCCAAGCTATAAAAGGACTTCATATCTTCATACCAGGGGGCGTGACAACGTGGAGATTGCTGAGGAGAAGGATTCTACTTCAGATCTTTAGTTTTCTTTCCGTGTTTGTAGTTTTTCATGTTTTTAGAGGCTTTTAGTTCAAGGATGTTAGAGATGAACTAAACCCTCTTAGCTAGGGCTAAGAGGGGAAGCCCTTGATTCATTTTTGATGGATTAATACAACCTAGGTTTCCTTTTATGCTTTAATGAATGAATTTTAGTTCAATTTGAGTTTGATTCAAGTACTATGTTGGCTTTTACTTTGATCTCTTGATGACTCCGGGCTCATGTGATTCTTAGTGAGCTTAGCATAGTATCTTAGCTTTTGTGCATTGTTTATGCTTGTGTAATGCATTGATCTACCATCGACTCCGGGCATGGTAGACGCTTTGATTGCCTTGTATGCAATGGCCTGATCTTCATGTGGGAACTCATGTAACTAAAGTTTTTATCTTTTGTGTATGATCTGGAATTACTGTTTATTGATTGATTTTGATTTAAATAGAGTTCAAATTATGAGTCGTAATCAGGTCTAGTGACAGGACTTGGTGTAGGCTATGGTTATGAATCTATACTAGATTGGAAAGAGGCTTGGCCTATACAATTGAGTGTGCCCAAGACCTGAGCGTAGTTGTGTGAATCAAATCAGTTATTAAGCACTTGTTCCAGATAATTGTGATTGAATTGCTCTATATTCCAATCGGATAGAGAAGGAATTCGGTTCCGATTGAGTTATGAGAAACCTAGTTGTGTTAATGCATTGAAACGTATCAAGGGTGGATCCTTGGAGCTCTAGTGACTTTTTAGATTGAATTTACCTTACTCATTCACTGATTAAACCTAATTTCCTATTTTTCAGCTTTAGTTCTTAATATAGTCTTAATTACTAGTTGTTTTAGTTAAAATCTGAGAATACCCATACATAAATCTCTGTGGGAACGATACTCGGTCTTACCGAGATTATTACTACGTCGCAACCCTACACTTGGGGAGTGAACAAGTTTTTGGCGCCGCTGCCGGGGATTTCTATGCGGTATTTTTAGAATTTTCTGAAATAATTTTTAGTTAAGATTGTGTTAAGATAGATTTAGGATTTGTTTTGCTTTTTAGAGTAGGTTTTCTTCTAATTACTAACTTAGTTTGTTTTGATTTTTGCAGGATTCTAACATAGGTCTAATCCAGGGATTTTTAGGACGTTGAAGAAGAACAAGGCATCTTAAGTTGGAAATCAGGTTTCATTGTTCTAACCTTACTCTTCTTCTCCCCCTACTCATTCCTATCATCTTCATCTATTGTAGAGTGGGTGGAGACTCCTTTTGGATCTCTGAAAGGTAGGCCTTGTGCCACCTGGATTCCTATTGGTCGGCTCTGCCGCCTTGGATCACCTTGTGCTCATAGATTTCTCTTCTCAACCTATTCCTCTTTCTTCTTTTTCTGTACTTTCTCTCAAAAGACTCAAAGAGTGGGTGGGGAGTTCTTTGAACCCCTATTGACCAGGAGAAATCGGTCTCTATCCTTGCTTCTGGCTCAGCCATTGTAAGACACCCTGTGCTTAAGTTGTAGAGAGGAGTAAAGGAAGGAAGGAAGAATTCTGTTTCCTTTTTACTCATTCTTTTTGGTTTTGCATGCCACATTGGGCTAGGACTAATAATAACCGACTTGTGAGGGACGGAGTAATTGTTGAAGGGATTGATAGAGAGCCACGTGCTAGGAGACATCTAGATTCTCCAATTTTATCTGAAAATATGGCTGCAAATCAACCTAACCCGGTCCGAAATCAAACTGAAACAGGGGGGAATGTGGTTGAGGATGTTCCCCGACCAAGGACTTTACGTGATTTCTTGCAACCTGCAAGAACGAGCACTCCCTCATGCATAATTTTTCCACAGAATGCCGGGAATGTGGATTTGAAACCGGGAGTGATCAATCTCCTCCCTAAATTCCATGGTTTAGACAGTGAAAGTGCCTATCAACACCTTAGGGAGTTTGATGAGGTAATCACCACCATGCACTTTGCAAACGTAACGGAAGATGTGGTGAGACTTAAATTCTTCCCTTTCACCCTTAAAGATAAAGCTAAGGGTTGGCTTTATGCATTGAGGCCAAGATCAATTGGTGCATGGACTGACATGCACAGAGAATTTATTAAAAAATTCTTTCCTACTCACAAAACGAACATGCTTAAGCGCCTTATCATGAACTTTGCCCAAAAGGAAGATGAAACCTTTTCCCAATGTTGGGAGAGGTTTAAGGACCTATTAAACACGTGTCCACATCATGGCTATGAAATTTGGTGGGTTATAAGTTTTTTCTATGAAGGACTGATCCCACCCATGCGCCAATTTGTAGAGATGATGTGTAATGGGGAGTTCATGAGTAAGGAAGCTGATGAAGCATGGGATTATTTGGAAGAATTGGCTGAGAGTGCACAGTCTTGGGACACATCCAAACCAACAAGTTCCAAGACTAGCCAACAAAAGGAAAAGGGAGGAATGTATGTCTTATCAGAAGAAGATAGCATAAGTGCACGGTTGGCTAGCCTTACAAGAAAGGTCGAAGCCATGGAATTAAGGAAAGGAGAAACAATCAACTCCATTGACGTTGAAACTGTTTGTGGAATTTGTGCTGGAAATCAACATGCTACACAAGATTGTCCCACAATTTCAGCAGTCCAAGGCATTTTACAAGAACAAACGAATGCCATAAACAGTTATCAACAGCAATATGGTGCTCCAAACTCAAACATGTTTAATCCTAATTGGAAGAACCATCCCAACTTCAGTTGGAGGAATGGGCCCAATGCAAATGCAAGCAACACTCCAAAAGTATCACTAGAAGAGATGTTGGGTGCATTCGTATCGGTCCAGCATGAGTATAACAAGACAAATTCTCAAAAAATAGATGGGTTCATGCAGGAGCAATTGAAATTCAATCAAAATACAACCCAAGCCATCAATGACTTGAAAACCTCAATGGCTAGGGTTGAATCTCACCTCAGTGCTAGGGAGAAAGGCACACTTCCTGCCCAACCTCTTCCTAACCCAAGAACCCAATTTGAGATACATGATGCAAGCTCATCTTCCCAACACATGGAGCATGTTCAAGCTATCACCACTTTGCGAAGTGGAAAAATAATTGATAAATCTAATCCGGTGAAGGCCCCACAGCCTAATGATCCGGAAATTCCCAAAGAGGATGATAACATAAACAATACTCCACAAGAAAAGGAACCGGAAAGGCAATACAAGCCGGTTGCCCCATTTCCCCAAAGGTTGATTTCACCCAAACCTTTGGATAAAAATCTGGAAATTCTAGAGGTTTTCAAGCAAGTGAAGATCAACATCCCATTGTTGGATGCCATTAAACAGATACCGTCATATGCTAAGTTTTTAAAAGACCTTTGCATGGTTAAAAGAAAAATATAGGTGCACAAGAAAGCATTTTTGACAGAGAATGTAAGTGCCATTATCAACCACGGGATGCCCAAGAAATACAAAGATCCCGGTTGTCCGACCATATCATGTATGATCGGAGATCACCGGGTGAAACATGCTTTACTTGATCTAGGGGCAAGTGTGAACTTAATCCCCTATTCGGTCTATGAACAATTGGGTTTAGGTGAACTAAAACCCACCAAAACCACATTACAACTTGCTGACCGATCAATTCGTATTCCAAGAGGGGTAATTGAGGACGTCCTTGTCCAAGTTGATAAAGTTTACTACCCGGTGGACTTTATTGTCTTGGACACGCGACCCACGGTTAATATTGGCCCTCAAATTCCTATCATACTTGGCCGCCCATTCCTAGCTACATCAAACGCTATCATAAATTGTAGGAGTGGGGTCATACAAATGTCTTTTGGCAATATGACGATTGAGCTGAATGCTTTCAATATTGACAACCAACAAGAGGATGAAGATGAGGAGGTCCACCAAATAAACATGATCAATTCTGTTGTGGAAAATGAGTCCCTCTCACATTTTTACTCCAGTCCCTTCAACGAAGAAGTGACTCACTCCCTTGATGAGAACGATGATATGATAAGGGATATGGTCACACTTTTTGAGTCGGTATCGGCACATGACGTTAGCCGAGAGAAGGATGTGGAAACAATACCGTTTTGCGCTAAAAAATCAATTCAGATTTCCACACCTTTGTGGATCATGCATACCGAACTCCACCAACCCTGGGATGATCCTTACTTGCAATATCATTGCCCAGGAAAATCTGATTGGAGACATATCTTTACTGATAAATATGATGGTGTCTCCCCTGATACATGTGGTGCGCACACTAAGGAACCCGCTGAAATTCCTTTTTGGGATTTTGAGTGGCTTATCTCCATCATTCACACACATGTACATTGCAAAGCAGGATATTGGATGACTTTATTGCGAAATCTTTTGATTCATCTAATGATTCTGCTTGACTTTATGCTTTTGGATGAGTTGTTGGGATTAACCTCCTAGTCTGACGGAGGATGATTTGTTAGAATGCTTTCCCATTAGGATTTGCTTTGATAGTTGATTTAGTTGTGAAGTAATCCATCTCCAAAAGCTAATCTTGCCATATGCTTCAGGTGATATCTCTCTTTCTCACTCTCCTTTATTTTATGTCATTGCTCTCATGTCATACATATTGCATATCTTATTACATTGAGGACAATGCAAAGTTTTGGTTGGGGGGTGAGAGATTCCTTAATTGATGAATCTGCTAGCTTTTGTGACATGTCGAGCAAAGATGTAGAAATTTTTTGATTTTTTTAAAAATGCGAAACTCTTTTGGAAGGCTTTGATTCTATGCATTCGAGATAGCATAAGTATAAGAAGATGAGATACGACGTGAGGGATGTTGCAAGCTTTGAATTTCTCTTAATATAATGGTTTTATATGTGAATTCACCTATTTTTATGATTGATAGAAAATTTGAACACCTTTTGCATCTAGTTCACATTACACGATTTTCATGATTTGAAAGGTTTATGTAATTTGTGGATTAGCTAGACTTTGATTTAGAGGTGCTGAGAAACCAAGCCGGGGTATTTTGTCCATCATTGTCCATGGGAAAATAACGGAAGATATGGATTTCTAAAAATTCTATCTAATTTAAAAGAAAAAGGAACGAAAGGATGAAACCGGGAAGGAAAGAAAAATGGTGGAAATTCCGATTAGGGCTACCTACTACCAACCGAGGGATGGTCTACCCGTAACCAAAGCCGGAAATGGGACGTAGTGTGAAAGTCGTCGGAAGGACGGTAAGGCAAATTCCTGTCATAGGCTTGTTGTTCCTCTATATACCTTGAGATTCATAGTTTAGTTGATTTATGAAGAAGATAATCCCGGAAACTCATGAGATGAACCTTCACTATGCACACTAGGTTGAATGTGTTCAAGTTCTTCTATTTATCAATCAATCAGCGGGAATTTCATATAAACACTTGTTATGTTCTGAGAGTTTAAGGTTTCAATCTCTTTCAGTGAATTTCTCTGATTTTTACGCTTATGTGTTTTGGAATATATAGAAGAGTAGTTTCTAGAGGAGAATTGGGTTTTGGAAAATGAAACTTGTTTCACGCATGTTTTGCTCGGGACTAGCAAAATGCTGGTTGGGGGGTGTGTTGAGCTCATAATTGTGCATATTCTAACCCCAATTCATCACTCATTATGCATGATATACATGTTTAAAGGACCAAATTAATACATGATGTGTGATTGTAGGAACAAGATGGAGAGTTCATCATTTGAAAGCTAAATGAGGCTTCTTTCAAGCATTGAAGACCATAGGATCAAGCATGAAGGAAGACAAAAGAAAGCCAAGGCAAGGAGAGAAGAGAAAAGAAAGAAAGAAAGAAAGAAATACAGAAGAAAGAGAGCCCGACCGGTCGGCTGACCGGTCGGCCAAGGAAGCTGACCGGTCAAGACCGGTCAGCCACACACATGCTGATGGAATGCCCACGCCGACCGGTCATGACCGGTCGGCCATAGTGCTGATTTGATCAAGGAGGGCAGCCGACCGGTCAAGACCGGTCGGCCATTGCTGCTGTACCAAAAGAAGCTGTGGACTGCCCAGCCCGACCGGTCATGACCGGTCGGGCATTGCTGCTGGATTGATAGGGAAGTTCATCCGACCGGTCCAGACCGGTCGGCCATGCGTAACTGCCACTTTCTATTTCAGAAACTCCGGGTTTTACTGCGCAATTGCGAAAGTTTACGCAATTTCTGGATCTTTCTTGCGTATTGGACTCCTCCAAGCTATAAAAGGACTTCATATCTCCATACCAGGGGGCGTGACAACGTGGAGATTGCTGAGGAGAAGGATTCTACTTCAGATCTTTAGTTTTCTTTCCGTGTTTGTAGTTTTTCATGTTTTTAGAGGCTTTTAGTTCAAGGATGTTAGAGATGAACTAAACCCTCTTAGCCTAGCTAAGAGGGGAAGCCCTTGATTCGTTTTTGATGGATTAATACAACCTAGGTTTCCTTTTATGCTTTAATGAATGAATTTTAGTTCAATTTGAGTTTGATTCAAGTACTATGTTGGCTTTTACTTTGATCTCTTGATGACTCCGGGCTCATGTGATTCTTAGTGAGCTTAGCATAGTATCTTAGCTTTTGTGCATTGTTTATGCTTGTGTAATGCATTGATCTACCATCGACTCCGGGCATGGTAGACGCTTTGATTGCCTTGTATGCAATGGCCTGATCTTCATGTGGGAACTCATGTAACTAAAGTTTTTATCTTTTGTGTATGATCTGGAATTACTGTTTATTAATTGATTTTGATTTAAATAGAGTTCAAATTATGAGTCGTAATCAGGTCTAGTGACAGGACTTGGTGTAGGCTATGGTTATGAATCTATACTAGATTGGAAAGAGGCTTGGCCTATACAATTGAGTGTGCCCAAGACCTGAGCGTAGTTGTGTGAATCAAATCAGTTATTAAGCACTTGTTCCAGATAATTGTGATTGAATTGCTCTATATTCCAATCGGATAGAGAAGGAATTCGGTTCCGATTGAGTTATGAGAAACCTAGTCGTGTTAATGCATTGAAACGTATCAAGGGTGGATCCTTGGAGCTCTAGTGACTTTTTAGATTGAATTTACCTTACTCATTCACTGTTTAAACCTAATTTCCTATTTTTCAGCTTTAGTTCTTAATATAGTCTTAATTACTAGTTGTTTTAGTTAAAATCTGAGAATACCCATACATAAATCTCTGTGGGAACGATACTCGGTCTTACCGAGATTATTACTACATCGCAACCCTACACTTGGGGAGTGAACAACGAACAGATCAAACTCAATACTGCGGTCTTCCCGAAGGGTGTCGACACTGACAAACCCTCGCGCACGGATTCTAACGGCAAACCAGTCGATCGGCAGAAATCATCGGATACAAAAGAATGCGATGCACCAGAATCAAACAAAACATGAGCTATGCATGCAGAGACAATGAGTGTACCATTAACGACTCCTCCAGGTGCCTGAGGATCCTGCTGGGCTGTATAGAACCTGCCCTGAGTCTGCTGGGGATGTGTCTGTCCCCTCTGCGGTCGCCGCTGCTGCTGCTGCGGTCTATGCTGCTGCCTCTGCTGCTGTGGCTGCTGCTGTGGGTGGGGACACTCATGCTTACGGTGCCCTGTCCCTCCACATCCGTAACAAACACCTGCAAACTGTCTCTGGGACGGTGCTGGAGGTGCTGCTGGTGCTAATGGCGGTCGAACAGATGGACGAACTGGGTACCTCTGCTGTGCCCGAGTCTGCTGCTGCCGGAAGCTGCTAGAAGGATCCTTCCTCTTCCCCTTCCAATCTCCGCTCTGCTCACGGATTCGCTGCGCATCGGCCCACTCTGCCTCATATATCTGGGCCCGCTCTACCACCTCCTTGAACGTAGGAAGCTTGTGTCCCGTGACACGGCCACGAAGGCCAAGGCGCAGTCCGGTCTCGAATCGACGGGCCTTCCGCACCTCATCATCCACGAGATACGTCGCAAATCTGGATAGCTCAACGAATCGAGCCTCGTACTGCGACACTGACATATCTCCCTGTACCAGCGTCTCGAACTCTAGAGCACGCTGCTGGCGGACATGCTCAGGGAAGAATTTTCGGTCAAACTAGTCTACAAAGTCCTCCCATGTCCACTCGAAATCGGGCCCGACGGCTCGGGTAACCGATGCCCACCAGTGCTCGGCCTCTCCCTGAAGAAGGAAAATGGCAAGAGGAACTTGCTCCTCGGTCGAGCATCGCATCGTGATAAAGATCTTCGTTACCTCCGATTTCCATCTCTCTGCTGCCACCGGGTCTGGCCCTCCCAAAAACCGTGGGGGATCCATCCGCCTGATATCTATCAGCAAGGAACGAGCACGATCCTGCTCCGATGGGGTAACTGCATCAGATGACCTCCTCTCCTGACGCTCTACCATGGAGGTCATAACCCGCATCATCTCCTGGAACTGACCAGCAGTCATAGCTGGAGCTGGAGCTGGGGCTGAGGCGGTCCGGGATGTACCCGCACCAGTCGATGGTCTACCGGTGGCTCTCTTAGGCGCCATATCCTATAGAAAAGGACAGGTACCTCTTAGCGTTGATACTCTCGAATTCACACACGTTAGGGAATCATATTCAGAAGTTTCTAAGCTTAAATAGGGAATCATATCATAACTATGTTGTAACAGGATCCTAATGTGGGTCGCTAAGTGCATGAGATCGGGATCCTAATCATCCTAAGTTTGCAACAATCATTCAGTTAAGGCTAGTTAATCTAAGGCCATTAGTAGATATGTGATGTCATTCGCAGGTATTCCCAAATTCTGCTCTGATACCAACTTCTGTCACGCCCCAAACCTGGGGACCGGGCTCACTAAATTCCCGATCGCCGACCTTGGTGCCAACAGCCTCCGTAGTACCCCATTCTCGGCTCTTAGCTCTCATGTGCCAGGTTCCGATCCTGGGATCCTACCAGGAGGATTTTCAGGGTAAATTTTTTTTATAAGAGCATAATCAAAACCATAAAACATCATCAAATATCCACTAAAAAGTTTGTTGAGTACAGTGCTGGAAAGGGAAATACAACATGTAGCAGAAGTTCAAAATATTAGGTACATGCACCGCGCTCAACGCTGCTGATGTGCCCTAGTACTTGTAGTGTAAACAAACGCGTATGAGCTTCCTACGAAGATCAGTAGAGTGCGTGTGTGCGCGTGTGATGCATATGACAAGTATACAGATATCAGAGTAAGCGAAAGTAGTAGAGGGCTAAGTTACCAAGTTCATGAATGCTATCAGCCATCCCAAGGCTATGCGATGAAAGGGCCTACATGGCCGAGTGTTACATGCTAGAGATGCAATGCAAACACGTCAATCCTCAACTGATCCACATATGAAAATAGTTCTCATCTGGAACATCACCGGGGTCTCGTATACTCTAATACTGGCCGCCGCACATCGCGCGCATAACCAAGCGAGTAGGAAAGACCTCACTATCCGCCTCGTCAGTGGTATGCCAATGCCCACCCGGCTCGCCGATAGCGGACCCATTCCATGAGCTGGTCAGACTCGACCTAGCTTACAGCCCACTGCACCCAGGCGGATAAGGTCACCCCCCTTTTCAACCGACCTCGACACAGTGGGAGACGCGGCCTACTGGTATTTGGCACACGGGCGCTCATGTTATCCACTCGGTCTCGACGCTGGAGCATCCTACTGGTACTACAGGGTTTAGGGACTTTCACCCAAGGACATCCATAGCACCCACGTACTAGAACAAGTTTTCGGTGCCCAATGTTGCCAACCATGATGTGACTATGGTGGCCACCACCCCGATGCTGCTAGGGTGCGAAAGCGATCGTGACATACATAATGCGAAATGCATGAGTCATACAATCCAAATCATGCACCAAACTTACGCATACTGCGCAATCATGTGGGGCGACCCTGTCTCACACGGGTCCCCTAAGTATAACAAGCCAACTAGCATATGCTATGGTTAATCATGATCTATAACAGGCATACAAATGATGCGTATGGGCATATGAATGAGCATAGTATTCATTATACTAAGCATGTTATCAGTGTGACATATCAAGCTAAGTATACTATCATGTTACCAGATATATCATGTAATGTTGGCCTTAAAAGGCCCAATATATATACAGAGAGTGGGACCCGGACTGTGGGTCCCATTGGAAATGTAAAGGTCTTCGTGGCATAGCCCACTTGAGACCACATCGGCCCCATACTTGGGCCTGCACATACAAGATAGGCCGTCAAAATACGTGTACGACATGGATAAAACGTATATATCAAAGAAGAAACCATAGTGGGCATCAATGACCACTATTCCCTGCGGGTTGTGGTCCATCTAACATCTGGATTTGCCTCATTGTTGGGGCCGTATCCTAAAATAATATGGAAAAATAGATGGGCAGCATGAATAGAACAGATACATCATGATGGAGCTAATAGATACATCACGTTGGGACCCATAGGGTGGGCCACCTGCTGGGCAGCGTGGTACCCAGTTGGTTCCAAGAAGTTTTGAATCAAGCAGATATTTGTGTTTTCTCCTTCATCCATATCCATGTGATCTTATGAACAGGTTGGATGGCAAATAAACATCACTATGGAACCTGGAAAGCTTTCGACATTGGAAATCATTATCCCCACTGTGACATGGTCCACTTGACATTAGGATATGCTTAAATTTTGGGCCTAGCCACTTATGAATAGGTTGGGTGACAAATAAACATCATTGTAGGACTGGGAAGGTTTCAACGGTGGAGATCATTATTTCCACTGTTGTCCCGTGGCATGGCCCACTTGCCATTTGGATATGCTTAAATTTTGGGCTCAGCCACTAAGATGAGCCGGAAAAACATATGGAGGGAATAGATAAGGCACATACATTCTAGGTGGGCCCAACGAGTGGGGCCCATGGTCACGCCCAGCATTTTTTTTTGTTTATTTTATTTTTTTTATTATGTTCTCATCAAGTGGGGCCCACAGAAGTTTTCGATCAAGATGATACTTTTGCCCTAAGTTTTATTATGTTCCCATGCATGTGTGAAATTATGAATAGGTTGGATCTCAAATAAACATCATGGTGGGCCATAGGAAGGTTTCAATGGTAGGGTCACTGTCCCTACTGTTTTCTGTGGTGGGGCCCCCTTGAGACTTGGATCTGTCTCATTCTTGGGATCATGCCCTAAGATAATCTCCCCAAATGGATGGACGGTGTGGATACAGCACATGCATCATGGTGGGACCCACGAGTGGGCCACCAGCTGGCCTCACGAGCCATCGTTCGTGGATGCTGTACGCCCAGCGTCAGAGACGCCTGCTTCTTCTTTCCTTTCTTTCTTTTTTTTTATTGTGCTTATATCAAGTGGGGCCCACATGGGTCTGATCCACTCCGTTCATCAGGTTCCCCATCTTTCGGAGGACCCAATAAGCCCAATATTGGGTATGTAATTCGGTCTAGAAAAACATTAAGGTGGGCCAAAGGATATCTGACAGTAGAAATCATTGTTTTCACTTTTTATGCGTTGCGGTCCATTGAAGATTTGGATCGGCTTCATATTTGGGCCCTGGCCCTAAAATGATCTGGGAAAAATGATGGACGGCGTGGATTCAACACACACATCAAGGTGGGTCCCACAAGTGGGGACCCCAATAACGGCGTCCAAGTGACGCTGGACTGTTCCTAGCCTCTGACGCTGTGAACGTCCAGCGTCTGACGTTCTTTTTTTTCTTTTCTTTTCTTTCTTTGTTTATTTCAAGTGGGGCCCACTTGGGGACGATCCATCCCATTCATCATGTTCCCCAGCCCGTGAGGAATCCACAGAGCCCAATATTGGATAGGTAAAAAGGTTCACAAACATCACAGTGGTCCACAGAAGTTTCAATAGTGAACATCATTATCTCCACTGTTTTCTATGGTGTGGTCCACCTGAGATCTGGATCTTCTTCATTTTTGGCGTCCAGCCCTAAAATGGGCTGGAGAAACAGATGGACGGCATGGATCAAATACATGCATCAAAGTGGGTTCCACGAGTGGGCCCCAAGTCAACGCCCAAACAGGGCTTAGCCCAGGCGCTGCTGGGCAGCAGCGTCCTCTGGACGCTGTCTGTCCAGCGGCCAAACCTTCTCTCTCCTTTTTTTATTATTATTATTAGTTGGTGGGGCCCATTCATGGATGATCCAGTCCATCCATCTCATTGCCCATCACAAGGTGGGCCCAAAAGAAAACAAAAAAATGAAAGGAAATTAAGAAAATGGGGGGTTTATGTCCCCCTTGCACTCACCTTGATGATTGGATGGTTGAATTGGATCGGGTTGACGATCGGACGATCCGGACGGTCCGGATGATGGTTGGGGCCCTCCAAGCTTGGATCTGCTCCTTCAATTCCCCTAACCTCTCTCTTTCTCTCTCTTGATCACTCAAACCTCTTCTTCTCTCTCTCTCTCTCAAATCTCTTTCTCTCTTTCTCTCTCCTTTCTCGTCTTGCAAATATGGGGAAGTGAGAAGGCCACCTCCCCCCCCCCCCCCCCGCCCTCTACGTATGATAATGTATGGGTAGAGAGGAGGGAGCATGGGGTGATGATGGTGATGATGATGGCTAGCATGGGAGATGGGTATGGGAGGTATGGGTCTTGGTTGACTTTGGAGGTGAGAGAGGGATGGGGGTATTGTTCGCTTCCCCAAGTGTAGGGTTGCGATGTAGTAATAAACTCGGTAAGACCGAGGTCGATCCACAGGGACTATATAGGATCTCACAAATTCATCCACAAGTGTCTATTTAAGTCTACTAATCAGATTGTTGTATGAAGTTGATGTGAGTAACAAAAGCTGAATTAAATCGAAAGTAATTAATTATAAGAAGGCACTAGGGGTTCAAGGATCCACTTGTAGCAATCCTTGATGTTCAATCCGCTGTGGTTTCTTATTCTCTCAACTAGAATCGACATTCCTGTCTGTCTAGTCGGATAATAGAGCTGTTAAAACAGTCTGTAATATGTAATTTCTATGCATAAGATTCACTCAATGTAGGCTGAGCTGAGCATGCTCAATTGCATAGGTCATTCCCCTTTCCTATAGGTCCAGTTCTCAATCATAACCATCCCCAAGTCCTCTCACAAGACAAGGCTAGATTAGGATTTGAACTAGATTCAAATCACAAGCACAGTCCTTACATATTCCAGAAAATCAACTAAAATAGAACTTTGGCATGAAGTCCCTTCACAAAGAGCTTAGTACTAGAGCGCACTCCGATTCCTCAGATCATACAGGTCTAGACCGTTACAAACAAATTAAGAAGATAAGTAATTCATCCAAACATCCACTGAGTCATCACAAGACTAAGAAAAATTACTTAAAAACTTGTATAAACTTCAAACCTTAGTTCATAATCATGAATTCCACACTTAAACCACTTAACTACGAATTAAAACATCTTGTATTCACTACAAGCTTCACCTCTTAGCCCTAGCTAAGAGGTTTAGCTGCTCATGATCCAAGGAAACATGAAACAACTACAAAAAGCATGAAAATATCAAAGCAAACCAAAAGGAGTTGTGAAACTCCAATCTCCACTTCCACAGTCTCCAACCTCGCTTGAACCCTTCTAGGATACCCTAGGAACAATCCCTAGGTGTCTTTTTATAGTCTGGAGACTCCCCAACTTCAGAAGAATCGAGAAAGTGCGTAACACTTACGCAGCGCAGAGAAAATCGGGATAAAATTAGCAACTTCTGAGTCAGTACGCATGGCCGACCGGTCATGACCGGTCGGCCCTTGTTTATCCTTAGTCCAGCAGCCATATCCGACCGGTCTTGACCGGTCGGATATCTTTATTAACGTTCCAGCAAGTGTGGCCGACCGGTCAAGACCGGTCGGGCCTATTCAACATTGGTCCAGCAAACATGTCCGACCGGTCATGACCGGTCGGACGCCTTCAGCAACTCTCCAGCAACAAACCGGTCGGTCCTCTTCAGTAATATCCAAACCTGCATGGCTGACCGGTCACTGACCGGTCTGGCTTCCTTGGCCGACCGGTCACGACCTGTCAGCTTCATTTTCTTCTTATTTTCTTCCTTTCTTTCATCTGCTTTCTTCCTTCTTCACTTCCTTCTATGCCTCGGTCCTCCTTTGGGTCTTCATCCAAAGTCCTAAACATGTTCTTTTCAACTTCAAATGGGTGGAGTTCACTCTCAATCCTGTAGTCACAAAACAAGCATTAGATTCATCTATAAACCATGCAAACCTTGTACAATGAGTGATGAATTGGGGTTAGAATATGCACAATTAAGAGCTCAACAGGTATGGGGTGAGTAGAGTAGGGGTAATGAGAGGGGTATGGGTGAGGTGATGGTGATGGATTTGATTGATTTGACATATTCTTAGGATTTGTGCAAGTGGGGCCCACGCCACACGCGCGTTGCGCGGCCCACCTCGGATTACGCAAATGACACAACTTACACATCGGGTATCACAATGGGACGTGCCGCGCGGCGTTGGAATCGTAGCGCCTACGCGGTCGCCAGGGGTATAGGTCTCGGGTAGATGCGGTATTAAAACAGGGTCGCGATCAAGGCTCGCTAATCTGGTCCATCTCGGACATACCGGCACCGAAAATTAAGCGTACGGAGGGCAAATAAGGGTACGGGTCTTACAAGAGGGATAGATCTTCCTGAGCCAATCAACACCGACAAAGTGAAGATTTTTCACGAGTAAGTCATTCTAACCTTATCAAGAGTTACATTAGTAGAGCTGAAGTCAAGGGGTCGAAGCTAAGACTTCTGAGAAATCCTTTCCGTCCACCAACAAGTGTTCCAAATAAAGGGATTCAAAAGGAAAAAAAGAGAAGAAAAAGACAAAAAAAGAATACAAAGAAAAGAACAAACAGAGAAAAAAAATGGGAAGCCAAAACAAGGCATTCGAGAAAAAAAATCAATCCGAAAGGAAACACAGTCATCCATCCATTCATCTCAGAAGGTCTTTAGCTCATACCGACAGCTCTACCATCGTAACTTAGGATAAGGGCTGAAAGACTTCCATCGGCCGGCAACGACAGATTCCTGACCTCTAATCACCGCAGTTATCTAGAAAAATCCAAAAAAGGAAAAAAAAAGTGTGTGCCTAAACAAAGAGGGCGGAGTGAAAACCCAAAAGGGCGCTTTGAGTAAAAAAGTGGGCACACAGCGGACTTAGTGAAACCCCTAAAAGGGCGCTGATGGTAAAAATAACATAGCTGCCAAGGGGTAGGCAAGATCAAATACCTGGGACATGGTGAAAACCCGAAAGGGCACTACAGGAAAAAATGATGGGAAAAGTCGGCTGTGGTGAAAACTCGAAAGAGCACTACAAGCAAAAATGCCTCAAATAGAAAAATAAAAAAGTGCAAGTACTAGGAGCTAAAGAAGTCAAGATCAGCTCAGACTAATCCCAAATCAAGAGCAAGAAGAGGTACAGTCAGGGACAAGAACTCTACAAACTCTGATAAAACTCTCAGGAAATAACGTTTTCAACTGCCTACACCTCTAAAGAACCAAAGGGATCCCACAGAAGTCAATCTCGAAACATCGATCAAAGCATTGGCTGAGCCTCAATTCTGATTCCTAGGTCCTAGCACAAAATTCAGACACACACTCACAAGACAACTCATGGCACAATAAGTTCTCAAAAAGTTTTCTCTTTCCATTAATGCATCGTATTTCTTTTACATATATCAAAATACAAAAAAAATACATCATCGCCAGTCATGTACTATGCAAAAAGGGACGTACAGACAGCTGAACAACCCTCAAAAGCAAAAAAAAATTCAATCTCTGCCCCTCCTCCTCGGCCATGTCAGGTAAGTCCTCTGACTCATAACGAAATAGCCTCGCTCTCAACCTGCTCACCTTCATGCACAGGTAATGCACCTCATCTCGCTCAAGGCTACGGATCGTTGTCTCCTCATAAGACAACCTCTGATCGACAACCAATCTCCTCAACATCATCTCACAATGATATCGAAGCACAGAAATCTCAGACTAGTAAGTGGCCATGAGTGGCCAAGAGGAAGCCGGGGTCGATAAATGGGCAGCTCCTCAAAGGGTTTATATGAACCAGATGAAGAACCAGCATCCCTAAGAACATCCAGCTCATCATCATCGGCCGTCAGATGCTAGCAAGGAATGCGCCGATACAGAGATTGCTGAGCAACCCAATGCTGATAAGGGGTAGTCGCCATCGAAAAAGTCCATGGCTCAAAACCAAGCAAGTCAGCAATCAGGTGAGTTGCCCAGGACCTATCAACCCAAGTCGTAAAGTCGGATGATCTGGCCGGAAGTGATCAACTCCCGATACCCAAGAAAGAAAAATGTGGCAACATCCTACTCATACTCGAACTGCTACAAGAATCGGATGGGATGATAAGAGAAATGGGAGCGAAAGCCTACCAGCATCAGAGGAAGGCGATGTGCATCACAAAGCGCTGGAGGAAGTGAAAGCCAAGACGACTCCCAACGAACATTCCAGTCATGTAGCTCAACGAACATCCTGCCGGTACAAGGGCTCGCTCATCTTGGCTGTATGCGGAAGAAACTCTATTATATGGCGCATAAGATCAGGGTGACGAGTGCCGGGAAACAATACAGGGATGGTCAACGAAAGATGCTCCCATAGCCAAATCTAATCATGAGAAAGCGAAGAGACTCAGCTAAAGCAAAACAGTTCTAAAAGATAAGAAAGAAAAAGAAAGCACGAGAGAATTACCTGAAGAAATGCATAGCAATCGCGAAGAACACGGGTATGGCCTAGGGCACAGTTAGTCAGCCCGTTGAATAGCTCAGCCAGGACAAGAGAAATAATCTCCCTGCCAACAAATAACTCTGCTCATCACCTCGAAGAGCAAAGAAGTCTGAGATCAGCGTCATCCCGAGAATAACACCTCAGCTATCAGACAGAACATCAGTGCATTGCGAGAAAGCATAGACCCCACCACACTCTAAGGGCCCAAAAAAAATCATACAGTGAGTCTAAAGAAAAGACTACAGCATCCTAACCATTAGCTGCAGGCTGAATAAGGCACGGAATCCCAAACTAGTTCTACGGAGTGGCAGTCTTTGGCGAAAAATACTAGTGCATAATCTCAAGGGAGACCTGTCAAGCGCACGAGATCCTCCAAAGAAAGTCCCATCTCCATATCGTTGAACACAAACAAGTTCAATGAAGGGACCCAGTCAATCAGTGTAGCCCCAAGCATCCTCCAATCAATGTCGACCTTGGCCATATAATTCAGACCGCCAAAGCCATAAGACTCTAGCTCCCGAATCTCATAAGCAGATAATCTGTCTAGCCATGGAAGCAATCGTGGCGAACAAGAAGGACGGGGAAGCAACTGACAAATCCTCACAGGAATCCCCTCCAGAACAAAAGGCCCAGAAATCGTTGACAACTCCTCAAGAATTGGAAGGTCAACGGGCGAGGGAGAAGGAAATTCTGGAACCTCTGTGAACTCAACAGCCTCTGAAATATCCCCAGTAGCGATTATGTCTGATATAGTCGCATCGTTGTCCAAAACTACCATGACCTCTATAGCATGAGAAGACTTGCCCATCTCGTGAACAGAGTGCGCAAAGGGCCGATAATCTCCGTTAAGAAGGCTGTTTACAAAGATCACACCGTACATCGTGGCATCCTGAACAATCTAACCACTAAAAAGTGCATCTAAATCATCAAGAAGAGCCCCGGTGACCCCGATCGAAGAATCTACGGTCAGATCCGGACCTTCAGTCCTCTCCGTCATAAAGTCAGAAACCCAACTGTCACTCTATCAAGTCAAAGGGATCATCGGGAAATCTACATTGTCCATCATCAAGAGGACATCGTCAATGATCACATCAAGTCCACCCAAGCAAGTGTGCTACACATCTCGGCCGTAATCAAGTGCATCCAAGCCATCAAAGGTATCATTTGAACCATCTATACCTTCTAGGCATGAGATCAGCCCATCAATGTCCATCATGGAAACATCCTCACCATCGATCATATCATCCATGCGGCCCACACTCAAAGGATGCATAGCCTCACCTATGGCCACTCTCCCCATCTCATCTATACCATCCAATCCCCTCATAATCAATGACCCATTCAAATCCAAGTTTACAGTCATCCCACCATTAGTGGGAGCATTCAAAGCTCCCCCAACCACGATCCTCAATCCATCATCAATGGTCCCATTCAAGGCCCCATCTACCCCCTTCATTAAAGAGATCTCACCCTCATTAAAGCCACCACCATCTCCCAACACATCGGACCCATCAATCCCTGCCATGATGGCCACCAATCATCATCAAGGGCTGCTTGAGAAAGGACAAAGCAAGAAGAGGACATGATGAAGATAAAGGACAAAGAAAAAAGGAGATTCATGGCTAGATCAAGACCTTGTACGCAAGGAATACAGGGGACAGGGACAGGAAGATGCTGAGAATGTCCGAACCAGAGCACGCACGGACTACACATGAGGAGAGGTCTGGGTGGCCCCTTGGGGGCCGCCTGTATGGACGGTCTCCTTCTCTCTCCGTAGGATTGGCCCTGCAGTCTTTGGTAGGTGAGATTGTCAGTCCACATCAGCAACTGGCCCCCTAGGGGCCGCCCAAAGCTCCGATCGACTCTGAATTTTGACAAAATCTGATCTGAATCGCTTGGAAGGTGCCCCACCTGTCCAATCATGAAGAGCTATGACCGAAATGGGTCTAACTAAGTTAAAGAGAAGAAAAATCGATCAAGAGGGGCCCACAAACAATCTAAGCCATCCAAAGGCTAAATAACCATGATCCAAACCATGGAAGAGCTTACATGAGTCATCAAATAGAAAGATCAAGGGTTGGATCATCAAAAAAGAAGGCCAGAGTCCAGGATCTGATCATCAAGTGGGCCCTCATGGCAAAAAAGAGCAATCTAAACCGTTCAAATCATCATCCGCACCATGGAAAGCCTTCTTGGCCACGCAAAACATCAAAGATAGGTGTTTCAAAGCAAAGCTGAAATCTAGAAAGGTCTTGCACAGCCAAATCAAGCAATCTGAACAATTCAAGTCATTGTCTACATGGTTGGGAACCCTTTTAAGAGAATGGATAAAAAATCAAAGCATCCAAGCATCATCAAAGAAGAATCCTAGAAGAGGAAACAAGGCTTGCATTTCATTCAAAAGTTTTGATACAAAAGTAAAGAAAAAAGGCCTTAAAAGTCAATAGGTCATACATCAACAAAAAGAACACGTCGTCAAGAAGCAGGCTACAGATCACCAACATAATTATCATCGTCTCTCCTCTCCTCCCACTCCTGATGGTGAAGGTCCATCAAAGGAGTTGTCACCGATCCTCCAGCATACCTGCGTCGACCCCCTGGAACATATAGTGAAGGAAGAAGAGGTCCCTGTCCGTACAGTAGATACCACTCATCATAATCACGATCTGGGATCATGAAGCGAATCCAGGCTGACACTCAAGAGCCTCAGCCATAGCATCAACTGGAATCTGAGCAGCTTAAGGGGGTGCAGAACAAGGAACCCTGGCAACGCCGGTGATCTGTCTAAGTAACCTCTCTCCCAAATACCACTAAAATGACTCAGCATCGGAAAGCATGATCCAGAGACACGAGGTCTCGTAGGCCTCCACGCGCTGAGGAGTGTAATAGAGAGGAAAGCAGGCGTATGGCATCCGGGTAAACTAAAGAAGAAAAATCATCTCACAGTCAGTTGTAGAACAAGACGACGGATAAGGAAAATAAGATACTTACGTCCTCTGCAGTCAATCCATCTATATCGGCACGCCAGTTGTCCCCAGACACTTGGGGATTTGGTCGGCGGTTTTGCTGACACCAATACATGAAACGATACAAAGATGGTTCGACGTCATCCCGTATTCTTGGGGACAGGTGAACAAAATGATCATAAAAGCAAGTCTGGGCAAGGGCAAACACAATGATTTGACAAAGAAAGAAGATAAAAATTGCCAAGGAAGGTTAAGGAGAATACCTCCACGACAAGCCAAAAACCTTTAAAAGACTTGCTACTCCGAGAAGTCTTATCCAAGCCTTAGTAAATGCAAGTCAGGATGGCCCCATTCCAATTGTATGAATGATGAAGGTCCTCCATCAAGCGAAGAAATCTAGGATCGATCCTTTCATTCGCATGACAGAAAAGGAATGAACCGAAGGCGTAGGTGATCATTGCCCGTGCTTTATGGAAGGCTTCCAGTTCAGTGGTAGGTATGAAAACAGCAAAGGTGTTGTAAAACCACCGCAGTTTCACTTGGCTACTTTGAAATTCGCTCTTAGGTGGGATGGCTCCCACAAATCGCACCCAGTCATTGGGAGTAACTGAAGTAAGAGAACCCGCGTGGGGAACAACTGCCCTATGGAATGGAAAACCTATTTGCATGTATATGTCCAGGGGAGTTATCCCCCATTCACCACAAGGAAGTTGAAAGGTGTGAGTTTCATCCCTCCACCTCACACAAAGGGCCGTGAGTAACATACGGTTGGCATTATTTTTGTGGAAGCGCAACACGAGGAGACTCGCGAAAGGAGTGTTGGCGAGAACACATTCAAGCATCGGCTGTGGTTGTTCCACCCAGTTATCCCAAAAGTCTTGGGTGCCCCGACCTTTTATTGAAGGAAGAGGTTGGTGTTCCTTAGCCAGGGAACACATATGGTCCCCATGGCGAACAATGAATGCAGGGTCATCCTCACTAACTGCTCTACGCCCCCTCGTGCCATCCGCCATCAAATCCTATAAGCTTGGCAAGGTAAGCTCCTATTCTTTACCCATTAAAATCCAAAACTTTATCCAGGAGACCTATGGATTTGGACTTACATGATTCAAATGCAAACATACTAAGTCCAATGTCCAACTCCATGTGTTACCTAAGATATGTGTTGGGTCCATTGAAAAAAAGCAAGGCCCCCCTTAAAAAGGGTTGCATGTCATGCCCTAGATGAGGAAAATGCACCATCCAAGGACACATTTTGGACACTAAAAGCATTCAAGGGCCATGATAAAAAAAAAAAATCAAATTGGGGCAAGAATCAAGCTTCATATGTAAAACCCATTTTCAAAGTCCATGTGTGACCAAGGTTTGGTTCACTTTCCACATCAAAGCAATGAACTTCATTTGAGATGTTTCCGTCTTTTTACATATGTACATGGACAAATAGGAAGGAAATTCGTCCCCAAGAGCAACTCAAATACCACCTCAATGAATTGAAAGGTGCACATAGCCCACTTGAAGGGTGGTGACATTAAAGGAAACTCTTGAATACCATTTTCCTATAGCGTGAATACCACTTGAACTTAGTGAGGTCATTGAAATAGCTCACTCATGGGTCTTGTAAATGGTCAAGGGACCCCAAGTCCTCCATCCATAAAAAGAAAAAAAGCATGGAGGGAAAGAATCCTACATACACAAAGTGTGGTGGTGCACACTTGACTAAAAGAAATTCAAGAGTTTTAATGAGGGCCCAAAAGCCCATCTATGTAGAGGAATTACAAAAAGGGCCCACCACACCTTGTGCACAAGGAAATGAGACCTAGGATGTACACTAAAACCAAAAAATGGTGGAAGAATTGGGCCACTTGTCCATAAAAAGGCCTACTATGGAATCTAGCCCATTTGAGATCCAAGTGAAGAATGGACTAGTCACCTTTGTCCATACACATGTGAAGAAAGAAGGGGCCATCCAAAGTGAGCGTTGGGAGCCCAAAACTTGAGGTGAGCCCTACCAATTTCATGGGCCCAAACCTTGAAAAGAAGTTGAGAAAGAAAAGAAAGCATTAAAGAAAGGCATGAAAAGGAAAAGAAGGCATGAGGGAGCCCAAAATGAATTATTAGGCCCATCAAATGCACTAAGGGCCCTAACTTCACTATGAGCCCATTTGATACACATATAAAGCCCAACTCCCATAAAAAAAGATAGGATATTTTACCATGCACACTTGATGGACATGTGTGGACACTCACCTTTCAGCGCTCCCGACCCTCCATTTCGAAAAGGGGGTATGCGCGAATCGCCGTTGTGCCACTGGCTCGCCTCGTTCTCGAGGGCTTTTTATAGGTTGTCTTGTTAAACTGGATATGTTTGGATGAGTTCATATAATACCAGAGTCGCCACTAGCCAGTTACTTCAAATCTACAATTGGCTAGACCCCGTAGAAATGTTAGAGAAGGAAATTTGAAGATTCCCTCATCTAAAATGACTCCTTTTGATCTGCGGTCAGAGATTCGAGGTAAGGGATCACGGTTACAAGGTGGAAATGTGTTAAACACCCACTCTACTCGTACCGAAGTACGGTCTCTACTTCACAGAATCGAACTAATACTTGAAAGTCTGATTTAATCCTCGTACATTCTCATGAATGATATGAGGCATGAATGTAGGTCTGAACAGTAAGAGTTTCTGATGGGTAGGTTTCTATTAACAGGCAAGCCCAAAGCATATGCTCGAACTGACAGGTGCTTTATGCGGGATGCATGCCATGTATTTGATTAATCAAAGTGCTTGTAGTGAGATGATAAGCAGGGGGGTTGGAAAAATAGTAAATGTTGCACTTATGCTAGATGTGAATGAGATGATGCTAATAACATAGTAGCTGGATAGACGGAGGTGTCGCAAGGGTTTGCTTCGAGTGGCTAAGATTGGGACTTAGGTAGCTTGGAAGACTTTGACCAAGGTCAGGCTAGGCTGGACCAGGGACTAGACTCTTCACACTCGGGCTCTCCTTGGTGGAGGAATGGACTAAAGGGGGATCGAGATGGACTCGAAACTCTCAGGCTGGAGGGGTGAGGAGTGGATTTTTTCTGGATGCTATAACAAGGTAGGTGTTGAGCTCTTAATTGTGCATATTCTAACCCTAATTCATCACTCATTTTGCACGGTTTACATGTTTAAAGGACTATTCTAAGGCATGATTTGTGATTGTAGGAACAAGAGGGAGATTTCACAAATTGAAGACTAAATGGAGTTTTTTATGAGCGTTGAAGACCATTAGATCAAGCATGAAGGAAGACCAAAGAAAGACAAAGCAAGGAGAGAAGAGAAAAGAAGAAAGAAAGAAAGAAAACATCAAAAGAAAGAAGCCAGACCGGTCAAGACCGGTCGGCCACACCATTGGATTCAATGGACTGATCAGGGAGGAGGTCCGACCGGTCAAGACCGGTCAGCCATAGTTGCTGGACTAAAGGCAGAACAAAGCCCGACCGGTCATGACCGGTCGGCCATAGCTGCTGTGTTAAAAGGATTCACAGGCCCAACCGATCATGACCGGTCGGCCAGGCCAGTCTGACCGGTCGTCCGACCGGTCAGCTGTGCAAAAACAGAAATTTTTAAATTTGTTTCCGAATTTCTCTGCGCAAGTGCATAGTTTTACGCGAAATCTGGAATTCTCTTGCGTATTGGACTCCTCCAAGCTATAAAAGGACCTCTTCCCTTCATAGCAAAGGATGCTAGGACGTGGGGATTGCTTAGGAGACGGATTCGACTTCGGATTTCTAGTTTTCTTCCTGTTTTAGTTATTTTTTATGTTTTTAGAGGCTTCTAGTTCAAGGATGTTAGAGATGAACTAAAACCTCTTAGCTAGGGCTAAGAGGTGAAGCTTTTGATTCGTTTTTGATGGATTGATGCAACCTAGGTTTCCTTTTATGTTTTAATTGATGAATTTTAGTTCAATTTGAGTTTGAATCAAGTACTAGTTTGGTTTTACTTTGATCTCTTGATGACTCCGGGCTCATGTGATTCTTAGTGATTCTAACTTAGTATCTTAGCTTTTGAGCATTGTTTATGCTTGTGTACTTCATTGATCTACCATCGACTCCGGGCATAGTAGATGCTTTGATTGCCTTGTGTACAATGGCCTGATTTTCATGTGGGAACTCATTCAACTAAAGTTCTTATCTTTTGTTATATAATCTGAAATAGTTGTTTATTGATTGATTTTGATTTAATTAGAGTTCTAATCATGAGTTATAATCAGGTCTAGTGACAGGATTTGGTGAAAGCTATGGTTATGAATCTCAACTAGATTGAAAAGAGGCTTGGCCTACACAATTGAGTGTGCCCAAGGCCTGAGCATGGTTGTGGGAATCAAATCAATGAATAAACACTTGTTTCAGATAATTGTGATTGAACTGCTCTATATTCCGATCGGATAGAGATATGAATTCGATTCCGATTGAGTTGTGAGAGACGTAGTTGTGTTGATGCATTGAAACTTATCAAAAGTGGATCCTTGGCGCTCTAGTGCCTTTTTAGATTGATATTACCTTTCATAAATCATTACTTAAGCTCAAATCACTATTTTTCTAGTTTTAGTTCTTAATAGGATCTTAATTACAAATTGTTTTAGTTAAATTCTGAAGATACCCATACATAAATCTCTGTGGGAACGATACTCGGTCTTTCCAAATTATTACTACTTCGCAACCCTACACTTGGGGAGTGAACAAGTTTTTGGCGCCGTTGCCGGGGATTTCTATGCGGTATTTTTAGATTTTCTGAAATAACTTTTAGTTGAGATTGTGTTAAGATAGGTTTAGGATTTGTTTTGGTTTCTAGAGTAGGTTTTCTTCTAAATACTAACTTACTTTGTTTTGATTTTTGCAGGATTCTAACATAGGTTTAATCCAGGGATTTTTAGGAAGTTGAAGAAGAAGAAGGCATCTTAAGTCACAAATCAAGTTTTATTGTTCTAACCTTACTCTTCTTCTTCTCCTACTCATTCCTATCATATTCATCTCTTGTAGAGTGGGTGGAGACTCCTTTTGGATCTCTGAAAGGTAGGCCTTGTGCCACCTGGATTCCTATTGGTCGGCTCTGCCGTCTTGGATCACCTTGTGCTCAGGGATTTCTCTTCTCAACCTATTCCTCTTTCTTCTTTTTCTGCACTTTTTCTCAAAAGACTCAAAGAGTGGGTGGGGAGTTCTCTGAACCCCTATTGACCAGGAGAAATCGGTCTCTATCCTTGCTTCTGGCTCAGCCATTGCAAGACACCTTGTGCTTAAGTCTTAGAGAGGAGTAAAGGAAGGAAGGAAGAATTCTTTTTCCTTTTTGTTCATTCTTTTTGGTTTTGCATGCCACATTGGGCTCGAACTTATAATAACCGACTTGTAAGGGACGGAGTAATTGTTGAAGGGATTGATAGAGAGCCTCGTGCTAGCAAACGTCAAAATTTTCCTGAAATTACTAGAGAGATGGTTGAAAATCAACCAAATCAAGGGGCTAATCAACATCAAAATCCAGCCCCAAACCTTACTGAATTGGATGAGAATGAAGTGGGGGAAGTACCTCAACCTAGAACTTTACGTGACTATTTACAATCAGCTAGGACGAGTACCCCCTCTTGCATAATTTTCCCTCACAATGTGGGAAACATTGATTTTAAACCGGGGTTGATCCAACTTCTTCCTAGATTCCATGGACTTGACTCTGAGAGCGCGTATCTACATATCAAGGAATTTGAAGAGGTTATTGCCACAATAAACTATGACAATGTAACCAAGGATACAATAAAACTTAAATTGTTCCCTTTTTCCTTGAAAGAAAAGGCCAAATCATGGCTACATTCCTTAAGGCTAAGGTCTATTGGGACATGGGCTGAGATGACTAGGGAGTTTATTAAAAAATTCTTCCCTACTCATCGAACCAATGCACTAAGAAGGGCCATAATGAACTTCGCCCAAAAAGAAGAAGAAACCTTTTTCCAATGTTGGGAAAGGTATAATGAGCTATTAAACGCATGCCCACATCATGGCTATGAACGGTGGAGGTTGATTAGTTTCTTTTATGATGGATTAAACTCAACCATGCGCCAATTTGTGGAGATGATGTGCAATGGGGAGTTCATGAATAAGGAAACGGAGGAAGCTTGGGATTATTTTAACATGTTGGCTGAAAATACACAAGCATGGGATACATCTAAACCAACAAGTTCAAAACAACCTCAAGCTAAGGAAAATGGAGAAATTTATGTTTTAGATGAGCAAGATGATCTAGGTTCTAGAGTGGCTAGACTCACACGAAAGGTCGAGGAGATGGAACAAAAGAAAGTGGACATAACCCAACAAAAGGGGGCTGTTGAAACTATTTGTGGTATTTGTGCTTCCAATGTGCATCAAACGCCGGATTGTCCAACAATCTATGCGTTTTGAGAACTTTTATTTGAACAATCGAATGCCTTGAATAGTTATCAACGACCTTTTAGTACTCCAGATTCAAATACGAATAATTCTAGTTGGAGAACCAACCCAAACTTCAATTGGGCGAATGGAAACACGGCTAATCAAAATAATCCTCAAAGGGGGCCCCCAATGCAAATGGCCCCACCTCAAATGCCTATAGAGGATACTTTGAAAGCATTCATGGAAGGTCAAGCTCAAATAAATCAATCCAACCATACGATAATGATTGAGCTTAAAAATTCGGTAGAGGAGATCAAGGCTCGCTTAAACGCAAGGGAAGGGATTCTTCCAGCCCAACCCGTACCAAATCCAAAACCACAATGCGAAATAAGCATGCCTAGTTCTTCTAACCAACACATGGAACATGCTAAGGCCATTACCACTCTTAGAAGTGGGAAAATTATTGAAAAATCTGATCCGGTGAAGGTTTCACCGCCTAATGATCCGGTATCTTCCAAAGAGGATGATGGACCTAGCACCACCATGAATGAAAAAGAGCCATTGAAAGAATATAGGCCCGTTGCTCCATTCCCTCAACGCTTGATTCCAGCCAAACCTCAAGATGAATATCAGGAATTTTTGGAGGTTTTCAAGCAAGTCAAAATCAACATCCCATTGTTGGATGCTATTAAACAAATACCGTCATATGCAAAAATTTTAAAAGACCTTTGCATGGTTAAAAGAAAAATACATGTGCAAAAGAAGGCATTTTTGACAGAGAATGTGAGTGCCATTATCAACCACGGGATGCCCAAGAAATACAAAGATCCCGGTTGTCCAACAATATCTTGTGTGATTGGAGACTACCGGGTGAAACATGCTTTACTCGATCTAGGGGCAAGTGTAAATTTAATTCCCTTTTCGGTCTATGAACAATTGGGTTTAGGTGAATTAAAACCCACCAAAACCACATTACAACTTGCTGACCGATCGATTCGTATTCCGAGAGGGGTGATTGAGGACGTTCTTGTCCAAGTTGACAAACTTTACTACCCGGTCGACTTTATTGTCTTGGACACGCGACCCACGGTTAATATTGGCCCTCAAATTCCTGTCATACTTGGCCGTCCATTCCTAGCTACATCAAATGCTATCATCAATTGTAGGAGTGGGGTCATCCAAATGTCTTTTGGCAATATGACGATTGAGTTGAATGCTTTTAATATTGACAACCAACAAGAGGATGATGATGAGGAGGTCCACGAAATAAACATGATCAATCCTATCGTGGAAGATGAGTCCCTCTCACCTTTTTACTCCGGTCCCTTAGACGAAGAAGTGACTCACTCCCTTGATGAGAACGATAATATGATAAGGGATATGGTCACACTTTTTGAGTCGGTATCGGCATATGACACTAGCCGAGAGAAGGATGTGGAAACAACACCTTGTTGGGCTGAGAAATCAATTCATATTTCCACACCTTTGTGGATCATGCATACTGAAATCCACCAACCCTGGGATGATCCTTACTTGCAATATCAATGCCCAGGAAAATCTGAATGGAGACATATTTTTTCTGATAAATATGATGATGTCTCCTCCTATACATGTGGTGAAAACACTAAGGAACCCGCTGGAATTCCTTTTTGGGATTTTGAGTGGCTCATCTCGATCATTCACACACATGTACATTGTAAAGCAGGATATTGGATGACGTTACTGCGAAACCTTTTGATCCATCTAATGATTCTGCTTGACTTTATGCTTTTGGATGAGTTGTTGGGATTGACCTCCTAGTCTGACGGAGGATGATTTGCTAGAATACTTTCCCATTAGGATTTGCTTTGATAGTTGATTTAGTTGTGAAGTAATCCATCTCCAAAAGCTAATCTTGCCATGCAACATATTCTTCAGGTGATATCTCTCTTTTTCATTCTCCTTTGTTTTATGTCATTGCTCTCATGTCATGCATCTTGCATATCTTATTACATTGAGGACAATGTAAAGTTTTGGTTGGGGGGTGAGAGATTCCTTAGATGATGAATCTGCTAGCTTTTGTGACATTTCGAGCAATAAATGTAGAAATTTTTCGATTTTTCTAAATTTCAAAAATCTTTTGGAAAACTTTGATTCTATAAATTTGAGATACCATGAGTATAAGAAGAGGAGATACGAAGTGAGGGGTGTTGCAAGCTTTGAACTTCTCTTAATATAATGGTTTTATATGTGAATTCACCTATTTTTATGATTGATAGAAAATTTGAACACCTTTGGCACCTAGTTCACATTACACGATTTTCATGATTTGAAAGGATTATGTGATTTATGGATTAACTAGACCATTGATTTGAGGTATTGAGAAACCAAGCCGGGGTACTTTGTCCATCCTTGTCCATGGGAAAATAACGAAAGATATGGATTTTCAAAAATCCTATCTAATTTAAAAGAAAAAGAAAGAAAGGATGAAATCGGGAAGGAAAGAAAAAATGGTGGAAAATTCCGATTAGGGCTACCTACTACCAACCGCGGGATGGTCTACCCGTAACCAAAGCCGGCAATGGGACGTAGTGTGGAAGTCGTCGGAAGGACGGTAAGGCAAATTCCTGTCATAGCTTGTTGTTGCTCTATGCACCTTGAGATCTATAGTTTAGTTGATTTATGGAGAAGATAATCCTGGGAAACTCATGATATGAACCTTCACTATGCACACTAGGTTGAATTTGTTCAAGTTCTTCTATTCATCAATCAATCAGCGGGAATTTCATATAAACACTTGTTATGTTCTGAGAGTTTAAGGTCTCAACCTTTATCACCTAAAGTCTCTGATTTTTATGCTTGTGTGTCTTGGATTGTATAGAAGAATAGTTTCTAGAGGAGAGTTGGGTTTTGGAGAATGACACTTGTTTCACGCATGTTTTGCTCGGGACTAGCAAAATGCTAGTTGGGGAGTGTGTTGAGCTCTTAATTGTGCATATTCTAACCCCAATTCATCACTCATTATGCACGGTTTACACGTTTAAAGGACTATTCTAAGGCATGATTTGTGATTGTAGGAACAAGAGGGAGATTTCACAAATTGAAGACTAAATGGAGTTTTTTATGAGCGTTGAAGACCATTGGATCAAGCATGAAGGAAGACCAAAGAAAGACAAAGCAAGGAGAGAAGAGAAAAGAAGAAAGAAAGAAAGAAAACATCAAAAGAAAGAAGCTAGACCGGTCAAGACCGGTCGGCCACACCATTGGATTCAACGGACTGATCAGGGAGGAGGTCCGACCGGTCAAGACCGGTCGGCCATAGTTGCTGGACTAAAGGCAGAACAAAGCCCGACCGGTCATGACCGGTCGGCCATAGCTGCTGTGTTAAAAGGATTCACAGGCCCGACCGGTCATGACCGGTCGGCCAGGCCAGTCTGACCGGTCGTCCGACCGGCCAGCTGTGCAAAAACAGAAATTTCTAAATTTGTTTACGAATTTCTCTGCGCAAGTGCGTAGTTTTACGCGAAATCTGAAATTCTCTTGCGTATTGGACTCCTCCAAGCTATAAAAGGACCTCTTCCCTTCATATCAAAGGATGCTAGGACGTGGGGATTTCTTAGGAGACGGATTCTACTTCGGATTTCTAGTTTTCTTCCTGTTTTAGTTATTTTTTATGTTTTTAGAGGCTTCTAGTTCAAGGATGTTAGAGATGAACTAAAACCTCTTAGCTAGGGCTAAGAGGTAAAGCTTTTGATTCGTTTTTGATGGATTGATGCAACCTAGGTTTCCTTTTATATTTTAATTGATGAATTTTAGTTCAATTTGAGTTTGAATCAAGTACTAGTTTGGTTTTACTTTGATCTCTTGATGACTCCGGGCTCATGTGATTCTTAGTGATTCTAACTTAGTATCTTAGCTTTTGAGCATTGTTTATGCTTGTGTACTTCATTGATCTACCATCGACTCCGGGCATGGTAGATGCTTTGATTGCCTTGTGTACAATGGCCTGATTTTCATGTGGGAACTCATTCAACTAAAGTTCTTATCTTTTGTTATATAATCTGAAATAGTTGTTTATTGATTGATTTTGATTTAATTAGAGTTCTAATCATGAGTTATAATCAGGTCTAGTGACAGGATTTGGTGAAAGCTATGGTTATGAATCTCAACTAGATTGGAAAGAGGCTTGGCCTACACAATTGAGTGTGCCCAAGGCCTGAGCATGGTTGTGGGAATCAAATCAATGAATAAACACTTGTTTCAGATAATTGTGATTGAACCGCTCTATATTCCGATCGGATAGAGATATGAATTCGATTTCGATTGAGTTGTGAGAGACCTAGTTGTGTTGATGCATTGAAACTTATCAAAAGTGGATCCTTGGCGCTCTAGTGCCTTTTTAGATTGATATTACCTTTCATAAATCATGACTTAAGCTCAAATCACTATTTTCTAGTTTTAGTTCTTAATAGGATCTTAATTACAAATTGTTTTAGTTAAATTCTGAAGATACCCATACATAAATCTTTGTGGGAATGATACTCGGTCTTTCCGAATTATTACTACTTCGCAACCCTACACTTGGGGAGTGAACAGTAGGAGGGGGTTATTTATAGCTACGAGCAATGGAAGCTTGTGTAAATATGCTTGGGCGGCCCCATGGGGGCCTGCCCGTAAGGATGTATTACTCCAGCTTCAGAGCAGTACGACCCTCGAACCTAAAGCAGAAAAGCCCGAGGTTCGACGTTCGGAGCAACTCCAAAGCTGTGGCTCAGAACCATGTGAGTTGATTGGGTTTGAAAGATGGATTGACACGGTGAGTTGACTAGGTGTAGGGGTAGGACTGACCCGCTGATTTGACTCAGCGGGTTGACTCACCAAGTTTGACTTTTTTGGGATTTTTTGACTGGTTTTTCTTATGGGAGTTTTTCAGGCTGATGTTTAGGGGTGAGTTGACTAGGTTCAGGCTTGAGCTAGGCTATGGATTGGGGCTTACAAGGGTGAGTTTAGCTGGGTTTGGACATGGGATTTGGGAGTATGGACCTCCATTCATTTAGCTATCTCTACCAACATTGTAGCCGAAGGTGGGGTGTCTACAGATGTCCCTCTTTGGCAGAGGTTGCGTGCAACTGAATGTCAAAGCGAGTGGACACCCCACTTTTGACCTGGTAATTCATAGATCGTGGTCTGAAATCTTTGCTTGCATTTGTATCTGAGTCAGTTGATTGTCTGGAAATTGATAACTCGCCCATACTGCGGGAGTTTGGAGAAAACATTCTGATTGTCCCTGCATGAGCTGTAACCTAGGTATCCAATCGCAACCCTTCCGTTCTCGATCGGTACTAACATCGAAAAGTTATAGTAGAGCCTCTGAGTCCATCATAGTCTTACGAGGTTACCGACCTTGTGATTGATTATTCATTGCTTTCCCGGATCACTACAGGAGTACTTTTTTCGCTTGATTGTCAAAGTGGTTAGCTGCCCTGTGTCTGCGCGGCCTTACCCATGCCTAGGTATATGCAGGTGAACTTTTTCCACCTAATCTTCTGGTTTTGATACTTGGGTTACAATTCATCGTTTCCACTGTTCAGATGGTTTCATTGACCGAGCCTTTTGGCTTTCATCTTTTTTGTATCTGGCATTTGATACGACCGCACTAACACTGGAGTTCAGTTCGACTGTATTTTGAGTGCATTGGATCCGATGGCCTCTAGAGAAACTGCGAGACATCAGATCTTATTTGATTTTTGCGTCGGCTCCTACCCAGAGATATGGAAGATCTCTTAGTGTTTAGAGGCTGAACGCTTTACTGGGAAAATATTTTTGGATTTTAAAAAGACCCACTCTGGGGAGTGATACTCCGTGGGGTTTTTATTTACAAATAGGGATATATGTATTTTTTTTATTCTGTAAATGAAATCTAGCTTTCACATGCCTCCACTAGGGATGCCTGTGGGGTCTTTGGCTAATCGACTTTTATTTTGAAAGCAGGTAAACATGATGATTGATGCGATGGATGCTGATGCATGTGGATGCATATTTGATGATGGATGCATGGTTTGGCTCATTCTCTTCTTGTTTAATGATTTTTCTTATGCTGGGGATGCAGAGAACTTTGAGCTTATTGATTGCAGCGTTGTGCTTCCCTGGAGATTTTCTTTTTAATACGAATATTTGGTTCGCGGGTTGGTCAAGATCTCGACCCATGGTCGATCAAGTCCATCGTCCCAAGATGTGTTTCTTTACTGATGGGGATGGATGAAGGAGGTTGTTAGTTGTAACCTCAAGATGTTCTTCTGGGGAATGGGTGTGATTGAGATGGTGTTTGGTTGCCAGTTTTAGTCATGATTACAATTTGCGGGCGATCGGATCCGTCATCCTAAACTGTGACATGGGTGAGGGGAGTTCGAGACTCCTGAGATGCTGTGTTGGGGATAGTGATAATTTTTTTGATTTTTTTGAAATATTTGATCCGAATCTTTTCTTGAGTAGTCAGGATGGAGATTAGTTATTGAAAACAAAGGAAATATTTTTATAATTTTAAAGATATTTGATTTGAGTAAAGATCGGTGTTATTGAAAACCAAGGAAATATTTTGTGATTTTTGTAAGCTAATTTTGCAATGTTTTGGTGTTTTGTGATTTTTCTGAAATGCAGGGAAAGGTACGGAATTTTCATCCATTTCCAGCTTCTACTGCTGGTAAGGCAACCAATCCATTTTATGTCAGCAAGCAAGACGAATCTCACACATTTAAGCGTCGTAGTTTTACATCTTTGGATGAAGGGTTTTTGAGGGTTTTCAGTCAACACACCCACAAAGTTGCATGTTCCTCATGTGCAATGCACATAAACCACATATCGTCCGACGGACTCCTTAGGCCACAAAATGAGCCACATCCTCACATTTCCCTTTGTCAATCCAGTTTGGGGTCTTATGTTGCTCACAATTCCATGAGGGTGCGCTTCACCTCCCAACTGCCTTAATCCCCTTCATGAGTTTTAGAAACAGGGAACATCCGTTAGATTCAACAGCGACTTCTAAATCAAGGTTGTCTATCACGGTGCGTTCAACGCGAATAGGATCGTGGGGTTCTGCCCGCCTTAGCCCTTACTTGTTTAGAAGATTCTGAACACCCGTACGATCAAGTGTCAGCCATGTACGGGACGGGTTGGGAAAGAAAGCCCCCGAGAAGTTAATCCCAGTGTAGTTTTAGGTCTTCGGACTGCTGGAGATAGATTTGTGCAGTTAAAAATCGATGGTGATTTTTTTTTTTTTTTGAGAAAGTTTCAAACTTCAACTCAAGTGATCGAGATTGATACTAGGTTTTTATGGAAAGCTTAAATTTTTTTTACTATTTTTGAAATGATTCGGGTCATCAAACCTTGACTCGAAGGGCCGAGATTGAACGCCGGTTTTTTGTTAAAAGCAGCCTGAGAAGTTAATCCCAGTGTAGTTTAAGGTCTTTGGACAAAAACTATGTACATGCTGAAAATACATTCTTTTTGTGATTTTTTTGAAAAGACCCGGACTATCGAACCTTAATCTGAGCGGTCAAGGTCGAGGCCAATTTTTGGTTGAAAGCGGGAAAAATCTCTCGAGAAATTAATCTCATTGTAGTTTAAGGTCTTCGGACCACGATTTTCTACAGGTGATGGCGCATTTTTTTTGTTTTTCTTTTTTAAAAAGGTTTGGACTGTCGGATTGTGACTTAGATGATCGCGATAGAAGCTGATTTTTATTGGAAATCTCTTGGGATCTTGATCCAGACGTAGTTTAAGGTCTTCGGACCAAAATTTGGGAGTAAGACTAGGAATATATTTTTTTGTGATTTTGAAAAATGTTTGAGTCATCGATCCTGATTTTAATGGTTAAGAATGATGCTCTCTTTTTATAAAGATGCCTCAGGATTTTGATCCTGACGCTAGTTTAAGGTCTTTGGACCCAAAATTGTACAAGCAAACACGCCTTTTTTTTTTGTTTTTTAAAAGATCCGGTCTATCTGAACCCCCCCTGATCGGTTGAGATTGAATGACGGTTTTTATTGTGAAATCTCTCGGGATCTTGATCCCAATGTAGTTTAAGGTCTTTGGACCAAAATTATGTATAGATTAGGGTAACACATTTTTTTTTTTTGTGATTTTCTCGAAATGATCCAGGTCATCAGATCTTGGACTGAGCGATCGAGATCGATGCCGATTTTATTAAGAATCTCTCAGGATCTTGATCTCGACGTAGTTTAAGGTCTTCGGACCAAAACTATGTACAAGTGAGGCTGGAAATGTACATTTTTTTAAAGAAAAAATTTAGATCATCAGATCTTGATCCAAGTGGTCGAGATTGATGCCAGTTTTTATTAAAAGTCTCTCGGGATGTTGATCCCGATGTAGTTTAAGGTCTTTAGAGCTAAAATTGGATGTGGGGTAGACAGAAATCAGGGTTGAAAATTCTTGGTGTTTTCTGAAAAATGATTCAGATCATCGAGCCATGACTTTGGATGGTTGAGATCAATGTTTGACCAAGTCAAGTCTTTTTTCTTTCTTTTGAAAATCTTATGGAGCTTTTTCCACATCATCTTCTAACATCTCCTTAATTTCTCACAAGATGAGATTTTGGTGAGATTCCATTCTCCTTTTCTCATTCTTCTCTTCCATCACTTTATTCTTACATGGAGGTACAAGATTCACTAGCAACTTCTCTTCCCAAGGGGGAGTTCTTCCCAAGGAGAGAGAGAGAGAGGAGTCACTTCAGTTTGATGGGAGGATGGCTGGCCCCCTGGGTGCCGCCCAAGCCTCCTCTGCCCACTGGTTTTTCTAGTGGGCTGGGTAATGGGGTGTCCTCCCCTTTTCTATATAACACGGGGCACCCCTTACACTTCCAACGTGCATTTCTCTGTCATCCTTTTTACTCTCTTTCCTTCTTCAAGTTTTCCTTCCTTTTGGTGGCCCTTTTTCTTTTTCAAGTGATGAGGCTTTGGTGGAGTTTTGGGACAGCAAGGTGGTCCCCCTTTGGTGAGTGGTGAAGGTATGGAGCACTCCCTTTCTTTCATTTCATTGCCTTCCTTTTCATTTTCTCTTCTCATGTTCTCTTTCTTTTCTTCATGTAGGTACTTCAAAAGAGTCAAGGTGGGCCCAAGCTTTTTGGCCTTTTCCACTTTTTCAATTCTACTCAAGGTGGTGCATGGAGATGGACATTTCAAGCTTCATCATTTTCCCTTTTTTTTTATATACTCCCTCCATGTGTATGTAAAGGCTAATTTTACCATGTCCATCAAGTGTGCATGGTAAAATATCCTATTTTCTCTCATGGGAGTTAGGCTCCTTTTTATGTGTATCAAATGGGCTTAAAGTGAAGTCATGGCCCTTGGTGTATTTGATGGGCCCAATACTTCATTTTGGACTCCCTCATGCTCTCTTTTCCTTTTCATATTTTCCTTAAATGCTTTTTCTTCTTTTTCATCTTCTTTCAAGGTTTGGGCCCATGTGATTGGTAGGACCCACCTCAAGTTTTGGGCTCACAATGCTCACTTTGGATGACCCCTTCTTTCTTCACATGTGTATGGACAAAAGTGACTAGCCCATTCTTCACTTGGATCTCAAGTGGGCTAAATTTTATAGTTGGGCCTTTATGAACAAGTGGCCCAAAATCTTCCACCATCTCTTGATTATGATATATATCCTTATACACAAAGTGTGATGGGCTCTTTAGAATTCCTCCACATAGATGGGCTTTTGGGCCCTTATTGAAACTTGCGAATTTCTTTTAGTCATGTGTGCACCACTATACTTTGTGCATGTAGGATTCTTTCCCTTCATGCCTTTCTTTGGATGGATGGAGGACTTGGGTTACTTGATCATTTACAAGTCCCATGAGTGAGTTGTTTCAACAATCTCACTAAGTTCAAATGGTTTTCTCTTGTTGTAGGAAAGTGGTTCTCTAGAGTTTCTTTTAATGTTACCACCCTCAAATGGATAACCCTTCTTCAAGTGAGCTATCCATGCAATCATAGCTCCTTGAACTTCTCTTGGGGTGTTTGGTGGGTCACCCACCATCCTTCTCAAGGATGAGTGATTTTTTTCAATTTGTGGGAAAGAATGATACCCATAAGTTGCCCAAATTTGTCCCGTGCTTTGGGGCATTTTGGATTTTGATTTTCAAGTGGGCTATGTATACCATTCTTAACCATTTTCATGATGGTTGGGTGACTCATCAAGCCATGCTCTCCTATGTTCAAATGATCTTCTCTTTGGTAAAGAAAGTGGTGCACATAAGTTGCCCAAACTTGTCCTTGCATGGACATTGTCAACTTCAACTCTTCAAGTGGGCTATATGTACCATTTTCTACCATTGGCTTCCTTAACTCATATGTTTGTGGGTAGACCATCATGTTGTATCCTTATAGCCAAAACATTTATCGAGATGATGCACATAAGCTGCCCATGATTGACCCATGAATGGGTTCTTATGGTTTTTCAAGTGGGTTATGTGCTCCTTTCAATCCATTGAGGTGGGGCATTTGAGTTGCTCTTGGGGACCAATTTCCTTCCTATTCCCCATTTGTCCATATACATGTGTAAAAAGATGGAAACATCTTAAATGAGGCTCATTGCTTTGATATGAAAAGTGAACCAAACTTTGGTCACACATGGACTTTGAAAAGGGATTTTTCATATGAAGCTTGATTCTTATCCCACTTTGATCTCAAGGCACTTAAGTGCATTTGTTATCCAAAATGTGTCCTCGTGTGGTGAATTTTCCTTATCTAGGACATGGCATGCAACCCCCTTTAAGGTGGGCCTTGCTTTCTTCAAGGGCCCAACACATATCCTAGGCAACACATGGAGTTGGATATTGAATTTTTGCATTTGAATGTAAGTCTAAATCCATGGGTTTCCTGGATAATGATTTGGATTTTAACGAGTAAAGAATAGGAGCTTACCTTGCCAAGTTTGTAAGATTTGATGGCGGACGGCACGAGGGGACTTAAAGCGGTTAATGAGGATGACCCTACCTCCATTGTTCGTCGTGGGGACCATATGTATTCTCTAGCCAAGGAGCACCAACCTCTACCTTCCATAAAAGGTCGGGGCACCCGAGACCTTTGGGATAACTGGGTGGAACAACCATAGCCGATGCTTGAACGCGTTCTGGCCAACACTCCTTTCGCATGACTTCTTACATTACGTTTTCACAATAATAATGCTAACCGCATGCTACTTACAGCCCTTTGTGAGAGGTGGAGGGACGAGACCCACACCTTTCAACTTCCTTGTGGCGAATGGGGAATAACCCCCCTGGATATATATATATATATATATATATATATATATATATATATATATATATATATATATATATATATATATATATATATATATATATATATATATATATATATATATATATATATATGCAGATAGGTTTTCCATTCCACTGTGCAGTTGTTCCCCATGCGGTCTCTCTTGCCCCAATTACCCCTAATGACTGGATATGGCTTGTGGGAGCCATCCCACCCGAGAGTGAGTTTCAGAGTATCCAGGTGAAACTGCAGGTAGTTTTACAACACCTTCGCTGCTGTCATCCCTACTACCGAGCTGGAAGCCCTTCATAAAGCACGGGCTATGATTACTTACGCCTTCAGTTCATTCCTTTTCTGTCATGCGAATGAGAGGATCGATCTTGATTTCTTTGCTTGACTGAGGATCTTCACCATTCATATAATTGGAATGGGGCCATCTTGACTCGCATCTACCAGGGCTTGGATAAGAAGTCTCGGAGTAGCAAGTCTTTTATAGGTTTTTGGCCTGTCGTGGAGGTATTCTCTTTAACCTCCCTTGGAGATGTTTATCTTCTTTATTCATTTGATCATCGTGTTTGCCCTTGTCCAGACCTATTTTTATGATCATTTTGCTCACCTGTCGCTGAGGATACGAGATGATGTTGAACCATCTTTGTATCGTTTCATGCATTGGCGTTAGTAAAACCGTCAGTGAAATCCTCGAGTGTCTGGGGATAATTGGCACGCTGACATAGACGGATTGACTACCGAGAACGTAAGTATCTTGCTTTCCCTTATCCGCCGTGCTGTTCAGCAACTGACTGTGGTGATTTTCTTTCTTGTAATTCGCTCGGATGCCATGTGTATGTTTTTTCCCTTTACTATACTCCTCAATGCGTGGAGATGTATGATTCTTCATGTCTCCGGATCATGCTCTCTGATGCTGAATCATTTCAGTGGTACCTAGGAGAGAGATTACTTTAAAAGATCACCGGCGTGGCCCAGGTTCCTTATTTTACACCCCCTCAGGCTGCTCAGATTCCGGCTGATGCTATAGCCGATGCTCTTGAGGGTCAGCCTAGATTTCGCTTCATAATCCCGGATCGTGACTATGATGAGTGGTATTTGTTGTATGGATAGGGACCTCTTCTTCCTTTACGTTCTAGGGGGTCGTCGCAGGTATGCTGGAAGATCGGTGACAGCTCCTCTAATGGACCTTCACCGTCGGGAGTGGGAGGAGAGGAGAGATGATGATGATTTTGTCGGTGATCTGTAGCCTGCTTCTCTGAGGATGTATTCAGCTTGTTGATGTGTGGCCTACTTGACATTTTTAAGGCCCCCTCTTTTTTGTGCTTTTCTTTTGTACCAAAATCTTCTGAATGAAGTACAACCCATGTTTTGGCTTAAATTTCTTGATGATGCTTGGATGCTTTAATTTTCGATCCATTCTTTTGATTCTCAACTGCATGGATGATGACTTGAACAGTTCAAATTACTTGATTTGGCCATGTGGGCCCTTTCAGATTTCAGCTTTGCTTTGGAACACCTATCCTTAATATTTTGTGAGGTTAAGAAGGCTTTCCATGGTGCGGATGATGACTTGAACGGTTCAGATTGCTCTTTTTAGCCATATGGGCCCAATTGATGATCAGATCCTGGACTCTGGCCTTCATTTTGATGATCCATTTTTTGATCTTGTTATTTAAGAATCATGCAAGCTCTTCCATGGTTTGGATCATGCCGATCTAGCCTTTGAATGGCTCGGATTGCTTGTGGGCCCCTCTTGATCAACTTTTCTTCTCTTTGACTTGGTCAAACCCATTTTGGTCGCAGCACTTCATGATTGGACTGGTGGGGTATCTTCCAGGAGATTCAGATCAGATTCGATCAAAATTTTGAGTCAATTGGAGCTTTGAATGGCCCTTAGGGTGTCAACTGCTGACGCGGACTAATAATCTCACCTACCAGAGGTTGTGGGGCCAATCCCGCGGAGAGAGAGGGAGACTGTCCGTACGGGCGACCCACAGGGGGCCTCCCAGACCTCGCCTCTTGTGCAGTCCATGCGGGCTCTGGTTCGGACATTCTTCACTCTTCCCTGTTGCTGTCCCCTTGATTCTTTGCGTATGAGGTTTCGATCCAACCATGAATCCCTCTTTTGTCTTCGCTTTTCTTCTCTTTTTGTCTTCTTCTCACTTTGTCCTTTCTCAAGCAATGGATGGTGGAGATTTAGGTGCTGTAGGGGTTGTCCATGATGGGTCCCCCACTTCAGATTTTCAATGGAGCTTTAATAGAGGGGAGAGGCCTTTAATGGATGGGGTAGATTGAGGTTTAAATGGGGCCATTGATGGTGGATTAAGAATGGTGGTTGATGGAGCTTTTAATAGCTCCATCAATGGTGGGATTGCTATAAATTTGGATTTGAATGGGGCATTAGATGATGGGATTTTGGATGGTATGGATGAGATGGAGAGAGTGGCCATAGGTGAGGCTATGCATCCCTTGAGTGTGGGCCACATGGATGATGTGATCGATGGTAATGATGATGCCATGATGGACATTGATGGGCTGATCTCATACTTAGACAGTATGGATGGTTCAAATGATACCCGTGACGGCTTGGATGCACTTGATGATGGCCGAGATGTGCGGTACACTTGCTTGGGTGGGCTTGATGTGATCATTGATGATGTCCCCTTGATGATGGACAGTGTGGATGTCACGATGATCCCTTTAACTGGACAAAGTGATGGTTGGATTCCTGACTTTATGTTGGAGAGGACTTCAGGGCCAGATCTGATTGTAGATTCTTCAATCGAGGTCGCCGAGGCCCTTCTTGACGGCTCAGATGCATTTTTCAGGGGTCAGATTAGTCAGGATGCCACGATGTGCGGCGTGATCTTTACTGATAGCCTTCTTGATAGAGAGTATCGACCTTCTCCTGATCATCGACCCTTTATGCATTCGGTTTACAAGGTGGGCGAGTCTTCTCATGCCGCTGAGGTCGTGACAATTTCAGATAGCGATGCGACTATATCAGACATAGCCGCTACTGGGGATAGGTTAGGGGCTGTTGAGTTCGCAGGAGTTCCAAATTTTCCTTCTCCTTCGCTCGTTGATGTTTCGATCCTTAATGAGTTGTCAACGATTTCTAGGCCTTTTGTTTTGGAAGGGATTCCTGTGAGGACTTGCCAGTTGCTTCCTCGACCTTCTTGTTCGCCATGACTACTTGCTTGGCTTGACAGATTGTCAGCTTATGAGATTCGAGAGCTGGAGTCCTATGGCTTTGGCGATCTAATCCATATGGCTAGGGTTGATATTGATTGGAGGATGCTCGGGGCTGCACTGATTGACTGGGTCCCTTTGTCGAACTTGTTTGCTTTCAACGATATGAAGATGGGACCTTCTTTGGAGGAGCTCGCGCGCTTGACAGGTCTTCCCTGGGATTATGCTTAGTATTTCTTGCGAAAGACTTTGTCGAAGATTGCCACTCTGTAAAACTAGTTTGGGATTCCTTATCTTATTCAGCCTGCAGCTGACGGTCAGGATCCTGTGGGCTTCTCTTTAGACTCGCTGTATGATCTTTTCTCGGGTCCTCGGAGTGTGGCAGGGTCCTTACTTTCTTGGAATGCGTTGATGTTCTGTCTGATAGGTGAAGTGCTATTCTTGGGATGGCGCAGATCTCAGACTCCTTTGCTCTTCGAGGTGATGAGCCGAGTTGTTCGACGGCAGGGGATCATTTCTCTTGTCCTAGCTAAGTTGTTCAATGGGCTGACTGACTGTGCCCTAGGCCACACCCGTGTCCTTCGCGGCTGTTGTGCATTTCTCCAAGTATCCTTTTTGTACTTTCTTTTCTTTTCTTATCTTTTTGGTAATGTTGAACCTCCAATTTATACATTTGCCAACCCATTACATCACATTATATGCATGGTTTTCATGTTTAAAAGGCCCATCTAATGCATGTTTTGTGATTGTAGGAATGAGAGTGAACTTCACCCAATTGGAGACCAAAAGACCATGTTTAGGAGCCTTTGATGAAGGTCCAAGGTGGACCAAAGAAAGAAGAAAGCAAGGACGTGGGAAGCAAGGAGTTCAAGTCATAGGAGGCTTCCTAGCCTCCTCCAGCTAGTTTTTCTTCCTTTTCTTAGTTCTAGTTCTAGTTTTAATATGCTTTTCCTTAACTAACCTCTTAGCTAGAGCTAGAGGTGAAATTTGTAGTTGGTTCCAATGCTTTAATTCTTTTATTTCAAGTACCCTTTTCTTAATTTTGGATTTTGAAGTTCTAGTTTGAATAAAGTTTGGATTTTTAGATGAATTGTGAGAGTTTGTGTACTCCGGACATGAGTTCCTTGCAATTCTCTGAGATTACCATGATTGGGTTGTTTAAATTCGAATTGTAGTAACCCTTGAGCATGCCATAGTCCATAGGCATGGCTGTTACTCCGAAGGTACAAGTTCAAGTTCTATGTGCTTCATTAGAACTAGAAATCTGATTTCCAGATTTAAGTGGGACTGTTTGTGCTTGAATGCTATATCTTCCAATTAGATGAGAGATAGGACTTTGATTCTAATTGTGTTGTACTTAGATGAATGGATTGGCATTGGACTACTACAAGTGGATCCTTGATGCTCTAGTTCTTCTTAATTACAGATTTTTCTATTTTATGTGAAAAACTATCTTCTCAAACTTCTTAGATTCTAGTTATTAGAGTACTTGAAATTGTTTACCCCTTTCCCTGTGGATCGACCTCGGTCTTACCGAGATTTATTACTACATTGCAGCCTTACACTTGAGGCGAGCGAACAGGTAACTGCTTTGCTTTAGCTGAATCTCCTTACTTTCTCATGATCAGATCTGGCTATGGGAGCGTCTTTCACTAACTGTTCCTGTATCATTTCCCGGCACTCGTCGCCCTGATCTCATACGCCATATCATGGAGTTCCTTCCGCATACAGCCAGGATGAGCGAGCCTTTGTGTCGCAGGATGTTTGCTGAGTTACATGACTCGAATGTTCGTTGGGAGTCATCTTGGCTTTCACTTCCTCCAGTACTTTGTGATGCTCATCACCTTCCTCTGGTGCTGGTAGGCTTTCTCTCTTACTTTTCTTATCACCCTATCTGGTTCCTACGACAGTTCGGGTATGAGCAGGATGTTCCTCTTTTCGGTTTCTCGGGTATTGGGCATCGAGTACTTCTGGCCAAATCATCTGACTTTAGGACTCTGATTGATGGGTCCCGGGCGAGTCACTTGACTGCTGATTTGCTTGGTTTCGAGCTGCAGACTTTTTCGATGGCGAATGCCCCGTATTAGCATTGGGTTGCTAAGCAGTCTCTATATCGACGCATTCCTTGTTGGCATCTGAGCGATGATGAGGATGAGTTGGATGTTCTTGGGGGGATGCTGGTTCTTCATCTGGTTCATACGAGCCCTTTGAGGAGTGCCCATTTATCGATCCCGTCTTCCTCTTGGCCACTCATGGCCACTTGTTGTCTGAGATTTCTACACTCTGGTACCATTGTGATATAATGTTGAGGAGATTGGCCGCTGATCAGATGTTGTCTGATGAGGAGACGGTGATCCGTAGCCTTGAGCGAGATGAGGTGCATTACCTGCGCATGGAGGTGAGCAGGCTAAGAGCGAGGCTATTTCATTATGAGTCAGAGGACTTACCTGACATAGCCGAGGAGGGGGGCAGAGATTGATTTTCTGCTTTTGAGAGCGGTGTCAGGCCATCTGTAGGTCCCTTTTTGGATAGTACATGACTAGTGAGGATGTATATTTTTTGTATTTTTGAAGGAAATGATATGGTATATGTAAAATATGATGCATTTAATGAAAAGAGAACTTTTTTGAAAACTTATTATGCCATGAGTTGTCTTGTGAGTGTGTCTGGATTTTGTGTTGGGACATAGGAATCAGAACTGAGGCTCAGCCAATGCTTTGACCAATGTCTCGAGATTGACTTATGTGAGATGGAAATTGTTACTTCCTGAGACTTTTGTCAAAGTTTGTAGAGTTCTTTGTTCTCGACTGTACTTCTTCTTGTTCTTGAACTGTAACTGCTTGACCTTGATCTAGGACCGTTTGGTTTCTTGGTACCTGCACTTTTTTTTTCTATTCGAGCCATTTTTGCTTACAGCGCTCTTTCGAGTTTTCGCCATAGCCAGGCTTTTTCCCTGTTGGGGCTCAAATTTGTACCAATTATAAAATGGTATTCAACGGTCCATCTACGATGATTCGGACTGATTTCGAGATCCTGAAATACTCGAAAAATGCCAGTGCAGCCCTAACATGCGCAATCGTGACTGAAACCTACGAATGCTATTTCGGGGTGGAATCGGACATGCGGATTAGCGCCAAATGATCCGGAACGCCCTAAAACCCTTAACCTACAAGTTTCGAGGTCGCACGATGCATATCTTTACCCGCGTGCTTCTAAATACATTTTTGCCCTGACTGTATCCGACTATAAGGGCCCAAAAGCCTACAGGTACTATTTCGGGCTGGAATCAGACATGCGGATTACCGTCAAATGATCCGGAATGCCCGGAAAACCTTAAGTAGCAAGTTTGAAGTCGTTGCGGTGCATATCTCCATGCATTGTCACTCTCTCCACATGCATTTGTTCACTCTCTCTCCACATGCATTCGTTCACTCTCTCTCCACATGCGGATGTCATAAGGAGACATGCATTGACTCTCTCACCACATGCGCATGAGAGCTCTCTCTCACCCTTTTCAATATTCTAAATAAAATAAAAAATTACAAAAATCATGAAAATATGCTAAGTGGGGCCACATGCGGCCAACACAGAGGCCACATGCGCCCATACTAGTGGCACATGCGCCCATGCTATGCCACATGCGCCTGGTGCGTGGGGACATGCGCATGATCCCATCACATGCGCATGACTCCTCTCTCCAAACATTTCAAAATTTTCATGCGCATGCCCTCCCTTTTGCAAACAACATGCGCCCGGTACCCGATACCCGATTAACACACTATAAATACCCCTCCAGTCGATAAGACAGGGACGAGATCATCACTCCCAGAGCACTCTTCTTGCAGAGGTAAAAATTCCTCACCGGAATCCTCACCGGGAAAGGGACATGCACCCATCCCTTCACTGGATGCCCTCGCCGGAAAGGGATTTCTCCCACCGGAGCAAAATCCTCCAAGTCACATAGTGACATGCTCTCACCCATTCTTGGGAGGGGAAATGTGCAAAAATCCCTAAGTCCCATGGGGACATGCGCCCATGGCTGGGATGTTGGGCGCATGTGCATGTCACATGCGCTTGATAACCATGCATTTGTAGCAGGACATGCACCTGGGGTGAATAACATGCATCCACCTAGGATATGCGCCCATGTCTAAGGCAACATGCGCCCAACCCAACCTCCCATGCGCCTGGACGCTGATGGGGAGATGGGGCCTTCTGTGATATGGCCCGCCTTCGATGTGGCCAGCCTTCCGATCGTGTCAGCACTCCTAGACACACATCAATGCCCTCTATCCATTCCCCGGACCGGATTCGCCAACGGTCGATGTTAAGTGGGCCAAATTAGCAATTTGATCGAAAAGGCCTACACTTAGCCAATATTGCAAACCTCGGAAATCCCTCCGAAAGAACCGGAAATGGCCGAAATCGAGAGGAATCGGGCGGAATTTGACCGAACCTGAGAGGGAGACTTCTCTCCGCCATAACATGATACACCATAATCATGCGTTACAATGAGATTACCTGATCTCAGGATCTCCGAGAAACCTTGATCAGACCATAAACAGGTCCACTACTTAGTCGTTTTTAGCCCTGGGAAGTGCCCTGTTGGCTCAGAAATCGACTTACACTAAACAAATCGAAATGCGATCGCACTGTGACCCTCGTGGACATAATCCACCTCTATCCAAAGACGATCGTGACAGGTATTCACCAAATCCTCCGATCAGATCGTAAACAGGCCCTGGGAAGTGCCCTGATGGCCCGAAAATCTACTAATGCCAAATGAAATCAATCGTGATCTCAAAGACGTGAGGGCAACATATCGATGACACAAAGATATATACGAAGCCGATTGATCGAATCAAATGCATAATTTGTCCGATACACTGAACATCTAGCATGAATGCGATCTTCTCTTGAGCATACATAAAGCATAGTTACTTTGTACTGTACTCATTTGCATCCATTGCATGAATTTATTTCATCTCGGATCGAGTTACGAAACTAAATCGAAGGGGACTATGGTTATCATCAAAAACCATAATGAAAGAGTTCTAAACGTCTGAAATACTTCATCGTTAAGACCAGTTGATGTGCATCCTGTCCAAGGCGGGATTCGTCAGTTGAGTGGCTAAGGGAATGAGTGCCTTCCAGTAAGTCACCCATCCTAGCAGAGACGGTCACTAGCCCTGGTTGCAGTAAGTGGACGCCTTGGAGTGTATTTCTGAAAGTCATATCGTCCATAGAGACGCGTCATGACACTGAGATATACGACTCGGTCGAAACCCTGTTTGCACAAAGGCCCCATGGAGTGCCCTTCAGTAAGTCACCCGTCCTAGCAGAGACGGTCACTGGCCCTGGTTGCAGTAAGTGGACGCCATGGAGTGTATTTTTGAAAGTCATATCGTCCATAGAGACGCGTCATGACACTGAGATATACGACTCGGTCGAAACCCTGTTTGCATAAAGACCCCATGGAGTGCCCTCCAGTAAGTCACCCGTCCTAGTAGAGACGGTCAATGGCCCTGGTTGCAGTAAGTGGACGTCGTGGAGTGTATTTCTGAAAGTCATATCGTCCATAGAGACGCGTCATGACACTGAGATATACGACTCGGTCGAAACCCTGTTTGCACAAAGACCCCATGGAGTGCCCTCCAGTATGTCACCCGTCCTAGCAGAGACGGTCACTGGCCCTGGTTGCAGTAAGTGGACGTCGTGGAGTGTATTTCTGAAAGTCATATCGTCCATAGAGACGCGTCATGACACTGAGATATACGACTCGGTCGAAACCCTGTTTGCACAAAGACCCCATGGAGTGCCTTCCAGTAAGTCACCCGTCCTAGCAGAGACGGTCACTGGCCCTGGTTGCAGTAAGTGGACACCGTGGAGTGTATTTCGTCCATAGAGACGCGTCATGACACTGAGATATACGACTCGGTCGAAACCCTGTTTGCACAAAGACCCCATGGAGTGCCTTCCAGTAAGTCGCCCGTCCTAGCAGAGACGGTCACTGGCCCTGGTTGCACTAAACGGAAACCGTAAAGTGTATCCCTGAAAGTCATATCGTCCATAGAGACGCGTCATGACACTGAGATATACGATTCGGTTAAAATCCTGGTTGCTACTCAACTAGGAACGCTCGAGGAGTATGGGACCAACATCTAACTGATCTTAACGGTGAAGTATTCCATACTAAATCCTAAACTTGGTTTCTACGACCATGAACTCGAGACTATAATCCCTGACGATTTAAACTACTTGCTCGATCTATCCGTGCTTCATTCCTTTAATATTCCATCTATTGTATAACTGCAATTCATAGTGGAATCTTGTCGCTTTATGCCGTGGTTTTCTCCCGTAAGGGTTTACACGTAAAAATCTCTGTGTTGTCTATGCTGTGCTTTATTTATATTTATGCTCCTTTAATGCTTTATTTAACTCGTTTATGATACATGCATGCATTTACTTTTGCCTTCTAATCAAGGGTGATCATCCGTTGATGTAATTAATGGTTCGTGACTAGTTCACAGCCCGGAATGTAAAAGATCTCGGAATCTCTGGAATAAAATTCACCTCGCGGTGCTTTCTCGTGTATACTTTGTGATTGCTTATGATTGTCTATGAATGTCTCTATACTCAGAATTCCCTCAGAATAATGAAACACAGGAAAAAGACTGTCGAGAAGACAGTTTTGATTTTTCTTTAGTTCTAACAAACTGGCGACTCTGCTGGGGAATCGAATAATACCAGAATCTCTGGTTATCTCTGAGTAAAGAAACATCCTAAGATAAATCATTCACAAACACAGATGTATACGTAAGAAAGTTCCGCTAGGAGAAATGTTCGGCGCCTTTACGGGCGCCAAACTGGCGACTCTCAACGGGAACATTCTTCCCTTCATCTTTAAAGCAAAAGTTTTCTAAAAGAATTTCAAAATCTCGCATGGCATGCATATGATTCGTACTCATATACTTCTGTTGACCATTGAGCCATATCGCGACTGGTAAGGACGCGTCTTCTCTCCGTTGAGAGGTGCAGGGTGTTCTAATGCGCGTATGACTGTGCAGAGAGAAAGAGAGAAAGACAGAAAGACAGAAAAGAATCAAACATCAAAACTATACAAATGGCAGCCACTATGGTCTTCCTAGCTTCTGGGGGATTTTATTTCCCTCACCTCGCGATAGTAGAAATAGTAATTCCCGAAGCCGGATGGCAAGTTCTGCAGAAACGCCGATCACTGAAGGGGGCTGAAAACAAACAATTAACTTCAGTCAGAGTAGAAACAGTGAAGACACAGAGCAGTGTGAGAAGACAGTGGAAGCCGGTTCACAGGAATGAAACTCGCAATGTTATCAGAGCTACTGTGTCACCCAGGCCAGAATTCTCCTTCGCCGCTGCCGATTTCCCAGTAATGACAGGAACAACATTACCAGTCAAGACACTGAATCAGTTCACTATCCGGGAATTGACCAAGACTACAATGAAGGCATGCTCTGCTAAAACTACCATGACCAGGGCAAGGCCACAGCGAGTGCAGGTCGCAGTGGTGCAAGTCATAGAGAGGGAGGCGAGTGAGCAAGACGCAGAGCTGCCTCAAATCCAAGAGCAAATAGATGAATCATTCGGGTCCAAGAATACACAGCTAGAGAGATCAGAGAAACAAAAGAAGCATTGGTGGCTCTAGTCGCCCAGGGGGCAGTAAGAAGCCCAACCGTTCCCTTTGGACAACCACTGGGAGAGTCGCAGGATACGACAGGAGAACCAGTAGCCGTAGAACCACAAATTCACCCAAGGAATGTTGCATTCGAGCGTGCACCGCCGCAATCATCTCATGCCACGAAAGAAGAATTGTCCCAGACAGTCGAGAACCTGATGAGTCAGGAAAGAGAAAAGGAGAAGAGAGGAAAATATGTATATCGGATACCGTATCCATCCGAAGTTAATGAAATCCAGTTCCCTGACGAATTTAGTCATCCCGACTTCCCACACTTCGACGGTAAAGGGTCACCAGAGGAACATATGACCCAATTCATGACGGTGCTAGGGAATTTGTCCGTAATACCTCAATATTGCCTCCGATTGTTTAGGTCGACGCTGACTGGAAAGGCATTTCAATGGTATATGTCATTGCCCGCAGGGTCTATCAAGACCTGGGATCAGATGCAAGATTTGTTCATTTCTAAATTTTTCTCCACTGAGCGAGAAGTCTCACTGACGGATTTAGCCTTAGTCCATCAGAGGCAAGGAGAGTCAATCGAGGCGTTTATTGATAGATGGGGAGCCATAGCAGCGCGATGCCGAGAGTTGCCTAGCGAGCCTGAGCAAGTCAAGATGTGTACGCAAGCCATGGACCCAATAATCTTGTTCGGTTTATTTGGACACAATTTCTCAACGTTCAGGGACCTAGCGACAAAGGCCCATATGGTAGAGGAAGCCGCGCTGAGAACGCAGTTCAAAGCAGAAAGACCGAAGCGTGAGGTCTGGAAGATGGTCACATCAAGTTACATCGATAAAAGCAAAGCCTCGAAAGATCGAAAACGGCTACATCTAGAACACAAGATTAAAGGTAAGCCAGCAGAAATTCAGTTCAGAACCAAAGGGCCAGGAAAATTGAAAAAGATAACGATCGTCGGACGGGGCAGTGTAGAAGGACGTTACTCGTTTGACCCGGAAGACCTTGTTCCAATAATGGAACACCTAGTCTAAGAAGGGGAACTACAATTGCCAGAACTGATCCGACCAGAGGAAGCAGGACAAACGGATGCCCCCAATTATTGTAAGTATCATCGAATCCTGGGACATGAGTCGGGGGAATGCCTCATCTTGAAAGGGAAAGTGCAGAGATTGATCGACCAGGGTACCATTAAGCTAATGACAGAAGAAATCAGTCGGGCAACGTCAGCCGTAGTGACAATAGCACCTATGATACCACCAGTTCATGATGAAAGACTGGTACAAACAACAATGGTACAGGCTGTCGAAGAAAGGGAATCGGCAAGACACGACGTCGAATTGTTGGCAATCCGAGAATAAGTCAGCAAATTGGTCCAGGCCCATAGGGAGCTATCCAAACAGGTGGGAGAAGTTCGGGAGGCTTTAGCCATCTTGGTCTCAAAGAAAGCGACCCCTAGTACTGCTCTGCCTGTCCAACAGTTGGAAGAAGAAGCACCGGGGGCTGCCCGTAATGTTGTTGAAGTAAGACAACAAAGCCACACCGAACAAATAAACACGCGTATGTCGGGTTCAGACTCCATGATCCCATACGAACTACTAGGCAATATCTCTTTCACCCTTCGTAACCTGGCTGCAGAAGTTCGCATGATAGAGCAATCCGTTTCGAAAACACGATCTCAAGCAGAAAAGTCAAGACACAGAATGAGAAAGAGGACACGGGTAGACGTAAGAAAGAACCCTAGAAACCGAAAATGAGCGAATCCAGGACACGAGGCAGAGACCAGTGTAATGAGGACACAAGATAAGGGCAAAGAACCTCAGAAGTCGCGGCACATGACAATCAGTGAGCGAGATGAAAAGAACGGACCATACACATTTGACATCAAAGACCTTGTCCCAATTATGGAGCGGCTAATCAAAGAAAGAAAATTGCGACTCCCAAAGTCTGTTCGACCAACAGAAGTAGGACGCGTGGATGATCCCAACTATTGCGAATATCACAGATGCATAGGCCATAAAATCGAGCAATGCGTCGTCCTAAAAGGAAAGATACAAAAGATGATAAACCAAGGCGTCGTCAGTTTGAAAATGGGAGAGTCTGATAAAACCCCGGCCAGTACGGTTCCAGTAGATATCACTTAGGAAGAACTTCGCTCGAAGAACTCCATTTCCTAAACTTCAATAATCGTGAACGTTTACAAATAGTCCTGGAGGTCTATAAAGTAGATAGGAATATACTTATGTTCACTCATGCATCTACTTCATCTATATGCTGTGTTTCATGCTTGTTTACATGTTCACTCACATCATACTGTTGTGCATATGAATATAAAATGTTCGTAGAGCTCTTCTTTATGACAGGTACCATAGTCGGAGAATATTAAAGAATCGACTCCACGAATCATCAACCGACTTATTATATCCTCATCAGACCGGTCGAATCAGGAGAGAATATCTTATAGAAAGTCTACGCGAATCACAACATCCCCATATTATGGTATCTTTGTCACAGGTTCTCATATTAAGTATCCTGGTATTCTGGCATTCCTCTGCTTAATAGGAGAATACTTCAGCATTGATGGATTCTCATATATATGTATATGTGGTTCTCTACATGAAGACGGCCGAGATACTCTATTATTATCGATCTCTTATACTTATGCACAATGTTTTATATGAAGATAATCGGAACATCGCTATCTATATCCAGCTTTCGTATTATGTCATGGATCTCCCATCATTATCGCATTATTCTTCTACTGAATATGAAGATAAGTCATGACTGGGAATCTCCTGTATACATATTTATATATACGGCCTTATATGAAGACGATTAGGGCATTCTATTATGTATCACTTTACCTTGAAAATATTGACAACTTTCTCTTATGAAGAATTCTGCGACAAGAATATGCAATTAAAGATTATGATCGGACGGGTATTCGGCACGGATTCCTAAAGCACAAGATCTGTCTCATTAGAATGAAGTGGTCTTACAGAGTGACGAGCCAGAAGCACCGGGGGCAAGCCCCAATATATTATGAGAAACTCGAGTTTATAAGAAGAAGACGACTGGGGGCAAGCCCTAATATATTATCAAAATATCAAGTCTGCAGAAAGAAATGACTGGGGGTAGGCCATGAAGGATGACATATAAACCTGAAAACATGGAGCTAAAAGAAAGTTTTGGACTTATGACACAAATGTCTCTCGAAAGTGATGACCCAAGGATACACAGGTTGAGTAAAAAGGGAAGTATTATTCTTATGGGTTCTTCCATTTTTATGCTTTGGTATATTCAGCTTACATTAAATTCATACATAATACATCATTTCATGCATACTAGTCTTAAACACATAACACCAAGTAGTGGTTTAGCAAAAGAATCATTGTCATTATTTTAGATCATGAAGCATGCAGCTAACAAGTTCTGATGTCAATTACGTCGGATACAAGTGACAGTTGGGTATTCAGGACAGCTGTCTAATACTATTTTTGTCTGACAATGACCGTAAAAGAAAGCAAAAGAATAGAATTACAGTTTCTCCAGGCATCCTGTTATGAACTTCATCACATCCTTCCGCGTTGCCTCCATGGTGGCCTTTGCCTCCGTTAGCGTCAGCGCAGGATTCGGAATATCACGAAGTTCGATTTCTAAATCTTCCACTTGCTTGCGTGCCGCCTCTCCTTCACTCTCGAGTTGTGCGACCTTGGCACGGTTTTGATTGACGACAAGATCAAGGCGGGCAACTTCAAGATTTATGGCCGTTTCTTCCGCTTGTAGCCGCGCGATCTCAGATTTAACGTCAGCAAGATGATTAATACACCCGCGACGTTGAGTCTCGCTATCTTCTAAGGTTGTTCTAGCATTAACCGCCGAATGTTCTCGCTGCTCTATGACAGGCCGCAAAGAAGACAGCACTCGCCGTTTCTCTTCAGCCGTAGGGTCAGGTTCAATCCGTTCAGTCATAATAACCTGCGTAACAGAATCCTCGAAAGAAGAAATACGACAGACTATTTCGGATACATCGGGCCCGAGTACTCCTGCACAAGCTTCCAATGCCTTCACCCCCAGAAAGAAAGAAAGAAAGAAATACAGAAGAAAGAGAGCCAGACCGGTCGGCTGACCGGTCGGCCAAGGAAGCTGACCGGTCAAGACCGGTCAGCCACACACATGCTGATGGAATGCCCACGCCGACCGGTCATGACCGGTCGGCCATAGTGCTGATTTGATCAAGGAGGGCAGCCGACCGGTCAAGACCGGTCGGCCATTGCTGCTGTACCAAAAGAACAGACGGACTGCCCAAGCCCGACCGGTCATGACCGGTCGGGCATAGCTGCTGGAGACTTGCTGAAGATGTCCGACCGGTCATGACCGGTCGGACAAGGTTGCTGGACAAGGTTGCTGGACAAGGGAACTTTCAAGGCCGACCGGTCCAGACCGGTCGGCCATGCGTAACAATCACTTTCTATTTCAGAAACTCCGGAAATCTCTGCGCAATTGCGAAAGCTTACGCAATTTCTGGATCCTTCTTGCGTATTGGACTTCTCCAAGCTATAAAAGGACTTCATATCTTTATACCAAAGGGGGGGAGAACGTGGAGATTGCGTAGGAGACGGATTCGACTTCGAATTTCCTGTTTTAGTAGTTTTTCTATGTTTTTAGAGGCTTTTAGTTCAAGGATGTTAGAGATGAACTAAACCCTCTTAGCTAGGGCTAAGAGGGGAAGCTCTTGATTCGTTTTTGATGGATTAATGCAACCTAGGTTTCCTTTTGTGTTTTAATTGATGAATTTTAGTTCAATTTGAGTTTTATTCAAGTACTATGTTGGTTTCTACTTTGATCTCTTGATGACTCCGGGCTCATGTGATTCTTAGTGATTCTAAGCATAGTATCTTAGCTTTTGAGCATTGTCATGCATGTGTAATGCATTGATCTACCATCGACTCCGGGCATGGTAGACGCTTTGATTGCCTTGTATGCAATGGCCTGATTTTCATGTGGGAACTCATGCAACTGAAATTCTTATCTTTTATGTATGATCTATAATATGTGTTTAGTGATTGATTTTGATTTAAATAGAGTTCAAACCATGAGTTGTAATCAGGTCTAGTGACAGGACTTGGTGTAGGCTATGGTTATGAATCTCAACTAGATTAGAAAGAGGCTTGGCCTATACAATTGAGTGTGCCCAAGGCCTGAGCGTAGTTGTGGGAATCAAATCAGTTATTAAGCACTTGTTCCAGATAATTGTGATTGAACCGCTTTATATTCCAATCGGATAAAGAAGGAATTCGATTCTGATTGAGTTACGAGAGACCTAGTTGTGTTGATGCGTTGAAACGTATCAAGAGTGGATCCTTGGCGCTCTAGTGACTTTTTAGATTGAAATTACCTTACTCATTTACTGTTTAAACCCAAATCTAATTTTCCAGCTTTAGTTCTTAATATAGTCTTAATTACTAGTTGTTTTAGTTAAATTCTGAAGATACCCATACATAAATCTCTGTGGGAACGATACTCGGTCTTTCCGAATTATTACTACTACGCAACCCTACACTTGGGGAGTGAACACCCTGCTCCTAGTGTATGCCACTTGCTTGGTTCAGCCAACGCCCTTGAAATATTGGATAGTAAACCCCTCAATACGCTCTGCCCGAAACAGTCTAAATGATCGAAACAGGGAACATCGAATGCTCCATGGGCAGCCGCCTCAAAATTGACAGTATCTGCAACAAGAGGAATAGAGCGAGTATGCAATGAAATGACAAGTATAGAAAAAGAATACACTAAGGAACTATGAAAGAACTATACCGAAAGATGGGTTGAATACAGGTTCTGAGGAAGTTGCAGTATGTATCGTCGCATCAGGGAAAGGCTTAATAGTCTCAGTCAGTGGTGTCGAGGTCTCATCCAGAAGTTCAGTAGTGTCACTATCAGTATCTATTATTTCAGTTACCGCTGGCGACTCCGCCATACCCTCAACACTGGAAGCACCAGGGGCTATAGATATAGTCATGTTATTCCCCGGCATAGTGGACCCTTGCAGATTATCCTCTCCAATCGGCTCAGCCTGCTCTCTCATCCTAGCATGGTCTGATATTGCCTTCGTCGGCCCAATCATCGTCGGGTCATCATCACTAATTAACCGACCGGCATCCTCATCACCTCCAATCACCAGAAGACGTGTGAACCCGGCTTCTTGAGACCATTTCGCTAAAGGTACTCCGAAAGTATGCCAGCCATCCAACGCGGTATCCTCCTTACGATGGTCAATTGACACACTCAGGGAGATCTTATGCTTAATGCTCGACGATAAATACGCTTCAGCCTGCTCTCTATAATAACCCAATCCGTCAGCGAAGACCTCTGTCAGCCCTGGAGGAGGAATGTAGAGTGGATCATCAACAGAGCTGTTTTTCCGGACCAGAGCATACTGATGCACCCACCATCTCAGCCAGCTATAAGAACCGCTAGTCTTCCGATAGAGGCTGGGAAGCATGAATCTCGCGCCTGTTCGCGTCATCAAAAGTTGATGTCATATCCACTCCCAATGAACAGGACCTGTACCATATGCCCGCTCTACTCTAGTTACATCTGGTAACGTCATCGGAACACCCTGATCATACCCAAATTGCCTGGCAAACCGACTAGGGTAATAAGGTTCTCGCCAGAACTCTATTCCTTCACGTAGCAGAAGTGAGGCAGTACGAATAGACACCAGAAATTCCCTACCAGTGACATCCACAGAATGTTCATTGTCAACGACCTCTCGATCTTCTCCGGCATCAGAAATAGGAAAGTGGTAGAAACAAATCTCCGCCCAATTGCCAATTTTAGAAGCTATCCAATCAGACGACCGCGTTATCATGTTAAGTTTTCTATAGCGATAAAGAGGTGCGTGATCAGTGTGAAAATACTGGAAGAGATCCACTCCGTAGGTCCACGGGAAATATATGCCTAACCACCCGCAGAAGAAATGCCATGGGCAATAAGCCACATTCATCCCTCGCCAGGGTTGATCTTTGTTACTCGCAATATTGCCAAAAGCCCAATATAAACTACATAGCACCGGCGGTGCTAGAGAAAATTGATGACCACTTACAAGAGCTCCCGCCACAACGAAGCAAGAAACCCTGACGCCATCAGCACTCTTGGAGCTAGGTAACATAACCGCCGACAGCTAGTATGCTAAGAAACCCGCCAGTTCACAAGACGGTGTAAGCTCGTTCGGATTGCTAAACTTTCGCTCAAAACGTTCCTTCATCAAAGCCTGGTCTGCGGGTAAGGTCTTATACACTTCGTAATCAATGCTACAAGAAGAAAGAAGTGCCCATGTCAGAAACAAAGAAATTAAAGTATGCAGAGCACGTAATACAAAAGAAGGCATTGGAAGAAGTATTACTTCATCCTCTGGCTGAAGTAGATCAACCAGTCGTCATAATGAATCTTTGTAATATTGTCGAACTGCGACAACTCAGCAAACAGCTCTAGACAAGCCTTTGAATGATAAGCATCTCGAGGACTTTTGAGTCGAAACGAAGACAGCTCTTCATCAGTTGGGACGTACTCTTGGTAATATTCTCCTATCACAGACAACCGAGCCATCATCCGGAGATCCCATAAAGTTATGCTCATCTCTCCACACGGAAAGTGGAACGAATTGGTAACGGAAGACCAGTAGTTCAAGAAGCTTCGAAGAATTGTTGGATCTCGGGAGAAATGTTCGGAGGTTGCATCGATAGCCTGGTACAGGCCGACTTGCTTTAAAATCGTCTTATGCCGGATCAAAATCTCTTTTGCCCACGGCTCATAACCAACTCGCTCGTTCAAATGACCCCGCGTACGAAAGCTCTTCGTTGCCCACATCGTCGCCTTGTCCATGTGTCGAAACCGTTGCTGCACTGTCTCAAAATAATGAACTGGAGAAGGAGTGTGAGGATCACAAGTAGGCGCAAGGAAAACCATTTCTCTCGAGGAACCTACCCGCTGTTCTCTCCCATCGTCGACCAGTATGGTAGTGAACAACTGCTCGGGGGCAGATGTCCACCTCTCGACTCAATAGAATTGAAAAGGGCCTTGAATGTCGGATGGTTCGATGCTCGGGAAGGGCTTGTGCCTCGTAAGAGTTTCTCATGCAAGATGACTAGGTCGGTATAAGGGTTGACGATGGAGAAACCGCATGTAGTAATGATCTTGTTTCTATTCCAGCTGATCTTCATCCGCTCATTCTTCGGATCAATGAGCTGTGGCGATTGCTCCGCCTTGTCAACTTCCTCAGCCGGCTTCGTACCTCAATTTCATCTCTTCTTCTTCTAACCTTCCTGATCATCCTCGGAATGTTGGCCGCGCATGCTAGAAGGGCCTACCTCAACGACATTGGCAGCATCAGTAAACTGACAATACCAGGCGGACCATTCCCCTTTAGTCCCTTGCGTCGGAGGCTCAGATATGGTTTTGTCCACATAGATACGCAGTAATACTTCATGGGAGAGTTGCTTAATTCGATCAGAGAAATCCTCCAGTTTGGATTCGATTGTCTCGAAGGATTGCGAATGACACTCTACCGGAGACGGGTTAGCATATCTCCAGTCACCCTCTTTTTACAGCGTCGTATAGACGAAGAGCTGGAAACTTGCGATTTGGAAGCTTCACCAGAAGAACCTGCTGCTGTCGCCATGATTCACTATAATACGCAAACAAAAGTGCATCAAACAGAAGACCAGCGCATGCAACAGGCAACACAATAAGGTAAGCATTGCATCATTCAATCACGGATTTCACACACAAAATACATCAGTAAACATATGCATAAAGTCATGACCCATAGCAATATGAAAACAGTGGAATTCGAGCGCACATCCGATAAGCAAGCGCGCACATACCATAGCGCAGCAAATACAGTAGCAGCCCTACATGTACACTTGGAGTGCGTGCCAATTCGCACTAACCATAAATGATTCATGCACGCCTGCTCGGAAGCGCACATCATAGAACCGCTTAAGGGAGCAATTACAAGCCATCAAAGACCAGCATAAGCAACATATTATGGGCCCCGAGCACTAAGTCCCAATCATATTCGAGCATTGAGCGAGATAGCCACAAACGGCATCGAATTTGCTCGAGAATAAGGCCAGATGCATGAGTTTTCACCAAGGGCGATGGAAAATGCCAGAATTTAGAAATTTTGGCTAAGTAGTGGAGTCACATGCGCCCAAGCCAATACCTCAGGCGCATGTGACCCCACATGCGCCCACTCCATGTAAATGGAGTTATAAGTTCGTAGCATGTGACTCCAAGTGCGCCCATATTTACTTCACTAAAGAGAAGCTCACATGCGCCTACATTATGAGAGGTTTCCACACATGCATGGGTACATGCGCTTACCCCATAACACTTACACATGCGCCTGGCTCTTAACATACTCCCACATGCGCTAATGCATCAACACAACATGCGCTTGAGTATGAGCACATGTGCCCATAAAGATGCACTATTACATGCGCTTGGAGCCAAGGGTGTGCGCCTGGAGCAAGATGCAATATGCCCATTATCAGTTGGAGGGGCACATGCGCCCATGGGAAGGCCACATGCGCCTACTCCCTCATGAGGAGCTCTCTCACCTTGGAAATTTTACTTTTTCTTGATTCAAAAATGTGCAAATGACTCAGTGAGTCCACTATTTATACTTGAGCCTGGGGACCGGTGCACCGCACTGGCCTGACATAAGCATCCATCGTAGCGCACCGGGGGGGCACTTGTTGGGGCTCAAATTTGTACCCATTATAAAATGGTATTCAACGGTCCATCTACGATGATTCGGACTGATTTCGAGATCCGAAATACTCGAAAAATGCCAGTGCAGCCCTAACATGCGCAATCGTGACTGAAACCTACGAATGCTATTTTGGGGTGGAATCGGACATGCGGATTACTGCCAAATGATCCGGAACGCCCTAAAACCCTTAACCTGCAAGTTTCGAGGTCGCACGATGCATATCTTTACCCGCGCGCTTCCAAATGCATTTTTGCCCTGACTGTATCCGACTATAAGGGCCCAAAAGCCTACAGGTACCATTTTGGACTGGAATCAGACATGCGAATTACCGCCAAATGATCCGGAATGCCCGGAAAACCTTAAGTAGCAAGTTTGAAGTCGTTGCGGTGCATATCTCCACATGCATTTGTTCACTCTCTCTCCACATGCATTTGTTCACTCTCTCTCCACATGCATTCGTTAACTCTCTCTCCACATGCATTCGTTCACTCTCTCTCCACATGCGGATGTCATAAGGAGACATGCATTGACCCTCTCACCACATGCGCATGAGAGCTCTCTCTCTCTCTCTCTCTCTCTCCCTTTTCAATATTCTAAATAAAATAAAAAATTACAAAAATCATGAAAATATGCTAAGTGGGGCCAAATGCGGCCAACACAGAGGCCACATGCGCCCATACCAGTGGCACATGTGCCCATGCTATGCCACATGCACCTGGTGCATGGGGACATGCGCATGATCCCATCACATGCGCATGACTCCTCTCTCCAAACATTTCCAAATTTCCATGCGCATGCCCTCCCTTTTGCAAACAACATGCTCCCGGTACCCGATACCCGATTAACACGCTATAAATACCCCTCCAGTCGATAAGACAGGGACGAGATCATCACTCCCAGAGCACTCTTCTTGCAGAGGTAAAAATTCCTCACCGGAATCCTCACCGGGAAAGGGACATGCGCCCATCCCTTCGCTGGATGCCCTCGCCGGAAAGGGATTTCTCCCACCGGAGAAAAATCCTCCAAGTCACATAGTGACATGCGCTCACCCATTCTTGGGAGGGGAAATGTGCAAAAATCCCTAAGTCCCATGGGGACATGCGCCCATAGCTGGGATGTTGGGCGCATGTGCATGTCACATGCGCTTGATAACCATGCATTTGTAGCAGGACATGCGCCTGGGGTGAATAACATGCATCCACCTAGGATATGCGCCCATGTCTAAGGCAACATGCGCCCAACCCAACCTCCCATGCGCCTGGACGCTGATGGGGAGGTGGGGCCTTCTGTGATATGGCCCGCCTTCGATGTGGCCCGCCTTCCGATCGTGTCAGCACTCCTAGACACACATCAATGCCCTCTATCCATTCCCCGGACCGGATTCGCCAACGGTCGATGTTAAGTAGGCTAAATCAGCAATTTGATCGAAAAGGCCTACACTTAGCAAATATTGCAAACCTCGGAAATCCCTCCGAAAGAACCGGAAATGGCCGAAATCGAGAGGAATCGGGCGGAATTTGACCGAACCCGAGAGGGAGACTTCTCTCCGCCATAACATGATACACCATAATCATGCATTACAATGAGATTACCTGATCTCAGGATCTCCGAGAAACCTTGATCAGACCATAAACAGGTCCACTACTTAGTCGTTTTTAGCCCTAGGAAGTGCCCTGTTGGCTCAGAAATCGACTTACACTAAACAAATCGAAATGCGATCGCACTATGACCCTCGTGGACATAATCCACCTCTATCTAAAGACGATCATGACAGGTATTCACCAAATCCTCCGATCAGATCGTAAACAGGCCCTGGGAAGTGCCCTGATGGCCCGAAAATCTACTAATGCCAAATGAAATCAATCGCGATCTCAAATACGCGAGGGCAACATATCGATGACACAAAGATATATACGAAGCCGATTGATCGAATCAAATGCATAATTTGTCCGATACACTAAACATCTAGCATGAATGCGATCTTCTCTTGAGCATACATAAAGCATAATTACTTTGTACTGTACTCATTTGCATCCATTGCATGAATTTATTTCATCTCGGATCGAGTTATGAAACTAAATCGAAGGGGACTATGGTTATCATCAAAAACCATAATGAAAGAGTTCTAAACGTCTGAAATACTTCATCGTTAAGACCAGTTGATGTGCGTCCCGTCCAAGGTGGGATTCGTCAGTTGAGTGGCTAAGGGAATGAGTGCCTTCCAGTAAGTCACCCATCCTAGCAGAGACGGTCACTGGCCCTGGTTGCAGTAAGTGGACGCCGTGGAGTGTATTTCTGAAAGTCGTATCATCCATAGAGACGCGTCATGACACTGAGATATACGACTCGGTCGAAACCCTGTTTGCACAAAGACCCCATGGAGTGCCCTCCAGTAAGTCACCCGTCCTAGCAGAGACGATCACTGGCCCTGGTTGCAGTAAGTGGACGCTGTGGAGTGTATTTCTAAAATTCATATCGTCCATAGAGACGCGTCATGACACTGAGATATACGACTCGGTCGAAACCCTGTTTGCACAAAGACCCCATGGAGTGCCCTCCAGTAAGTCACCCGTCCTAGCAGAGACGGTCACTGGCCCTGGTTGTAATAAGTGGACGCCGTGGACTGTATTTCTGAAAGTCATATCGTCCATAGAGACGCGTCATGACACTGAGATATACGACTCGGTCGAAACCCTGTTTGCACAAAGACCCCATGGAGTGCCCTCCAGTAAGTCACCCGTCCTAGCAGAGACGGTCACTGGCCCTGGTTGCACTAAACGGAAATCGTAAAGTGTATCCCTGAAAGTCATATCGTCCATAGAGACACGTCATGACACTGAGATATACGATTCGGTTAAAATCCTGGTTGCTACTCAACTAGGAACGCTCGAGGAGTATGGGACCAACATCTAACTGATCTTAACGGTGAAGTATTCCATAATAAATCCTAGACTTGGTTTCTACAACCATGAACTCGAGACTATAATCCCTGACGATTTAAACTACTTGCTCGATCTATCGGAGCTTCATTCCTTTAATATTCCATCTATTGTATAACTGCAATTCATAGTGGAATCTTGTCGCTTTGTGACGTGGTTTTCTCCCGTAAGGGTTTCCACGTAAAAATCTCTGTGTTGTCTATGTTGTGCTTTATTTATATTTATGCTCCTTTAATGCTTTATTTAACTCGTTTATGATACATGCATGCATTTACTTTTGCCTTCTAATCAAGGGTGATCATCCGTTGATGTAATTAATGGTTCGTGACCAGTTCACAGCCCGGAATGTAAAAGATCTCGGAATCTCTGGAATAAAATTCACCTCGCGGTGCTTTCTCGTGTATACTTTGTGATTGCTTATGATTGTCTATGAATGTCTCTATACTCAGAATTCCCTCAGAATAATGAAACACAGGAAAAAGACTGTCGAGAAGACAGTTTCGATTTTTCTTTAGTTCTAACATTCCCGTCATTTTTTCCTGTGGCGCCCTTTTGGGTTTTCACCACGTCTCGGGTATTTGATCTTGCCTACCCCTTGGCAACTATGTTGTTTCTACCCTCGGCGCCCTTTCGGGTTTTCACCAAGTCTGTTATATGCCCATTGCTTTTACTTGGAGCGCCCTTTCGAATTTTCACTCTGCCCTCTTTGTTTAGGCACACATTTTTTTTTGGATAACTGCGGTGGCTTGAGGTCGGGAATCCGTTGTTGCCGGCCGATGGTACCCTTTCAGCCCTTATCTTAAGTTACAATACAAGAGTTGTCGATCTTATCTATAGACTCTTCTGAGGTGGATGGATGGGTGACTTTGTTTCCTTTCAGGTTGATTTTTCTCCGGTGCCTTGTTTTGGCTTCCCATTTTTTTTCTTTTTTTTTTCTTTTCTTTGTATTCTTTTTTTTGTCTTTTTCTTCTCTCTTTTTTTTTCTTTTGAATCCCTTTTATTTGAAACACTTATTGGTGGACGGAAATGATTTTTCATAGGTTTTAGCTTCGACCCCTTGACTTAAGCTCTACTAATGTAACTCTTGATAAGGTTAGAATGACTTACTGTGAAAGACCTTCACTTTGTCGGCGTTGATTGGCTCAAGAAGATCCACCCCTCTCATGTTGGTGAGTCTGAGGGCGCCTCTGGTAAGTACTTCTCTGATGATCAGTGGTCCATCCCATGATGGTTTGAACTTTCCTTTGGGATCGAAAGGTGCGATGGTAGGATCTTCTTCATGACCATGTCGCCCACCTTGAAACTTCTTTTTCGGACTCTCTTATTGTAAGCCCTAGCGATCCTTTTCTGATAATACTGGGAATGACTTAGTGCACGCATGCGCTTCTCATCTGCTAGCTGCAACTAATCGAATCTGACCCGTTGCCATTCTCCGTCTTCAATTCCGCTTTCCAGTAAAACCCATAGTGACGGTATTTCCACCTCGACTGGTAGAACTGCTTCTATTCCGTAAGTAAGTTCGAAAGGAGTAATGCCTGTAGCAGACCGTACAGACGTTCGATAGGCCCTAAAGTGCATATGGGAGCATATTTGACCAATCTCAATAAATTATGACCATCTTCTCGAGTATTCTGACGATCCTCTTGTTTGCGGCTTCTACCCCACCATTCATCTGAGGATGGTAAGGGCTCAATCGATAACGTTGAATCTTGAACTTGCTGAGGAAGTCATCCATCTTCTTGTTGACGAATGGGGTCTCATTATCTGTGATGATAGCATTAGGGATTCCGTACCAGCATATGATGTTGTTCTTCATGAATTTGATCACCTGGGATGCTGCAATCGTGGTGTAGGAGGCTACTTCTACCCACTTGGTGAAGTAGTCGACTGCCATAAGTATGTACTCATGACCATTTGATGCTTTTAAACTCACCTTCCCAATAATGTCAAGTCCCCACATAGAGAAGGGCCAGGGAGTTATCAGGTTGCATAGTTCTGAGGAGGGGGCATGAATTTGATTTGCATGCTCCTGACACTTGAAGCATTTACTGACTGTTGGTAGCAGTCTGTCTCCATGGTGAGCCAATAGTAACCAAGTCGTAGAATCTTCTTCGCCATCATGTGCCCGTTCATGTGAGGGTCATAGATTCCTTTGTGTATTTCTTTCATGATCTTTGCAGCTTCTGTTTCGTCAACGCATCGAAGGAGGACTTGATTATAGGATCGCTTGTAAAGAATTTCGCCACTGATGGTGAACTGGCCGACCAAACGCTGGATGGTTCGGTGATCTGTTGTTGTTGCTACTTTCGGATACTCCTGGGTTTCGAGATATTGCTTAATGTCAGCATATCAGGGTTTATTAGGGGCGGCTTCGGCCTCTTCTATTTACAGGTAGAAAAGTAGGTTCATCTTGAGTTTCGACTGTGAGCTCCTATTCTGAAACTCCTTTCGGGATCTCGAGCATTGATGCAAGTGTAGCGAGAGCATCTGCAAACTGATTCTTGGCCCTGGGCATGTATGAGAGGATGATTTCTTTGAATTCTTCAACCAGATTTTCAAGGTACACATGATATGGTATCAACTTTTCATCCTTGGTTTTCCATTCACCATTGGTCTGATTGATGATAACCTGTGAGTCTCCAATACTCGTAGCTTCTTGACGCCCAAGATTATGGCTTCCCTTAGACCAGTGATGCATGCTTCATAATCTGCCATGTTGTTGGTGCACTCGAATGCTATGCGCCTTGAGATAGGAATAGGGACATCGTCTGGAGAGTAGAGGATTGCTCCGATACCACTTCCTTTAGAGTTTGCTGCACCGTCAAAGAATAACGTCCACTCCTCTTTCTTCTTCTTTTCTTCACCTTCGATGAGCAAGAGATCTTCATCAGAGAAGGATGTCTTGAGCGGTTGATAATCCAGGAGAGAGTGAGCGGCGAGGGCCTGCCCCTTGATTGCCTTCTGAGTGACATAGGTGATGTCGAATTCAGACAGGAGTAACTACCATTTATGTATCCTTCTAGTGAGTGCTGGTTTCTTGAACAGGTATTTCAGTGGATCCATGTGAGTGAGGAGGAGAATAGGGAACGCAATCATGTAGTGACGGAGTCGCTGAGTTGCCCAGACTAGGGCAAGGCAAGTCTTCTCGATCGAGGAATACTTGGTCTCGTAGTCGGTGAACTTTCAGCTCAAATAGTATATTACTTGTTCCTTCTTCCCGATCTCGTCGTGCTGGCCGAAAACACAGCCAATGGCTTCTGCTGCTACCGATAGTCGTCCAGGAGTGGGCGGCACTAAAACTGGAAGATTCATGAGATACTTCTTGATGCTGGTTGAAGGCGACTTAGCAATCGTCATTCCATTCTTTTGGAACGTTCTTTCGAAGGAGCTTGAATATGGATTCACAAATAGGTGTGAGCTGTGCGATGAAGCGACTGATTTATTGAATTCTGTTGAGGAAACCATGAATTTCTTTCTCTGTTCTAGGAGGAGGCATCTCGATGATTGCTCTGGTTTTAGTTTTGTCGACCCTGATGCCATCCTCGCTCACCATAAAGCCAAGGAGTTGGCCTCCAGTTGTACCGAAAACACATTTCTAAGGGTTGAGATGGAGCTTGTACTTTTCTAATTTGTTGAATAACTTCTTCAGATCTTCAAAGTGTCCTTTAATTGTGCGAGATTTGACGATCATATCGTCCACATATACTTCGAGCTCTTCATCAAGCCCCGGCATGTCTTCATATGAGAACGCGAAGTTGGACAATCTTGAAGCCAGGAACTCTATCATTCTCTGCTTCATCTCTGGTGGCAATGATTTTCCAATGCGTACTTCCCTAGGGATCTCGGGGATCCCCAAGTTTACTACCTCAAAATCATCGGCTACAACATTGGCTTTAGATTCGAACCTTTTGAGGAGACCCTCTAGTTCGGGAGCCGGGTCATCATCTTCCTCATCCCGAGCTTCGTCCAGACCCATGAGCTTGAAGTCTAATTCGATGTCAAAATCATATGATTCGACTTCAAACTTATGCGAATCTTTAGATGACCTTAGAACATTATTGAATGCAGGAAAAGAAATGTTTTTGGTTTTTGAGAATTTTCTGGAATTGAAATGCTAGATGTTTTTGGCTTTTGAAAGTTTTTTTTTTATTTTTTTGGATTTTTGAAATTCATGGGACCTTAAACAAGTGGGCATTGTAGACCATGATTGATCACAGTTTCTCTCAGAGTACCGCTCGCTGCTTAAACCGGCGTTTTTTTTTTAGAAGCCAGAGCCCTCAGACGACTCTTTGGCTGATTCAGAAGTTAAGGGAATGGATGACCATTTAAGACCCCACACTCCTTCCCTTGGAGTGGTGGGGGTTGATGATTTGGACGAAGAATCACAGTCCGGCCCTAATGACCATGATTTCTCGATGGTTCGGTTCGAGATCTGAGTCATACTCAGTCCCTTTCGGATCACTTACCTCGCATTGCAATTCGTCTAGTTCCACAATGAGACACAAGTTCGGAATCTGAACATCGGACCAATCCAAGGCTGGCCATTTCCCTTTCTTGGTCTAATGGATGGGCTGCTTCTGCCCCTAGTTGATGGTTGATGATGTTGATTCTGTAGAGATGGGCGGATCGTGCCCCTTATTGATTGATGCTAAGATGGGCAAGTTGTGCCCCTGGTTAGCTGGGATTGAAGTGAGCAGGTTGTGCCCCTGGTTGATTGGAATTGAAGTGGGAAGGTTGTGCCCCTGGTTGAGAGTAGGTATCAGAGTACCCTAGTCCTAAAGCTGCTGTATTTGATTTTCTTCTTTGTCTTCATCCTCTCCTTCTTCTTCCGGAGGCTTAGATGGTGCGAGAATCTAGTCCCATCGAATAGGAGGCCACATGGCCCAAGCTAGGCTCATCAGAAGGCCTTTGTGTAGTGCAATTGGTTGATTTCTTCTTGGATCTCTGCAAAGATCTCCTGGCCTGATGAATTGAATGGGTGAATACCGAAATTTCCTTTTTCTTTTATCCATGACTGACCTGTACTCAGTCCCCATTTGCGTTGATTATATACCAGCGACATCTTTCTGAACTTAAAATGATTCTTCATACGATCCTTGAGGCTCAGACGTTTTGCTGGTGAAAAGACACGATCCATACTTATCGGTTCTAGATTGGCGATAGTGTTCACAGTCTCGAATTCGAAACTGTGAAACAGGACATCTTCTTCAGAGTGTTGGATGTCGATGACAAGGATATCTGGTTTAGTGGCAGCAACATTGGAAGGAATGATGAGTTCCTTCTCTGCATTGATAGAGATCACTTGATTTCCACATATATACTTCCCTCATTAATGCAAAGTTGATGGCACAGCTCTGTTAGTGCATTTTTCTGTGGCATACTAGTGCACCTTGTTTGTCAATCACTTACGTCAGTGAGTCTAGTGTCGGTTGAGCCCAATGAAGACGAAGACTGAAGACTCAAGACGGACTGGCTGCATCAAGGAAGAAGTATCAGGTAAAAGTGATGCCTTGGTGCCTTAACCTTGACCAAAACCCAACCCGTAACCTCTTTGATGACCTTAACCATCTTAGGAAACCTTTAGCCATCTTAGATTGGCCCTAAGTGTCCCAAAAGAGCACCCAAAACATGGCCTAAGGGAGAGGGTTGTACAGCACTTGGGACAGCAAACTGCAGGGCTGAATCCAGACCTGTCCGACCGGTCAAGACCGGTCGGCCAGACCAAACAGCAACATGCTGTGTATGCATGTTTCAAGTGGACCGACCGGTCGTGACCGGTCGGCTGGGCTGGTCCGACCGGTCACGACCGGTCGGACAGTCTTCCATTAAGACAGCAACTTCACTGTCTTCTCTTGGCCTTTGGCCGACTGGTCGGGACAGGTCGGCAGGGCCGTTTTCTGCCCGTTTTATGACCGTTGGAGCTCTCCTTTCTTATATAAGGAGCTCGGTTTTTGGGCACAACAGAGAGGGTTTTGAGAGCCTATTCCCCACACCTTTTGTACATCATATGAGGCCTCAAAGAGGAGGGTTTCAAGTCATATCCCTTGTGTTTTAAACACAAGTGTGGGCATTCAAATGCAATTTAGAGATGACTTGATTCCTCTCTCAAATTCAGAGGTGAGACATTATTCCATATAGGCATATCCCTTGTCCAAGACCTCTAGAAGACCCTCTAGGTGAATCTCCTAGTTAGATCAAGCTACATATCTCATGTAGGAGATTCAACCTTCCTCCCATCACCTTAGGCATCTCAAAGGCATCACATGCAAGGTGTTTGATCGAGTGTGGCTGAGGCATTGGCGACGCAACGGCGACACGATCGTGGGAGCAAGGGAAGCTGATTGAAGCACGGGAGAGCGGAGATCAAGCAACCCGAACCGGCGCTAAACAAGGGGCTCATCCGACAAGTAGGTTGTCTTTATTGAGAGTCCATTTAGAGTTTGTTTGTCAAGCTCGATCTACGGACGTTAGCCGTTCCTTGGCCCGTTTGCCAGGCCTAAACTTAGTCTCCAAAGGGGAGCCTCCATCACGGGAGTAAACGTGCTTCGGGTTGAGAGTTAGCCTATGTCCAAAACTTCGTTTGGGTTGAGAGTTAGCCCTTGGTCCAAAACTCCGGTTATGGTTGAGAGGTGAACCGGTAAAACCTCCGTGTAAAGGTTGAGAGGTGAACCTCATTTAAAACCTCCGATAGTGAATGCCGGTGTGCTCAAAGGAGTTGAGTACTTGAACCGGGAGTGGAGTAGACCCAAAGTCGAACCACTATACATGCTTGTGTTTGTGATTGAATTGAGCACATTGTTATCTTAGCTTGGATGTTTAATTGTTTAATTATGAATGCTTGATAGGAATGTATGCTAGGCACTAGATTGACACATCCTCACACAAGATGTACTTTCACTAGGTGTGTAGACTTGAGCTCATTGATCCATTCTCATAAGTCTACATAGTTTGCATAGGTTAGGAGCTTGTTTAGTTAAATCATTTATGTATCTAGGCATGCTTAGACTAGGATTGTTTATTGCTTAATCATATGCTAGTCTTGTGATTGGACCCACTTAGGCTTGGAAGCCTAAGTGTTCTTGCTTCTGTTTTATTTGTTGAATTGTGTAAGTAGGCGAAAAGAATTTCAAAAAGGGTCCTATTCACCCCCCCCCCCCCCCCCCCCCTCTAGGTCCTTAGACATATCTTCGAGTATCTCTACAAGCGGTAAAACCGCAATGTCAAGCTCCAACCTTGTGTAACCAAGGTCGTCCGAGCAACATGTTGAAAGAGGTTGATATACTAGGATTTAGAATGTGATGGTGGAGATTTCTGGACCTATCTGTACCTCTATGTCGACTTCCCCTTCCACTGATCGGTGGGTGTTGTCGAATGCTCTGACGTACATAGTGCTGGGTCGGAATGAGGAGGGACTGATTCCCAGGCATTCCACAGTCTTGAGCAGGCAGACATTTAAGCTTGAGCCGTTATCGATACGGACCAGCTGTTGAGCTCTTAATTGTGCATATTCTAACCCCAATTCATCACTCATTATGCAAGGTTTTCATGGTTTATAGACTAATCTAATGCATAGATTTGTGATTGTAAGGATGAGAGAGAGGATTCATCAATTGGAGACTTAAAGACGCCATTTATAAGCAAAGAAGATCAAAGGACTAAGCATCAAAGGATGAAAGAAAGAAGTCAGAGAAAAGAAGAAAGAAAGTAGAAGAATATGCCCAAGACCGGTTGTCCGACCGGTCGTCCATAGCCCAGGACCGGTCGTCCGACCGGTCCGATCACTCAACAGAGGGGCCTTGTGGCCACAACTCACTGGACTGTCCAAGACCGGTCGTACGACTGGTCGTCCACTGCTCAGACCTGTCGTGCAACCGGTCCTTGAATTAAAATTACGGGTTTGAAATTTTTGAAAACTCTCTGGACAGATTTTGCACTTTTGGAACTGGTCATCCCGAAGCTCAGACCGGTCGTGCGACCGGTCGTTTGCATAACTGGGCGTGTTCTACAAGCTCCAGATTTCTCTACGCACTGCATATCTTTACGCAAATTCTGAAAGATTCCGACGTTGCGGAGCTTCCCCACTACAAAAGGACACCTAGGGATCGTTCATAGGGCATCTTAGAAGGGATTGAGCACGGTGGGAGATGGCGGAAGTCGGATTTGGAGTTCTACAACTCTTCCTAGTTTGCTTTCCAGTTTTTGCAGTTTTTTTAGTTGTTTTCATGTTTCCTTGGATCATGAACGGCTAAACCTCTTAGCTAGGGCTAAGAGGTGAAGCTTGTAGTGAATCTAAGATGTTTCAATTCGTTTGATTTGGTTTCAAGTTGGATATCTATTGAAGAACAATGGTTTGAAGTTTAATTCAAGTGCTAAGTAGTTTTTCTTAGTCTTATGATGACTCATGGATGTTTGGAAGAATTGCTTGAGTTCTTAATAGTTGTGAACTAGTCTAGACCTTGTATGATCTGAGGAATTGGAATACGCTCTAGATTTATGATCTTCATGTGGGAACTTCTTACCAAAAGTCTACTTTTCTGGAAATTCTGAACTATGTGGGACTGTGTATGTGATTTGAATCAAGTTCAAATCATGATCTAGTTTTGTCTTGTGACAGGATTTAATGATGGTTATGATTGTGTTCTTAGCCTATTGGAATTGGGATTGACCTATGCAATTGAATATGCTCGTCCTAGCTTGCATTGAGTGAATCATATACATGGATCATACATATGACAGATTGTTTGGTTTAACTGCTCTATCATCCGACTAGATAGAACTTAATTTTGATTCTAGTTGAGAAAGTGAGAAACCACAGGGGATTAAGCATCAAGGATTGCTACAAGTGGATCCTTGAACCCCTAATGCCTTTTTATTAATTGATTACCTTCAATTTAATTCAACATTACAATCTTGTACAAATCTGTTTATTAGCTCTTTAGTAGAATTATTGGAAGTGTTTTGTGGATTCCTACATAAGTCCCTGTGGATCGACCTTGGTCTTACCGAGATTATTACTACATCGCAACCCTACACTTGGGGAAGCGAACAAGATTTTGGCGCCGTTGTCGGGGACTTTGACGGTTTTTCACAAAATTTCTGAAAATGGTTTCTATTTAGTTTTTTAGAATTCTGGTACTAACTTAGTTTGTTTTATTTTGATTTTTCTCTTTTGTAAGGATTTTAGGAAGTTGAAGAAGACATAAGGATCTCAAGTGCTCTAATCAGGTTCTATCTTTCTAAACCTTACTCTTCTTCTTCCCCTAATCTTTCCTATCATATTCATCTCTTGTAGTGTGGGTGGAGATTCCTTTTTGAATCTCTGATAGGTTGGCCTTGTGCTTCCTTGATTCCTATTGGTCGGCTCTGCCGTCTTGGATCACCTTGTGCTCAGAGATTTCTTTTTTCACCTCTACTCCTCTTTCTTCTTTTTTTGCACTTTTCTCAAAAGATTCAAAGAGTGGGTGGGGAGTTCTCTGAACCCCTATTGACCAGGAGAGATCGGTCTCTATCCTTGCTTCTGGCCTAGCCATTGCAAGACACCTTGTGCTTCAGTCTTAGAGAAGAGTAAAGAAAGGAAGGAAGAATTCTTCTTTCTTGCTTGCTTCATACTTTTAGGATTTGCATGCCACATTGGGCTCGGGATTCCAATAACTGACTCATTAGTGAAGGGGGAATAGTTGAAGGAATTGACAGAGAACCACGTGCTAGGAGACATCTAAATTCTCCAATTTTATCTGAAAATATGGCTGTAAATCAACCCAATCCGATGGCCTATCAAAATCTGGGCCAAAACCAAACCGAAACGGGAGAGAATGTGGTTGAGAATGTTCCCCGACCAAGAACATTACGTGATTACTTGCAACCAGCAAGAGTGAGCACTCCCTCATACATAGTTTTTCCACAAAATGCAGGGAATGTAGATTTGAAACCGGGAGTAATCCAACTCCTCCCGAGATTCCATGGCTTAGACAATGAAAGTGCCTATCAACACCTTAAGGAATTTGATGAGGTAATAACCACCATGCACTTTGCAAACGTAACTGATGATGTGGTGAGGCTTAAATTATTTTCTTTTACTCTTAAAGATAAAGCTAACGGTTGGCTTCATGCATTAATGCCAAGATCAATTGGTGCATGGACTGATATGCATAGGGAGTTCATTAAAAAGTTCTTCCCTACCCACAAAACGAACATGTTGAGGCGCCTTATCATGAATTTTGCCCAAAAGGAGGATGAGACCTTCTTCCAATGTTGGGAGAGGTTTAAGGACTTGTTAAATGCATGCCCACATCATGACTATGAAATTTGGCGGGTTATAAGCTTTTTCTATGAAGTACTGACTTCACCCATGCGCCAATTCGTAGAGATGATGTGTAATGAGGAGTTCATGAATAAGTAAGCCGAGGAAGCATGAGACTATTTGGAGGAATTGGCTGAGAATGCACAGTCTTGGGATACATCTAAACCAACAAATTCCAAGACTAGCCAACAAAAGGAAAAAGGAGGAAGTTATGTCCTATCAAAAGAGGATAGTATAAGTGCACGTGTGGCTAACCTCACAAGAAAAGTCGAGGCCATGGAATTAAAGAAAGGAGAGACGATCAACTCTAATGACATTGAAACTGTTTGTGGAATTTGTGCCGGTAATCAACATGTAACACAAGATTGTCCCACAATTTCAGCGGTTCAAAACATCTTACAAGAACAATCAAATGCCATAAACAGTTATCAACGGCAATTTGGTGCTCCAAACTCAAACACGTTTAATTCTAGTTGGAAGAACCATCCCAACTTCGGTTGGAGAAATGGACCCACTGCGAATGCAAACAATATCCCTCAAGCTCAAGCTTTACTAGGTCCATCCCTAGTCATTACACCAAAAGCTACGCTAGAGGAGATGTTAGGTGCATTCGTATCGGTTCAAGCTGAATATAACAAGACTAATTCTCTGAAAATAGATGGGTTCATGTAAGAACAATTGAAATTTAATCAAAGTTCAACTCAAGCCATCAATGACTTGAAAACTTCAATGGCTAGAGTTGAATCTCACCTCAGTGTTAGGGAGAAAGGCACACTTCCTGCCCAACCTCTTCCTAACCCAAGAACCCAATTTGAGATACAAGACGCAAGCTCATCCTCCCAACATACGGAGCATGTTCAAGCTATCACCACTTTGAGAAGTGAAAAAATAGTTGATAAATCTAATCCGGTGAAGGCCCCAAAGCCTAAGGATCCAGAAAATTTCAAAGAGGATGATAGCTCAAACAACACTCTACAAGAGAAAGAACCGGAAAGGCAATACAAGCCGGTTGCCCCGTTTCCCCAAAGGTTGATTTCAACCAAACCTTTAGACAAAAACCTGAAAATTTTAGAGATTTTCAAGCAGGTGAAGATCAACATTCCGTTGTTGGATGCTATAAAGCAAATACCATCCTATGCCAAATTTCTAAAGGAATTGTGCACGGTCAAAAGGAAACACAATGTTCACAACAAAGTACTTTTAACCAAGAATTTAAGCGCTATTATCAAACAAGAGGTGCCTCAAAAATACAAGGATCCGGGTAGTCCAACCATCTCATGCATCATAGGAGACTACCGGATTAAACAAGCCTTACTCGATTTAGGGGCAAGTGTGAACCTCATTCCGTACTCGGTTTATGAACAACTTGGGTTAGGTGAATTAAAACCCACCAAAACCATACTCCAACTTACTGATAGATCCATTCGTATACCGAGAGGAATGATTGGGGATGTTTTGGTCCAAGTTGACAAATTCTACTACCCAGTAGACTTTATTGTCTTGGATACACATCCCGTGATAGGTACCGGTGCTCAAATTCCCGTCATACTTGGCCGCCCTTTTCTAGCTACTTCCAATGTGATTATCAATTGTAAAAATGAGCTTGTACAAATGTCCATTGGAAATATGACACTTGAGCTGAATATATTTGATTTATGCAAACAACCACGGGAAGTTGATGAGGAGATCCACGAGATAAACTTGATTGAATCATTCGTGGAGGAAACTTTCCCCTCAACATTATATTCCGACCCTTTGGAGGCATGTGTGGCCCACTCGCATGAGATAAATGATGACACAATACGAGAGATGGATGCCATTTTAGATGTGATGCCGGCGCTTGATAACAAAAGATGGAGGGCTCTATTTGAGCCTTTACCCGTAAACGAGAACAAGCCCCTCCCATCCAATATCAAGGCACCAACACTCGACCTAAAACCATTACCAAGTGAGTTGAAACATGTCTATTTAGGTCGAGATGAGACATATTCGGTGGTGATTTCTTCCCACTTGGATGAGGAACAAGAGAGTAAGCTAATTGCCACTCTAATAGAGCACAAGAGTGACATTGGGTGGTCGATTGCGGATCTCAAAGGCATAGACCCACTGATTTGTACTCATCGCATACACCTTGAGGAGAATGTGAAGACATCTAGGCAACCACAAAGACGACTCAATCCAAACATGAAGGATGTAGTTAAGGCCGAAGTGGTGAAACTATTAGATGTGGGTATTATTTACCCAATATCCGATAGTCAATGGGTGAGCCCAACTCAAGTGGTGCTTAAGAAATCCGGAATAACCATCAGTAGCCAATGCCAATAATGAACTCGTACCAACCAGAGTCACTACCGGTTGGAGAATGTGCATTGACTACAGGAAGCTAAACACTGTCACGAGGAAAGACCACTTCCCCCTACCGTTTGTTGATCAAATTTTATAAAGGTTAGCGGGTCATTCCCATTTTTGCTTCCTTGATGGATATTCAGGGTACAACCAAATAGAGATCGCCCTTGAAGACTAAGAAATGACTACATCCACATGTCTATTCGGCACTTTCTCCTATCGACGGATGCCGTTTGGACTATGCAATGCCCCTGCCACTTTTCAGCGATGTATGATGAATATCTTTTCTGATATGGTGAGGACAATTCTCGAAGTCTTCATGGATGATTTCTCAGTATTTGGTTGTAGCTTTGATGAGTGCCTTGTACACTTGAAATCTGTGTTGAAAAGATGTGAAGAGAAGAACCTTGTGTTGAATTGGGAGAAATGTCACTTCATGGTTCAAAAGGGAATTGTACTTGGTCACATCGTTTCACAAAATGGAACCGAGGTGGACAAAGCGAAAATCAATCTTATCTTTAACCTTCCACCACCCAGAAGCATACGAGATGTGCGGTCCTTTTTGGGACACATAGGATTTTATAGAAGGTTCATAAAGGACTTCAGTTCACTCTCTCGTCCTTTATGTAACCTACTTCAAAAGAAGAATTCATTCGAGTGGAATGAAGATTGTCAACATGCCTTTACCACACTTAAAGGTACGTTGATATGTGCTCCCATAATGCAACCACCTGATTGGAGCCTTCCTTTTGAAATTATGTGCGATGCAAGCGACTATGCTATTAGGGTCGTGCTAGGCGAAAGAAAAGAGAAGAAGCCATGTGTTATCTACTATGCAAGTAGGACCTTAAACTCAGCTTAAGCAAACTACACTACTATAGAAAAAGAACTTTTAGCCGTAGTTTTTGCCTTGGACAAGTTTAGGTCCTAGTTGATTGGATCCAAGATCATCATATTCACTGACCATGCTGCGCTTAAGTACCTTCTCTCTAAGAAGGATGCTAAACCACGGTAGTTAAGATGGATCCTTCTACTCCAGGAATTTGACACAGAGATATGTGATAAGAAAGGAGTAGAAAATGTAGTGGCTGACCATCTCTCTCGACTTATTCTCACCGATTCCCCTAAGACGACCGCAATCAATGACATGTTCCCTGATGAACAACTTTTTAGAGTCTCCCAATTGCCATGGTATGCGGACATTGCTAACTATCTTGTTACAGGTACGATTCCTACACATTGGAAAAAGTAAAATAAGGATAAGTTCATCAATGAGGTGCGAAAGTTCCTATGAGACGACCCATACTTATTCAAGTATTGTCCCGATCAAATCATAAGGAGATGTGTGCCAGATGATGAACAACAAAGTATCATCTCCTTTTGTCATTCTCAAGCATGTGGTGGCCACTTTTTGGCTAAGAAGACCATAGCCAAAATTTTACAATGTGGGTTTTATTGGCCCACTATGTTCAAGGACACACATGAGTTTTGCAAAATAAGTGAGCCTTGTTAGAAATTGGGAGGAATCTCCCGTAAAAATATGATGCCACTCAATCCCATCTTAATAATTAAACTTTTTTATTATTGGGGTATCGATTTCATGGGTCCATTCTCATCTTCTTTTGGAAACATATATATCTTGCTTGCCGTTGATTATGTGTCCAAATGGGTCGAGGCGATCCCATGCCGGAATAATGACCATAAAATAGTCATTCATTTCTTAAAAGATAATATTCTTTTCCGGTTTGGAACACCTCGAGTCATCATAAGTGATGGAGGGTCTCACTTTTGTAATCGCCCATTTGAAACCTTAATGAAGAAATATGGAGTAACACACAAAGTGAGCACTCCCTATCACCCACAAACTAGTGGACAAGCTGAGATATCCAATAGGGAGATTAAACATATTTTGGAGAAAACGGTGAACCCCGATCGCAAGGATTGGTCACTTCGACTTACCGATGCGCTTTGGGCTTACCATACCGCTTTTAAGACCCCTATTGGAATGTCTCCCTATAGACTTGTCTATGGGAAGGCTTGTCACTTGCCTGTGGAGTTGGAACATAGGGCATATTGGGCAATAAAGAAGATGAATTTTGATTCTCACAAGGCAAGCTCAGTTGCGCAAACTACAATTGAATGAACTTGAGGAACTCCGGAACGACGCTTATGAAAATGCGAGAATTTACAAGGACAAGACGAAGTTGTTCCATGATAAGAACATTAAGACATTCACGATTAATCAAAAAGTCCTTCTGTATAATTCTCGCTTACATTTATTTCCGGAGAAATTGAGATCTCGATGGACCGGTCCCTACATTGTGCAAACTGTCTACCCATATGGGACCGTCGAGTTGTTAAATCCAAGGAACGACAACATCTTTAAGGCGAATGGTCAGCGATTAAAGCCGTTCTTTGAGAAGTTTTCTTCAGAAGGTATGTCCATACCTCTGACTGATCCTGTGTATCAGGATGATTGATCTCCTAGTCTGATGGAGGTATAGAGTAGTTAGGATTAGGATTTTAGTTGCTTTTGTTTCCTTTTTCATAGGTTTGTTAGAAGGAGGAAGAATTCCACTTTTTGTTCTCTCAAATACTATCATTCCTCACTCCCTTTTATTTTAGAATTGCTCTCATGTTTTGCTCATTGAACATCTTTTACATTGAGGACAATGCAATATTTGGTTGGGGGTGTAGGATCACTAGGATGAATCCAGCGTGTTGTAACATTTTGAGCAATTATGTAGAAATTTTTTTATTTTTCTAAAATTCAAAACTCTTTGTTTCTATGCATTCAAGATGATATGAGCATAAGAGGAGGAGATATGAAGTGTATGATGTTGTAAGTCTTGAACTTCTCTTAACATGATGGTTTTATATGTGAATTCCCCTATTTATGTGATTGATAGAAAATTTGAACACTCTTACACCTAGTTCACATTACACGATTTTCATGGGTTGAAAAGATTAGGTGATTTGTAGATTAGCTAGACTTTGCTTTAAGGTGTTGAGAAACCAAGCCGAGGTACTTTGTCCATCCTTGTCCATGGGAAAACAACGAAAGATATGGATTTCTAAAAATCCTATCTAATTTGAAAGAAAAAGGAAAAGGAAGGATGAAATTGGGAATGATGGAAAAATGAATGGAAAATTTCGATTAGGGCTACCTATTACCAACCGGGGGATGGTCTACCCGTAACCAAAGCTGGAAATGGGACGTAGTGTGAAAGCTGTCGGAAGGACAGTAAGGCAAATTCCTGTCATTGGCTTGTTGTTGCTCTATATACCTTGAGATCTATAGTCTAGTTGATTTATGAAGAAGATAATCCTGGAAACTCATGAGAAGAATTTTCACTATGCACACTCGGTTGAATTTATTCAACTTCTTCTATTTATCAACCAATCAACGGGAATTTCATATGCACACTTATTATGTTTTGAGAGTTTACAGTTTCAACCTCTATCACCTAATTTTTCTGACTCTTACACTTGTGTGGTTTGGGATGTATAGAAGAATAGTTTCTGAGGGAGAGTTGAGTTTTGAAAGAATGAATGGTTTTACGCATGTTTTGCTCGGGACTAGCAAAATGCTCATTGGGGGTGGTGTTAAGCTCTTAATTATGCATATTCTAACCCCAATTCATCACTCATTATGCAAGGTTTTCATGATTTATAGACTAATCTAATGCATGGATTTGTGATTGTAGGGATGAGAGAGAGGATTCATCAATTGGAGACTTAAAGACGCCATTTATAAGCAAAGAAGATCAAAGGACTAAGCGTCAAAGGATGAAAGAAAGAAGTCAGAGAAAAGAAGAAAAAAAGTAGAAGAATGTTCCGTCCGACAGGTCGTCCGACCGGTCGTCCATAGCCCAGGACCAGTCGTTCGACCGGTCCGATCACTCAATAGAGGGACCTTGCAGCCACAACTCACTGGACTGTCCAAGACCGGTCGTACGACCGGTCGTCCACTGCTCAGACCGGTCGTGCGACCGGTCCTTGAATTAAAATTGCGGGTTTGGAATTTTCAAAAACTCTCTAGACGGATTTTGCACTTTTTCGACCGGTCGTGCGACCGGTCCTTGAATTAAAATTGCGGGTTTGGAATTTTCAAAAACTCTCTAGACGGATTTTACACTTTTTCGACCGGTCGTGCGACCGGTCGTCCCGAAGCTCAGACCGGTCGTGTGACCGGTCGTCTGAGGAACTGGGCGTGTTCTACAAGCTCCGGATTTCTCTGCGCACCACGTATCCTTACACAAATTCTTGAAGATTTCGACGCTGCGGAGCTTCCCCACTATAAAAGGACACCTAAGGATCGTTCCTAGGGCATCTTAGAAGGGATTGAGCACGGTGGAAGACTGGCAGAAGTCAGATTTGGAGTTCTGCAACTCTTCCTAGTTTGCTTTCTAGTTTTTACATTTTTTTAGTTGTTTTCATATTTCCTTGGATCATGAACGGCTAAACCTCTTAGCTAGGGCTAAGAGGTGAAGCTCGTAGTGAATCTAAGATGTTTCGTTTCTTTTGATTTGGTTTCAAGTTGGATTTCTATTGAAGAAAAATGGTTTGAAGTTTAATTCAAGTGTTAAGTAGTTTTTCTTAGTCTTATGATGACTCACGGATGTTTGAAAGAATTGCTTGAGTTCTTAATTGTTGTAAACTAGTCTAGACCTGTATGATCTGAGGAATTGGAATACGCTCTAGATTTATGATCTTCATGTGAGAACTTCTTACCAAAAGTCTACTTTTTCTAGAAATTCTGAACTATGTGAGACTGTGTATGTGATTTGAATCAAGTTCAAATCATGATCTAGTTTTGTCTTGTGACAGGATTTAATGATGGTTATGATTGTGATCTTAGCCTATTGGAATTGGGACTGACCTATGCAATTGAGTATGCTCGTCCTAGTTTGCATTGAGTGAATCATATACATGGATCATACATATGATAGATTGTTTGGTTTAACTGCTCTATCATCTAACTAGATAGAACTTAATTTTGATTCTAGTTGAGAAAGTGAGAAACCACAGTGGATTGAGCATCAAGGATTGCTACAAGTGGATCCTTGAACCCCTAGTGCCTTTTTATTAATTGATTACCTTCAGTTTAATTCAACATTACAATCTTCTACAAATCTGTTTGTTAGCTCTTTAGTAAAATTATTGGAAGTGTTTTGTGGATTCCTACATAAGTCCCTGTGGATCGACCTCGGTCTTACCGAGATTATTACTCCATCGCAACCCTACACTTGGGGAAGCGAACACCAGCGGGGCACAAAATGTCTTTATATCGTAAGGCTATGTTGAGGGATCGCCCATGGTCGCGCCCTTCTAGTGGCAACTCATTATCAGTGAAGGTGATAGCGCGCGAAGCCAGGAGTTGTCCGATCATTAATGCTATCATTTCAGGTGCTTATCGAAGGAGACATGAGCATTAGTTAGGGTTTTGGCGAACATTTCTCAGTGTATGCAAGATGTGCAGAGTATCTCCCATCGAGATTTGGGCAGGGATTGACTTGAGCTGAGTCACAACATCATATGCCGCTTCATTTTTGTTGCTAAGGCCTGAGAGAGTGCTTTTGGGATCTCCTCTGTTCTGATTATCTCTTCGGATGGAACGCCCATTGTGATTCATGTTTCCTACCTCTGCACATTCTGGATAGTGCCACGGGAGTTCTTTATAATTTTCCTCTCCTTTGCTTTCTAGGACCACTGGTTCTTACAACGATGTTGGTGTGGGTACCAGATCTTCCTCATATGGAGCTTTTGCCTTGAGGACTACATTGTTGCCTGTGCTGAAGGGATAATATCGAGGCTTGTCTTCATAGATCACATAAGGCTGCGGCCCTGGCTTGACTGTTTCCGGAGCAGGAGGTTCTCACGGAATGAACACTGGTCCTCATGATATGGCGAGGAGTTTCTTTGTTTGACCAAGCTATTGTGGCGTAATTGATATACCTCCAGGACGTCTTTGCAGCTGGGGGACAGAACTTGCCCCTTACAATATGAATGGCTCGACTGGAGGAGCCCCTTTCAAGACAATGGGTTCTTGCTACTGATAAGTATAATCCCTCCATCGTGGATTGGATTGTTCCTGAGCTGAACTTGCCCCTTGCAAAACAACAGGTTCGTATGCGGGCTCGATGTATGATTGTACTCCTTCCAGGATGACCGGCTCCCAACATGAATGGTTGTAAGATGCCCCTTGCAAGGGGACAGGCCCTTGAACAATTGGTGCATCATATGAAGGTGCTCCTTCGAGTACTAACAACTTGAAGACTGAAGGAAGAAAGGGGTTTGCCCCTTGCAAGATCAGAGGAGAATTTGTTGGCCCATAAGTGTAAGGGTGAATGGACTGGATAGGGGAGAAGAAGTGATTGAGAGGCTCTCCTTATTCTATGCTGTTGACGGCAGGGCCACGAGAAGAACTGGGTTCCGTCGGATGCTGAGGTAGAGGATTCTAAAGGATCTTGGTAGGAGCTGCTAGAGGAGTTCCAAGGACCGAGATGACGATCTTGGGGTCATCAATCAGATTTTTTATAGGCATTCTTCAGAGTCATGCATCGATCAGTGGTGTGCCCACGCCTTTGATGGTAGGCACAATATTCATCTTCTCGATAGTTTGGAGGCAGAGGATTTGGAGGAAGCCTGGGTGCCATTAGAGTGAGTAACTTTTTTTGTACCAGCATAGTCATGACTTGACTGAATGGCTGAGTGAGAGGAGTGAATTTCCTGAACTCCCTGTAATTCTGCCTATTCTGATATGAGTATTGGCAGTTCCCCCTGAACTGTTGCTGGTGTCGAGGTGGTTGTGGCTTTGGTTGAGGATTTGGTTGCGGTGGGAGCGGCTGCTGATACCTCTGAGGTTGATGCTGAGCCTGATTCTGCTAATATGGTTGGCATCCTTGTGGGGGAGCATATTGGTTGCCCTGAGCAGTGGCGATGATGTTGTTTACCTTCCGTCAGGCGAGGAGGAGAACCGTTGCAGTTTCCACTCCCTTATCCAATAGGTCTTCCTTCCACTCTGTTCCAGTTTGACTGGAGCGGCCTGATGAGGCCATGGGGAGATTGTCCCTGCGTAGATTCCTACTTCGACTTGTTCTCCAGCACGGATCAACTGTGAGAAATTCGTATATGGATGCGAGATGAGATATCCAGATATGCTAGGATATGTTGAATGAACAATCATGGAGATTTGTTCTTCGTCGTCGATGGGTGCTCTCATTCTAGCTACCATAGATCGCCAACGTCTCACATAAGTTGATAACGTTTCGTCACTCCTTTGCCTGAGAGCTGCGAGGTCGACTCTCTTAGGTGTCATGTTGAGATTGTATTCGAATCTGTCGACGAAAGCCTGGGAGAGTTTCTCCCAAATCCTGACGCAATGGGAGTCCAATGATGTGTACCAGTCTAGGGCATCGCCCTTCAAAGATTTTTGAAACAAGCGAATGAGGGCTCCTTCATTCCCTGCGATCGCACTCAGCTCTCCATAGAAAGCCTTAAGGTGCGCTGTGGGACAACCGCTGCCTGTCGTATCTTTTGAATTTTGGTACCTCAAAGTTTTAAGGTATCTGAGCATCTGGAAAAAGACACAAGTCTCTAAACTTGGTCGAAGGTAGGTCAATTCCATGTTGTCGCTGTAGTTGATTTTGCAAGGTCTGGAACTGCTCCCGCAATTCAGTCCAATCCTGCATGATCTACTCGAGCGATTGGTGCCTCTCGAAGTAAGGCACGTTCTTCTTCGGCATAGTGGTCGATGTCTTCAATCCTATGGGCTTGCTGAATAGCAACCATAGGTTGCTAAACTTGATTCGATGATTGAACTGGATTTTGACAAACTAGCGCTTGGAATGACTGTAATTGAGTTGGATATTGTGCTGAATGTTGAACTGGAACTTGCTGGAAATTAACTGGAGATTGCTGAATTAAAGATTGCTGGAAATTAACTGAAGCTTGTTGAATTGAAGATTGCTGGAAATTAACTGGAATCCCATCGGCGGGGATGTGCTGGAATTGAAAAGTGCTCCTATTTTTAGGAGGCTGAGATGCTGGGAAGTGACCCCCTTGTTGGGTATTCGCCACTGTCCGCTAATTGATGTGGGCTTAACATTGACCCCCATTGTGGGCATTCGCCAGTGCTGTCCCTGCTGCTGAAAATTGAATTAAAATCCCATTGGCGGGGATGTGCTAAAATCTAGTAAAGGTCCCATCGGCGGGGACATGCTGAGGAAGAAAAGGGATTCCATCAGCGGGGACGCGCTGGACTCTACTGAGATTGTTGCTTGCAAGATTGACTGAAAGTTGACTGGAAGTCCCTGCAACGGGAATGCTCTAAGATAGTCTTGTCGTCGCAGGAAGGTATTGAGAAGGATGCCCCACGGTAAAGGGCTGAGATGGCTGTTGTTGGTAGTCTTGGGCAGACTCTGATGGTTGTGCTTAATTTGAACTAAAGGCCGGAGGGACCCGGCATGGCTGCTGAGATTGCCTGAACTTGACCAACTTAATTGTTCGCTATTGTGGTAGCTTGTGCTTGCATGAATTGTAAGAGCATTTCTTGCATTGCTCTCATTCCTTATGCCAATTCTTGCATGATTGGCGTATTCTAAATTGGTTGTTGCGCTGGAGGTTGCGCTTCAGGCTATGTTGAGGGCAGGGAAGAGGTGAGCTTCCTCTTCATGGTCGGACATGGCTTGCTGAGCTCGAGTGCTGATTATGCTGCGGAAGGGAAGTTGTTTCCGAAGACGTTGAGTTCGAGGAAGCGCAATGGTGAGGAATATGCTCTACTCTTTTTTTTTAGGAGTTTCTATTTATTTATTTTGGATGGAATGCTATGTAGATGAGATTGCATGAGGACTAATGACTTTCAAGTACAGGAGGGATTCTATTTTTCAAGTTGGATCATGACTAATGGGACTAGCATATCCCCAGCAGAGTCATCATTCTGTCGACGCTTGCTGGGGGTATGCGTGAATCGACATTGTGTCACTAGCTTGCCTCGTTCTCGAGGGCTTTTTCTCGGTTGTCGTGTTAAATTGGATATGTTTAGATGAGTTCATATAAGATCATAGTTGCCACTAGCCAGTTACTTCGAATCTACAGTCGGCTAGACCCCGTAGAAACGTTAGAGAAGGGAATCTGAAGATTCCTTCCTCTAAAATGACTCCTTTTGATCTGCGGTCAAAGATTCGAGGTAAGGGATCACGGTTACAGGGTGGGAAGGTGTTAAGCACCCACTCTACCCATACCGAAGTACGGTCTCTACTTCACATAATCAAACTAATACTTGAAAGTCTGATTTAATCCTCGTATATTCTCATGAATGATATGATGCATGAATGTAGGTCTGAAAGTAAGAGTTTCTGATGGGCAGGTTTCCATTAACAAGAAAGCCTAGAGCATACGCTCGAACTGACAGGTGCTTTATGCGGGATGCATGCCATGTATTTGATTAATCAAAGTGCTTGTAATGAGATGATAAGCAGGCGGGTTGGAAGAATAGTAAATGTTGGACTTATGCTAAATGCGAATGAGATGATGTTAATAAAAGAGTAGCTAGATGGACGGAGGTGTCGCAAGGGTTTGCTTCGAGTGGCTAAGATTGAGACTTAGGTAGCTTAGGAGACTTTAACCAGGGTCAGGCTGGGCTGGACCAGGGACTAAAGTTTTCGCACTCGGGCTCTCCTTGGTGGAGGAATGGACTAAAGGGGGATGGAGATGGACTTGGAGCTCTCAGGCTGGAGAAGTGGGGAGTGGATTTTTTCTGGATGCTAAAACAAGGGAGGAGGGGGGTATTTATAGCTGCGAGCAGTGGTAGCTTGTGTAAATAAGATTGGGCAGCCCCCTGGGGGTCGCCCCTACGGACGCGCTACTCCAGCTTCGGAGCGTACAACCCCTGAACCTGAAGCAGAAAAGCCCGAGGTTTGAGGTTCGGAGCTACTCCAGAGCTGTGGCTCGGAACCAGGTGAGTTGACTAGGTTTGAAAGATGGATTGACATGGAGAGTTGACTGGGTGCAGGGGTTGGACTGACTCAGCTGGTTGACTCACCAAGTTTGACTTTTTGGAGATTTTTTTACTGGTTTTTCTTATGTGGGGTTTTTCAGGCTGATGTTTAGGGGTGAGTCGACTGGGTTCAGGCTTGAGCTGGGCTATGGATTGGGGCTTGCAAGGGTGAGTTTGGCTGGGTTTGGACATGCGATTTGGGAGTATGGACCTCCATTCATTCAGTTATCTCTACCAACATTGTAGCCGAAGGTAGGGTGTCTACAACATGACAAAATTACCCTTTACATGCACATGGAGAGAGTATGAAAGAAAAAAAAATGAAATGAAGCTTGAAATGTCCCTCTCGATGCACCACCTAAGTAGAGGTTGAAAAGTGGAAAAGACTAAAAGCTTGGGCCCACCTTAAACTCTCTTGAAGTACCTACATGAAGAAAAGAAAGAGAACATAAGAAGAGAAAAGGAAAAGGAAAGCAATGAAATGAAAGAAAGGAGTGGTCCATACCTTCACCACTCACCAAAGGGGGACCACCTTGCTGTCTCAAAACTTCACCAAAGCCCCACCACTTGAAAGAGCAAAAGGACCACAGAAAGGAAAGAAAAACTTGAAGAAAGAGAGAGAGTGAAGAAAAGAGAGAGAGATTGCACGTTGGAAGTGTAGGGGGTGCCCCATGTTATATAGAAAAGGGGAGGTGTCACGCCTCAAAATTCGGGACTCGAGTACAACAACCCAAAGCCCGAGATCCAGGGTGTAAATTTAAAATTCGAACATAACTTTAGAGAAATTCCATTCCACATACCACAATACTAACTAAGGTACTTTATTTATCATAGTTTGAAATTTCAAGCTATAAATTAAATAAACAACTATATCTACTCTACGAATTAATTAAGTCTATTAAAGTTTGGTTACATCAACTTTAAAGGGAAATAAATTAAACAACCTAATCTAAAATAAAGCTTCTAATAGAAGTAGCCGTTCAGATATTCCGCTTCAGCCGCTTCTTCTTCCTCCTGAAATCCTACAGGAACTGTGGTGATTTTGGTGAGCTAAAGCCCAGTGAGGTCATTTTCATCACAGGTAATATCCCAGTTAATAAGAGATAGGATGCGAATCATCAATGGATAGAATTGTATGAAATATGCGAGGATAAAGTTATGACTGATACACTTTATAATTTATTATCAATGGAACATGATTATCATGATGTCATGTATGTTATGATACGTGTGAGAGCAATAAACGTCTAGGAACTCGCTGCCACTAAACATTAGGAACCATGCACGCCAGTGGGCAAATCAACCATGCTCACCTAACCGGTACAACGAGGTGGCAAATCAACCATGCACGCCAGTGGGCAAATCAACCATGCACCATTGATCCAACCGAGCAAATCAACCATGCTTAATAAGTGAAATGACCAGAACTCGCCGCCACTGAACATTAGGAACCTGTCGCAAATCAACCATGCTCACCTAACTGGTATAACGAGGCAGCAAATCAATCATGCACGCCAGGAGTCAAATCAACTATGCTCTTATTCTGTCGTAGTGTATAAAAGATGTATATGAATGTCATGAGTTATGGAAGCACTTCTTCAAGCATACGATGCATATCAAACTCAATTCCAATCACACCATGCATGTGTTTATCTTCATTCAAGTAGTTCTTTATCTAAACATTTAATTTGTTGTAAATTAAAGAAACTGAGAAGATGGTCATGTAAGGTAACCTATGTCAAGTTTGTCTAACATCTTGATATGTACAACTAGAGAGGATAATTTGGGAAAAACATCAAGAATGAACAATTATGAGATGATATTTAAGAACAGATATTGGATTTGGGTCCCATACCTAAGATCCCCTTACAAATGACAGGGAAGAATAAAGACAATATCAAAAGACTTGATTAAGGAAGCGAGTTGGAAAACGGATTCCTTACCCAAAATGCAATTATTAAACAACAGGAAAGGAAACAAGACTTGGAATATAACGATAAGAGAATCAAGGAAAATCAACCAGAAAATCGTGAGATGAATCACTCACCGATTAATGATTCCTAGGCTTCAAATAAGTCCCAGCTTGAATCTGAGTTGACTCAGCGAGTCGACTCGATCTAGAGAAGAAAAGCTCTGACTTCTCAGCAGTAATAGCAATAGGGTTGTGGGCCCTTTTTCTTCCTCCCAAACGAATCTCTCTCTCTCTCTCTCTCTCTCTCTCTCTCTCTCTCTCTGGCATTTTCTCTGAAGGAGGCAGGGACAGAACATGGGTTTATAATCGGCTGGAGGTCGGTTACATGGTGCGGAAGGAATCTTGGATTCAATCCAAGTTGGAGAAGGAAACTATTTATTTTGGAGGTTCTTGCGCATGGGAGTCGTTGGAAATCTAGGTGGGGTTCACATGGTGTTTTGGGAGAGGTTTGGACCATTCATGCAAAGCGTAGGTCTGGATCTTAACATTCTTGGTTTCGGACGGTGATTTGGAGCGAACCACATGATGAATGAATGGTAAAGATATTCGGAATGAATATGGATATGAGGCGGGGGAGACGGATAGTCGGTTTGGATGTATCATATGGGATCCACAGATGGACGGTATTGGAGCATCCGATGGACAGCGAACTGCTGCTGTCGCAGCTGGCGGAGAAGAAGACGATTCGTCTTCTGTTAACGCACAGTCAACAGCACGTTTGACTGAGTGCCATACGTGCACGTAGTGCACATGGGTCCCACCATGATGTATGTAAAAAATCTACTCTGACCATCAGGTAGGCCATATGATATTAGGGGTTGGTACAAAAAATGGGACAGATATGAGATCAGGTGGCCCACTTATGGCCTGATTTCTTATTAGGGCATTTGTAGGATGATTGGACGGGTAAAATTCGACGTGTATGGTTAAATTGTGTCCTAGAACTCGTATATAAAGTTTCGTATGAAAGTGATTGCCAGAAATCATAAAACTTAAAAATGGCCATTTAACTTAAGTTTAACTAATGGTATTTTTGTAATTATTGTAAATTTGTGAGTTTTGTGAAATCTAATGCCTCTACGCTATTCTAAGGTTTATTCTAAACAACTTTAATAAAGGGACCATACCCTAAACGATTCCAAGAACTTTGGGTGTTATAAGCATGCCTGAACAGGTTCATATAGTCGGGAAATCAATGATCTAAACATATGCCAGGTGACAAACAAGATGTACGGATCAGATTTACGGACGAACATGTGTATAGGACGATGTGTAGATCATACGGCGAGTTCATGTTGATCGTGTAGTTCGAAATTGAAGTGGATGGTTAGATATTCTTGTTTAGCAACGATAGATTATTCTAACGGTCCGTCTATTGACTTAACTAAGTACACTAAGTTTTTTAGAGTCTTAAAAGTGTCAGGATATGTATAAAAGTGTATACCTGTATGTATGTGTGCGAACAATACGGCCTAGAATTTGATTTCTCGCATGTGAACACGCACTTGTGTAGTTACTCGTGCTTAAATTTTTGAGGTATTACATTCTACCACCCTTACAAAGAATTTCATCCTCGAAATTCGATCGACCTCCCAAACTAATAGATCAAGATACTACTCTACATTATATCTAAGTGTTTGCTACATTCGACTAATCCTAGGTTTACGTGTACACAAGTGTAAGACTACCTGCATGAACCTAGGTTCTTACAGGAGGGCACCCCATTACCCAGCCCATTGGAAAAACTAGTGGGCAGAGGAGGCTTGGGCAGCACCCAGGGGGCTAACCATCCTCCCATCAAATTGAAATGACCCCTCCCTCTCTCTCCTTGGGAAGAATTCCCCCTTGGGAAGAGTAGTTGCAAGTGGATCTTGTACCCCCATGTAAGAATGAAGTAATGGAGGAGAAGAATGAGAAAAACATAAACGAATCTCACCAAAATCTCATCTTGTGAGAAATTGAAGAGATTTTAGCTTGATGATGTGGAAGAGAGAGAAAACCACATGAGATTTTCAGAAAAATAAATAGGAATATCATTTCATTCGGCATCGATCTCAACCATCCAAGTCATGATTCGATGGTGCCGAATCATTCTCAGAAAACACTAAGAATTTTCAACCCTGATTTCCAATCATCTGTACACATATGGTCTGAAGAACTGAAACTATGTCGGGACCAAAATCCCGAGAGATTTCCAATAAAAACCAGTATTAATCCTGATCGCTCGAATTGGAATTTAAAAACCTAGAACATTTTGAAAAATCATCAAAAAAATATTTCTTGCAATCATTTACATATTTTCGGTCTGAAGACCTTAAACTACACTGGGATTAACTTCTTGGGAGACTTTTCTGCTTCCAAAAAAAATTGGCATCGACCTCGACCGCTTGGATCGAGGTCGATAGTCCAGATCTTTTTAAAAAAATCACAAAAAGAATGTACCTTCAGCATGTATAAAAATCAAGGTCAGAAGACCTTAAACTACTACTGGGATTAACTTCTCGGGGGACTTTCCTGCTTTCAACCAAAAACTAACCTCAATCTCGACCCTTCGAGTCGAGGTTTGATAACCCAGATCATTTCAAAAATACCAAAAATATTTTAGCTTTCCATAAAAGCCAGTACCAATCTCAACCACTCGAGTCAAGGTCTGGAACTTTCTCAAAACAAAAAAAAGAGAGATTTATCATCTGATTTTAAACTGCACAAATCTATCCCTAGCGGTCCGAAGACCTCAAACTACACTGGGATTAATTTCTCGAGGGCTTTCTTTCCCAACTTGTTCCTGACATGGCTGGCATTTGATCGTACAGGTGTCCGAAGTTCTCTAAACAGGTAAAGGACGAGGCGAGCAGATCGCCACGATCCTGTTCATGTTGAACGCACCGTGATAGACGACCTTGACTTGGAAGCTGCTACTGAATCTGATGGATGTTCCCTATTCCCAAAACTCATGAAGGGGATTAAGGCAATTGGGAGGTGAAGCACACCCTCATGAAATTGTGAGCAGCATAAGACCCCAAACTGGATTGATAAAGGGAAATGTGAGGATGTGGCTCATTTTGTGGCTGAAGGAGTTCGTCGGACGATACGTGGTTGTTCGCTTCCCCAAGTGTAAGGTTGCGATGTAATAATAATCTCAGTAAGACCAAGGTCGATCCACAGGGACTTATGTAGGAATTCACAAAACACTTCCAATAGTTCTACTGAAGATCTAACTAACAGATTTGTAGAAGATTGATGTAGATAGTAACGTTGAATTAAATTGAAGGCAAACAATTAATAAAAGGCACTAGGGGCTCAAGGATCCACTTGTAGCAATCCTTGATGCTTAATTCGCTGCGATTTCTTACTTTCTCAACCAGAATCGAAATTAAGTTCTATCTAGTCGGATGACAGAGCAGTTAAAACAATCAATCTGACAAATGTATGATCCATGTATATGATTCACTTAATGCAAGCTAGGACATGAGCATACTCAATTGCATAGGTCAGTCCCAATTTCAATAGGTTAAGATCACAATCATAATCATCATTAAACCCTGTCACTAAGCATAATTAGATCATGATTTGAACTTGATCCAAATCACATACACAATCTCACATAATCCAGAAATTCTAGAAAAATAGACTTTTGGTATGAAGCTCCCACACGAAGATCATAGATCTAGAGCGTATTCCAATTCCTCGGATCATACAGGTCTAAACTAGCTCAAAATAATTAAGAACTCAAGCAATTCTTCCAAACATCCATGAGTCATCATAAGATTAAGAAAAACTACTAGAACTTTATTTAAACTTCAAACCATTATTCTTCAATAGAAATCCAAGTTGAAAGCAAATCAAATGAATTGAAACATCTTAGATTCACTACAAGCTTCACTTCTTAGCCCTAGCTAAGAGGTTTAGCTGTTCATGATCTAAGGAAACATGAAAACAACTAAACAAAGCATAAACTAGAAAACCAAACTAGAAGGAGTTATAGAACTCCAAAATTGACTTCCGTCGTCTCCCACCGTGCTCAATCCCTCCTAGCATGCCCTAGGAAGAGCCCCTAGGTGTCCTTTTATAGTGGGGAAGCTCTGCTGCGTCGGAATCATCTTGCGTAAGGATACGCACTGCGCAGGAATTTTCAGAACAGAAATAGAAAGCTTTCTGTCTTACGCAGAGCCGACCGGTCGGACTGGCTTGGCCTACTGGTCTTGACCGGTCGGACTGGCTTATCAATTCGTCCAGCGTGCTCAGAGAGGAGGGCGACCTGTTGGCCGACCGTTCTCGACCGGTCGGACCAATTAAACTTGAGTCCAGGGAGCTCCAGAGCTGTGGCCGACCGGTCTTGACCAGTTAGGGCTCACATGGCCGACCGGTCAGACCTTCTTCATTTCATCTTTTCTTCCTTTCTTTCCTCTTCTTTCTCTTCTACTTGATTTCTTCTTTCTTTGGTCCTCTTTCAACCTTCATCCAATTGTTCTAAATGAATCCTTTTGGTCTCCAATTGGGTGAAGTCCACTCTCATTCCTACAATCATAAAACATGCATTAGATGGGCCTTTTAAACATGAAAACCATGCATATAATATGATGTAATGGCCAATGCAATGTATAAATTGGAGGTTCAACACCCCACCCCACCCCCCCCCCCCCAACCAGCTTTTTGCTAGTCCCGAGCAAAACATGCGTGAAACAAATTCAATTATCCAAAAACCAACTTTCCTTCAGAAACTATGTTTCTATCCACTCTAAGACATACAAGTATAAAATTTAAAAAAATTAGGTGATAGGAGTTGAAACCTGAAACTCTGAAAACAAAATAAGTGTCCATATGAAATTCCCGCTGATTGATTGATAAATAGAAGAATTCGAACAAATTCAACCTAATGTGCATAGTGAAAGTTCATCTCAGGAGTTTCTGTGATTATCTTCTTCATAGATCAACTAAACTATAGATCTCAAGGTGTATAGAGCAACAACAAGCCAATGACAGGAATTAGCTTTACCGTCCTTCCAACGGCTTTCACACTACGTCCCATTTTCGTCTTTGGTTACGGGTAGACCATCCCCCGGTTGGTAATAGGTAACCCTTTTCGAAATTTCCACCATTTTTCCATCATTCCAAATTTCATCATTCCTTTCCTTTTTCTTTTAAATTAGATAGGATTTTTAGAAATCCATATCTTTCGTTATTTTTCCATGAACAAGGATGAACAAAGTACCCCAGCTTGATTTCTCAACACCTTAAATCAAAGTCTAGCTCATCCATAAATCACATAATCCTTTCAACCCGTGAAAATCGTGTAATGTGAACTAGGTGTAAGAGTGTTCAAATTTTCTATCAATCACATAAATAGGGGAATTCACATATAAAACCATCATGTTAAGAAAAGTTCAAGACTTGCAACAATCACACACTTCGTATCTCCTCCTCTTATGCTCGTATCATCTCGAATGCATAGAAATAAGGTTTTCTAAAGGAGTTTTAAAATTTTAGAAAATTCAAAAATATTCGCACATATGATGCTCGAAATGTTGCAGCATGCTAGATGAGGAATCTCATCTCACCCCCAACTAACTCTTACATTGTCCTCAATGTGAAAGGTATGCAACGAACAAAACATGAGAGCAATTCGAAAATAAAGGGGAGTGAGCGATGATAGTACTTGGGAGAATGAAAAGTGGAATTCTACCTCCTTCTAACAAACCTATGAAAAACAATAAACGAAAGCAACAAAATCCTAATCCTAACTACTCTATACCTCCATCAGACTAGGAGATCAAACATCCTAATACATAGGATCAGTCAGAGGTATGGAAAGACCTTCTGAAGAAAACTTCTCAAAGAACGGCTTCAATCGCTGACCATTCGCCTTAAAGATGTTTCCGTTCCTAGGATTCAACAACTCGACGGTCCCAATGGATAAACAGTTTGTACGATGTAGGGACCGGTCCATCGAGATCTCAATTTCCCCAGAAATAAATGGAGGCGAGAATTATACATAAGGACTTTTTGATTAATCGTGAATGCCTTACGAAGAATGTTCTTATCATGGAACACCTTCGTCTTGTCCTTGTAAATTCGCGCATTTTCATAAGCTTCGTTCCAGAGTTCCGCAAGTTCATTTAGTTGAAGTTTGCGCAACGAGCTTGCCTTGTCAGAATCAAAATTCATCTTTTTTATTGCCCAACACGCCCTATGTTCCAACTCCACAGGCAAGTGACAAGCCTTCCCATAGACAAGTCTATAGGGAGACATTCCAATAGGGGTCTTAAAAGCAGTACGGTAAGCCCAAAGTGCATCGATAAGTCGAAGCGACCAATCCTTGCGATCGGGGTTCACCGTTTTCTCCAAAATATTTTTAATCTCCCTATTGGATATCTCAGCTTGTCCACTTGTTTGTGGGTGATAGGGAGTGCTCACTTTGTGATTAACGCCATATTTCTTCATTAAGGTTTCAAATAGGCGATTACAAAAGTGAGACCCTACATCACTTATGATGACTCGAGGTGTCCCAAATCGGGAAAGAATATTCTCTTTTAAGAAATGAATGACTGTTTTATGGTCATTATTCCGGCATGGGATCGCCTCGACCCATTTGGACACATAGTCAATGGCAAGCAAGATATATACATTTCCAAAAGAAGATGGAATGGACCCATGAAATCAATGCCCCAACAATAAAAAATTCCGATTATTAAGATGGGATTGAGTGGCATCATATTTCTACAGGAGATTCCTCCCAATTTTTGACAAGGCTCACATGTTTTGCAAAACCCTTGGGTGTTCTTGAACATAGTGGGCCAATAAAACCCAAATTGTAAAATTTTGGCTGTGGTCTTCTTAGTCAAAAAGTGGCCACCACACACCAGAGAATGACAAAAGGAGATGATACTTTTTTGTTCATCATCTGGCACACATCTCCTTATGATTTGATCAGGACAATACTTGAATAAATATGGGTCGTCCCATAGGAATTTTCACACCTCATTGAAGGACTTATCCTTATTTTGCTTTTTCCAATGTGTAGGAATCGTACCTGTAGCGAGATAGTTAGCAATGTCTGCATATCATGGCAATTGGGAGACTTTATAAAGTTGTTCATCAAGGAACATGTCATTGATTGTGGTCGGTTCAGGGGAATCGGTGAGAACAAGTCGAGAGAGATGGTCAGCCACTACATTTTCTACTCCTTTCTTCTCACGTATCTCTATGTCAAATTCTTGGAGTAGAAGGATCCACTTAACAACCGTGGTTTAGCATCCTTCTTAGAGAGAAGGTATTTACGCGTGGCATGGTCAGTGAATATGATGATCTTGGATCCAATCAAGTAGGACCTAAACTTGTCCAAGGCAAAAACTACGACTAAAACTTCTTTTTCTGTAGTAGTGTAGTTTTCTTGGGCTGAGTTTAAGGTTCTACTTGCATAGTAGATAACACATGGCTTATTCTCTTTTCTTTAGCCTAGCACAGCCCCAATAGCATAGTAGCTTGCATCGTACATAATTTCAAAAGGAAGGCTCCAATCAGGTGGTCGCATTATTAGAGCACATGTCAACATACCTTTAAGTTTGGTAAAGGCATTTTGACAATCTTCATTCCACTCGAATGAGTTCTCCTTTTGAACTAGGTTACATAAAGGACGAGAGAGTGACCTGAAGTCCTTTATGAACAGTCTATAAAATCCGGCATGTCCCAAAAAGGATCGCACATTTCGTATGCTCTTGGGTGGTGGAAGGTTAGAGATAAGATCGATTTTCGCTTTGTCCACCTCGATTCCGTTTTGTGAGACGATGTGACCAAGTACAATCCCCTTTTGAACCATGAATTGACATTTCTCCCAATTCAACACAAGGTTCTTCTCTTCACATCTTTTCAACACAGATTTTAAGTGCACAAGGCACTCATCAAAGCTACAACCAAATACTGAGAAATTATCCATGAAGACTTCGAGAATTGTCCCCACCATATCAGAAATGATACTTATCATACAACACTGAAAAGTGTCAGGGGCATTGCATAATCCAAACGGATCCGTCGATAGGCGAAAGTGCCGAATGGACATGTGAATGTAGTCTTTTCTTTGTCTTCAAGAGCGATCTCTATTTGGTTGTACCCTGAATAGCCATCAAGGAAACAAAAATGGGAATGACCCGCCAACCTTTCTAAAATTTGATCAACAAATGATAGGGGGAAGTGGTCTTTCCTTGTAACTATGTTTAGCTTCCTGTAGTCAATGCACATTCTCTAACCGGTAGTGACTCTGGTTGGTACGAGTTCATTATTGGCATTGGCTACGATGGTTATTCCGGATTTCTTAGGTATCACTTGAGTTGGGCTCACCCATTGACTATCGGATATTGGGTAAATAATACCCACATCCAATAGTTTCACCACTTCGGCCTTAACCACATCCTTCATGTTTGGATTGAGTCGTCTTTGTAGTTGCCTAGATGTCTTCGCATTCTCCTCAAGGTGTATGCAATGAGTACAAATCAGTGGGTCTATGCCTTTAAGATCCTGCAATCGACTGATCCAATGGCACTCTTATGCTCTATTAGAGTGGCTATTAGCCTACTCTCTTGTTCCTCATCCAAGTGGGAAGAAATCACCACTAGATATGTCTCATCTCGACCTAAATATACATATTTCAACTCACTTGGTAATGGTTTTAGGTCGAGTGTTGGTGCCTTGATATTGGATGGGAGGGGCTTGTTCTCGTTTAAGGGTAAAGGCTCAAATAGTGCCCTCCATCTTTTGTTATCAAGTATTGGCATCACATTAAAATGGCATCCATCTCTCATATTGTGTCATCATTTATCTCATGAGAGTGGGCCACACATGCCTCCAAAGGGTCGGAATATAATGTTAAGGGGAATGTATCCTTCACGAATGATTCAATCACACTTATCTCGTGAATCTCATCATCAACTTCCCGTGGTTGTTTGCATAAATCAAATATATTCAGCTCGAGAGTCATATTTTCAAAGGACATTTATACAAGCCTGTTTCTACAATTGATAATCGCATTGGAAGTAACTAGAAAAGGGGGGCCAAGTATGACGGGAATTTGAGCACCGGTACCTATCACGGGATGTGTATCTAAGACAATAAAGTCTACTAGGTAGTAGAATTTGTTAGTACACCTTTTGTTGTTAATTAGCGTGTTGGTTGGTCGCGTCTTGTCGTGTGAGCCCCGGTCGAAGAATTGAAGATCAAGACTTGAAGATTATGCTTCTTCCATTGCTCACGCTCATGCTGAAACAAGATCTCAGGTAAGTTGCATATAGATCGACCATAGGAAACCTAAAACATCAAAGAATGGCGTAATGACTCACATATCTTATACCATTCCCTCTCAACCCTTGCACATGTTGATCAGACTTGTGGTCCATGGCTGGTGCTAAACGTAATTGAAGATATGTCCATACATTGGACCCCATGCATCAAATCACTTCATGCCTTATCATTGAAGTGATCCGATGTTGCGTTGAAAGACTTGGTCTAGCAAACCCGCTGTGACAAGACCATCTAGACAGCTGTTCGCTTCCCCAAGTGTAGGGTTGCGATGTAGTAATAAACTCAGTAAGACCGAGGTCGATCCACAGGGACTATGTAGGATCTCACAAATTCATCCACTAGTGTCTATTGAAGTCTACTAATCAGATTGTTGTATAAAGTTGATGTGAGTAACAAAAGCTGAATTAAATCGAGAGTAATTAATTATAAGAAGGTACTAGGGTTTCAAGGATCCACTTGTAGTAATCCTTGATGTTCAATCCGCTGTGGTTTCTTATTCTCTCAACTAGAATTGACATTCCTGTCTGTCTAGTCGGATGATAGAACTGTTAAACCAAACAGTCTGTAATATATAAGTTCTATGCATAAGATTCACTCAATCTAGGCTGAGCTGAGCATGCTCAATTGCATAGGTCATTCCCCTTTCCTATAGGTCCAGTTCTCAATCATAACCATCCCCAAGTCCTCTCACAAGACAAGGCTAGATTAGAATTTGAACTAGATTCAAATCATCAGCACAGTCCTTACATATTCCAGAAAATCAACTAAAATAGAACTTTGGCCTGAAGTCCCTTTATGAAGAGCTTAGTACTAGAGCGCACTCCGATTCCTCGGATCATACAGCTCTATACCGTTGCAAATAAATTAAGAAGATAAGTAATTCATCCAAACATCCATGAGTCATCACAAGGCTAAGAAAAATTACTTAAAAACTTGTATAAACTTCAAACCTTAGTTCATAATCATGAATTCCAAACTAAAAACCAATAAAACGAATTAAAACATCTTGGATTCACTACAAGCTTCACCTCTTAGCCCTAGCTAAGAGGTTTAGCTGCTCATGATCCAAGGAAACATGAAACAACTACAAAAAGCATGAAAACAGCAAAGCAAACCAAAAGGAGTTGTGAAACTCCAATCTTCACTTCCACAGCCTCCAACCTCGCTTGAACCCTTCTAGGATACCCTAGGAACGATCCCTAGGTGTCCTCCTATAGTCTGGAGGCTCCACAACGTCGGAATAATCGAAAATTTGTGAAACTCTTACGCAGCACAGAGAAAATCGGGAAGAAATTAGAAGCTTCTAAGTCAGTACGCATGGCTGACCGGTCATGACCGGTCGGCCTCAATAGAGAGTCATTCCAGCAAGTATGCCCGACCGGTCAAGACCGGTCGGACCTGTTTATCTTCAGTCCAGCAAGCCCCTCCGACCGGTCATGACCGGTCGGATGTTTTCATCCATATTACAGCAACAATGACCGACCGGTACCGGTCGGTCCTCTTCAGTAGTGCCCAAACATGCATGGCTGACCGGTCACTGACCGGTCTGGCTTCCTTGGCCGACCGGTCACGACCGGTCAGCTTCATTTCTTCTTATTTTCTTCCTTTCTTTCATCTGCTTTCTTCTCTTCTTTAGTTCTTTCTTTCTTTTCTTCTTTGGTCCTCAAACATTCTTCATCAGAATGATCCCGAGTGAGCTCTTTATGTCTTCAATTGAATAGAGTCTACCCTCAACTTGTAGTCACAAAACATGCATTGAATTAGCTTACAAACCATACAAACCTTGCACAATGAGTGATGAATTGGGGTTAGAATATACACAATTAAGAACTCAACACACCCCCCAGCCAGCATTTTGCTAGTCCCGATCAAAACATGCGTGAAGCTAATCTCATTCTTCAGATTCAACTCTCTTTCAGAAACCATCCTTCTATACATTCCAAGGTTCATAAGTGTAAGATTCAGAAAGATTAGGCGTCAAAGGTTGGAACCGTAAATCCTCAAGACATAATAGGCATTCATATGAGATTCCCACTGATTGGTTGATAAATAGAGGGAATTGAACAAATTCATCCTAGTGTGGGTAGTGAAAATTCATTCCACGAGTTTCTAGGATTATCTTCTTCATAGATCAACTAGACTATAGAACTCAAGGTACATAGAGCCACATCAAGCCAATGACAGGAATTTGCCTTACCGTCCTTCTGACGACTTTCACACTACGTCCCATTTCCGACTTTGGTTACGGGTAGACCATCCCCCGGTTGGTAGTAGGTAGCCCTAATCGGAATTTTCCACCGTTTTTCCACATTCCCAATTTCATACTTCCTTTTCCTTTTTCTTTTTAAATTAGATAGGATTTTTAGAAATCCATATCTTTCATTATTTTCCCATGGACAAGGATGGACAAAGTACCCCGGCCTGATTTCTCAATACCTTAATTCAAAGTCTAACTAATCCCTAAATCACATAATCCCTTCAACTCATGAAAATCGTGTAATGTGAACTAGGTGTAAAAGTGTTCAGATTTTCTATCAATCACAAAAATAGGGGAGTTCACATATAAAACCATTATGCAATGAGAGATTCCAGACATCCATCCTTATACACTTCATATCTCCTCCTCTTATGCTCATATCAACTCGAATGCATAGAACCAATGTTTTCCAAAAGAGTTTCGAATTTTTGAAAAAAATTGAAAAATTTCCACATAATTGCTTGAGATGTTGCAAAATGCTGGATTCATCCAAGCGGTCCTACACCCCCCAACCAAATCTTGCATTGTCCTCAATGTAAAAGATGCGCAATGAGCAAAACATGAGAGCAATTTGAAAATAAAAGGGAGTGAGGAATGATATTACCTGAGAGAGTGAACATTGGAAATCTTCCTCCTTCTAACAAACCTATGAAAACGAAAACAAAAGCAGCAAAATCCTAATCCTAACTACTCTATACCTCCATCAGACTAGGAGATCAATCATCCTGATACACAGGATCATTCAGGGGTATGGACATACCTTCTGATGGGAATTTCTCAAAGAACGTCTTTAATCGCTGCCCATTCGCTTTAAAAATGTTGCCGTTCCTCGGATTCAACAGCTCGACGGTCCCATATGGATAGAGAGTTTGCACAATGTAGGGACCGGTCCATCGAGATTTCAATTTTCCCGGAAATAGATGTAAGCGAGAATTATACATGAGGACTTTTTGATTTATCGTGAATGTTTTGCGAAGAATATTCTTATCATGGAATATCTTCGTCTTGTCCTTGTAAATTCTCGCATTCTCATAAGCGTCATTCCGGATTTCTGCAAGTTCATTCAATTGTAGTTTGCGTAACGAGCTTGCCTTGTCAGAATTGAAATTCATCTTCTTAATAGCCCAATATGCCTTATGTTCCAACTCCACAGGTAAGTGACAAGCCTTCCCATGGACAAGTCTATAGGGAGACATTCCAATAGGGGTTTTAAAGGCAGTACGGTAAGCCCAAAGCGCATCGGTAAGTCGAAGTGACCAATCCTTGCGATCGAGGATTCACCGTTTTTTCCAAAATGTGTTTAATCTCCCTATTGGATATCTCAGCTTGTCCACTAGTTTGTGGGTGATAGGGACTACTCACTTTGTGTGTAACGCCATATTTCTTCATTAAGGCTGCAAAAGGGTGATTGCAAAAGTGAGACCCTCCATCACTTATGATGACTCGAGGCGTTCCAAACCGGGAAAGAATGTTTTCTTTTAAAAATCGAATGACCGTTTTATGGTCATTATTCCGGCAAGGAATGGCCTCGACCCATTTGGAAACATAATCAACAGCAAGTAAGATGTATAAATTTTCAAAAGAAGATGGGAATGGGCCCATGAAATCGATGCCCCAACAATAAAAAATTTCGATAATTAAGATGGGATTGAGTGGCATCATATTTCTACGGGAGATTCCTCCGAGTTTCTGACAAGGTTCACATGCTTTGCAAAACTCATGTGTGTCTTTGAACATGGTGGGCCAATAAAACCCACATTGCAGAATTTTCGCTGTGGTCTTTTTGGCCGAAAAGTGACCACCACATGCTTGAGAATGACAGAAGGAGATGATACTTTGTTGCTCATCATCTGGGACACATCTCCTTATGATTTGATCGGGACAGTACTTGAATAAGTATGGGTCGTCCCATAGAAATTTCCGCACCTCCGTGAAGAATCTATCCTTATCTTGTTTTTTCCAATATGTAGGAATTGCACCTGTAGCAAGATAGTTAGCAATGTCTGCATACCATGGCAATTGGGAAACAGCAAAAAGTTGTTCATCAGGAAACATGTCATTGATTGCAGTCGTTTCAGGGGAATCAGTGAGGACAAGTCGAGAGAGGTGGTCGGCTACTACATTTTCTACTCCTTTCTTATCACGTATTTCTATGTCGAATTCTTGGAGTAGGAGGATCCATCTTAATAACCGTGGTTTAGCATCCTTCTTAGAAAGCAGATACTTAAGCACGGCATGGTCAGTGAATATAATGATCTTGGATCCAATCAAGTAGGATCTAAACTTCTCCAAAGCAAAAACTACGGCTAAAAGTTCCTTTTCAGTGGTAGTGTAGTTTGCCTGGGCTGAGTTTAGGGTTCTACTTGCATAGTAGATGACACATGGCTTTTTATCTTTTCTTTGGCCTAACACGGCCCCAATAGCATAGTCGCTAGCATCGCACATAATCTCAAAAGGAAGGCTCCAATCAGGTGGTTGCATTATTGGGGCACATGTCAACATACCTTTAAGGGTGTTAAAGGCCTTTTGACATTCTTCATTCCACTCGAATGAATTTTCCTTTTGAAGTAGGTTACATAAAGGGCGAGAGAGTGAACTGAAGTCCTTTATGAACCTTCTGTAGAATCCTGCGTGTCCTAAAAAGGACCGCACATCTCGTATGCTTTTGGGTGGTGGAAGGGTAGAGATAAGATCAATTTTCGCTTTGTCCACCTCAATTCCATTTTGTGAAACAATGTGACCAAGTACAATTCCTTTTTGAACCATGAAGTTCTTCTCTTCACATCTTTTTAGCACAGATTTCAAGTGCTCAAGGCACTCATCAAAGCTACAACCGAATACGGAAAAATCATCCATGAAGACTTCGAGAATGGTCCCCACCATGTCAGAAAAGATGCTCATCATACAACGCTGAAAGGTGGCAGGGGCATTACATAGTCCAAACGGCATCCGTCGATAGGCGAAAGTGCCGAATGGACATGTGAATGTAGTCTTTTCTTGGTCTTCACGGGCAATTTCTATTTGGTTGTACCCTGAATAGCCATCAAGGAAGCAAAAGTGGGAATGACCAGCCAACCGTTCTAAAATCTGATCAACAAATGGTAGGGGGAAGTGGTCTTTCCTCGTGACAAGTGTTTAGCTTCCTGTAGTCAATGCACATTCTCCAACCAGTAGTGACTCTAGTTGGCACGAGTTCGTTATTGGCATTGGCTACGATGGTTATTCCGGATTTCTTAGGCACCACTTGGGTTGGGCTCACCCATTGGCTATCAGATATTGGGTAAATGATACCTACATCCAATAGTTTCACCACTTCGGCCTTAACCACATCCTTCATGTTTGGATTTAGTCGCCTTTGTGGTTGCCGGGATGATTTTGCATTTTCCTCAAGGTGTATGCGGTGAGTACAAATCAGTGGGTCTATGCCTTTGAGATCCGCAATTGACCATCCAATGGCACTCTTGTGCTCTAATAGAGTGGCTATTAGCCTACTCTCTTGTTCCTCATCCAAGTGGGAAGAAATCACCACTGGATATGTCTCATCTCGACCTAAATAAACATACTTTAGCTCACTTGGCAATGGTTTTAGGTCGAGTTTTGGTGCCTTGATGTTGGATGGGAGGGCCTTGTTCTCATTTACAGGCAAAGGTTCAATTGGGGCCCTCCATCTTTTATTCTCAAGCACCAACATCACATCTAGAATGGCATCCATCTCTTGTATTGTGTAATCATTTGTCTCATGAGAGTGGGCCATACATGCCTCCAAAGGGTTGGAAAATACTGATAAGGGGACTGTATCCTCCACGAATGATTCGATCATGTTTAATTCGTGGACATCATCATCAACTTCCCGCGGTTGTTTGCATAACTCAAATATGTTAAGCTTAAGGGTCATATTTCCAAAGGACATTTGTACAAGTCCGTTTCTGCAATTGATAATGGCGTTTGAAGTAGCTAGAAACGGTCGTCTAAGTATGACGGGAATTTGAGTACCGGTGCCTATCACGGGATGTGCGTCCAAGACAATAAAATCTACTGGGTAGTAGAATTTATCAACTTGGACTAGAACATCCTCTACCATTCCTCTCGGTATCCAGATGGATCTATCAGTAAGTTGGAGTGTGGTTTTGGTGGGTTTCAATTCACCTAACCCAAGTTGTTCGTAGACCGAGTATGGAATGAGATTCACACTTGCCCCCAAGTCGAGTAGGGCTTGTTTAATCTGGTAGTCTCCTATGATGCATGAGATGGTTGGACTACCTGGATCCTTGTATTTTTGGGGCACCTCTTGTTTGATGATGGCGCTCAAATTCTCAAGCCAAAAGCACTTTATTGTGAACGTTATGTTTCCTTTTGATTGTACACAATTCCTTTAAAAATTTAGCATAAGATGGTATTTGTTTTATTGCATCCAACAGCGGGATGTTGATCTTCACCTGCTTGAAAACTTCCAGAATCTCCAGATTTTTATCTAAAGGTTTAGGTGAAATCAACCTTTGTGGAAATGGGGCAACCGGCTTGTATTGCCTTTCCGGTTCTTTCTCTTGTGGAATATTGTTTGGGCTATCATCCTCTTTGAGAATTTTCGGATCCTTAGGCTTTGGGGCCTTCATCGGATTAGATTTGTCAATTTCTTTCCCACTTCTCAAAGTGGTGATAGCCTGGACATGTTCCGTATGGTGGGAGGATGAGCTTGCATCTTGTATCTCATACTGGGTCCTTGGGTTAGGAAGAGGTTGAGCAGGAAGTGTGTCCTTCTCTCTACCACTAAGGTGAGCTTCAACTCTAGCCAGAGATGTTTTCAATTCATTAATGGCTTGGTTTGAATTTTGATTGAATTTCAATTGCTCTTGCATGAACCCATCTATTTTTAGAGAATTTGTCTTATTATACTCATTCTGGACCAATACGAGTGCACCCAATATCTCTTCTAGTGATACTTTTGGAGTGTTGTTTGCATTTGCAGTGGGTCCATTCCTCCAACTGAAGTTGGGATGGTTCTTCCAATTAGGATTATACGTGTTTGAGTTTGGAGCACCATATTGCTGTTGATAACTGTTTATGGCATTTGTTTGTTCTTGTAAGATGCCTTGGACTGCTGAAATTGTGGGACAATCTGGTGTAGCATGTTGATTTCCAGCACAAATTCCACAAACAGTTTCAACCTCAGTGGAGTTGATTGTTTCTCCTTTCCTTAATTCCATGGCTTCAACCTTTCTTGTAAGGCTAGCCAACCGTGCACTTATGCTATCTTCTTCTGATAAGACATACATTCCTCCCTTTTCTTTTTGTTGGCCAGTCTTGGAATTTGTTGGTTTAGATGTGTCCCAAGATTGTGCACTTTCAGCCAATTCTTCCAGATAATCCCATGCTTCATCAACTTCCTTATTCATGAACTCCCCATTACACATCATCTCTATAAATTGGCGCATGGATGGAATCAGTCCTTCATAGAAAAAACTTATAATCCGCCAAATTTCATAGCCATGATGTGGGCATGCGTTTAATAGGTCCTTGAACCTCTCCCAACATTGGGAAAATGTTTCATCTTCCTTTTGGGCAAAGTTCATGATAAGGCGCTTAAGCATGTTTGTTTTGTGAGTAGGGAAGAATTTTTTTATAAATTCTCTGTGCATATCATTCCATGACCCAATTGATCTTGGCCTCAATGCATAAAGCCAACCTTTGGCTTTATCCTTAAGAGTGAAAGGGAAGAATTTAAGTCTTACTACATCTTCAGTCACATTTGCAAAGTGCATGGTGGTGATTACTTCATCAAACTCCCTAAGGTGTTGATAGGCACTTTCACTGTCTAGACCATGGAATTTAGGGAGAAGATTGATCACTCCCGGTTTCAAATCCACGTTCCCTGCATTTAGTGGAAATACTATGCATGAGGGAGTGCTCGTTCTTGCAGGTTGTAAGAAATCACGTAAAGTCCTTGGTCGGGGAACATCCTCAACCACATTCTCCCCAGTTTCAGTTTGATTTTGGTTCGGGTTAGGTTGATTTGCAGCCATATTTTCAGATAAAAATGGAGAATCTAGCTGTCTCCTAGCACGTGGCTCTCTATCAATTCCTTCTACTATCCCCCCTTCACTTATGAGTCGGTTATTGGAATCCCGAGCTCAATGTGGCATGCGAAACCAAAAATAAGAAACAAAAAGAAAGAAGAATTCTTCCTCCCTTTTCTTTACTCTTCTCTAAGACCGAAGCACAAGGTGTCTTGCAATGGCTAGGCCAGAAGCAAGGATAGAGACCGATTTCTCCTGGTCAATAGGGGTTCAGAGAACTCCCCACCCACTCTTTGAATCTTTTGAGAAAAAGTGCAGAAAAAAGAAAAAGAGGAGTAGAGATGAGAAAAGAAATCTCTGAGAACAAGGTGATCCAAGGCGGCTGAGCCGACCAATAGGAATCCAGGTGGCAAAAAGGCCGACCTTTTAGAGATCCAAAAGGAATCTCCACCCACTCTACAAGAGATGAATAGGAATGAATAGGAGAAGGAGAAGAGTAAGGTTTAGAAAGATAGAACCTGATTCGCACTTGAAACTCTTGTATCTTCTTCAGCTTCCTAGAAATCCCTGAAAAGAAAAAAATCAAATAAATAAACTAAGTTAGTTCTAAAAATCTAAAAAAAAATCCTAAATAAATACTAATTTCAGAAATTTGTGAAAACCGTCAAGGTCCTCGGCAGCGGCGCCAAAAACTTGTTCGCTTCCCCAAGTGTAGGGTTGCGATGTAGTAATAAACTCAGTAAGACCGAGGTCGATCCACAGGGACTATGTAGGATCTCACAAATTCATCCACTAGTGTCTATTGAAGTCTACTAATTAGATTGTTGTATAAAGTTGATGTGAGTAACAAAAGCTGAATTAAATCGAGAGTAATTAATTATAAGAAGGTACTAGGGTTTCAAGGATCCACTTGTAGCAATCCTTGATGTTCAATCCGCTGTGGTTTCTTATTCTCTCAACTAGAATTGACATTCCTGTCTGTCTAGTCGGATGATAGAACTGTTAAACCAAACAGTCTGTAATATGTAAGTTCTATGCATAAGATTCACTCAATCTAGGCTGAGCTGAGCATGCTCAATTGCATAGGTCACTCCCCTTTCCTATAGGTCCAGTTCTCAATCATAACCATCCCCAAGTCCTCTCACAAGACAAGGCTAGATTAGAATTTGAACTAGTTTCAAATCATCAGCACAGTCCTTACATATTCCAGAAAATCAACTAAAATAGAACTTTGGCCTGAAGTCCCTTTATGAAGAGCTTAGTACTAGAGCGCACTCCGATTCCTCGGATCATACAGCTCTATACCGTTGCAAACAAATTAAGAAGATAAGTAATTCATCCAAACATCCATGAGTCATCACAAGACTAAGAAAAATTACTTAAAAACTTGTATAAACTTCAAACCTTAGTTCATAATCATGAATTCCAAACTAAAAACCAATAAAACGAATTAAAACATCTTGGATTCACTACAAGCTTCACCTCTTAGCCCTAGCTAAGAGGTTTAGCTGCTCATGATCCAAGGAAACATGAAACAACTACAAAAAGCATGAAAACAGCAAAGCAAACCAAATGGAGTTGTGAAACTCCAATCTTCACTTCCACAGCCTCCAACCTCGCTTGAACCCTTCTAGGATACCCTAGGAACGATCCCTAGGTGTCCTCTTATAGTCTGGAGGCTCCACAACGTCGGAATAATCGAGAATTTGCGAAACTCTTACGCAGCGCAGAGAAAATCGGGAAGAAATTAGAAGCTTCTAAGTCAGTACGCATGGCCGACCGGTCATGACCGGTCGGCCTCAATAGAGAGTCATTCCAGCAAGTATGCCCGACCGGTCAAGACCGGTCGGACCTGTTTATCTTCAGTCCAGCAAGCCCCTCCGACCGGTCATGACCGGTCGGATGTTTTCATCCATATTACAGCAACAATGACCGACCGGTCATGACCGGTCGGTCCTCTTCAGTAGTGCCCAAACATGCATGGCTGACCGGTCACTGACCGGTCTGGCTTCCTTGGCCGACCGGTCACGACCGGTCAGCTTCATTTCTTCTTATTTTCTTCCTTTCTTTCATCTGCTTTCTTCTCTTCTTTAGTTCTTTCTTTCTTTTCTTCTTTGGTCCTCAAACATTCTTCATCAGAATGATCCCGAGTGAGCTCTTTATGTCTTCAATTGAATAGAGTCTACCCTCAATCCTGTAGTCACAAAACATGCATTGAATTAGCTTACAAACCATACCAACCTTGCACAATGAGTGATGAATTGGGGTTAGAATATACACAATTAAGAACTCAACAACAGCCGACCGGTCTTGATAGGTCGGTCAGAACTGTAAGAAAAGAACAGCAAACCTGCTGTAATATCAATGTTTAGACAGCCGACCGGTCTTGACCAGGTCAGCCAGACTCTTCAACTCTAGCAGCACCTTGTTGAAGAATGCAGATGGGCAGCCGACCGGTCTTGACCGGTCGGCCAGGAGCATAAAAAAGGTCAGGGACCTTGCTGTGGAAATTCAGCTAGGGCAGCCGACCGGTCTTGACCGATCGGCCAGGCACTTCAAAGTTAAACAGAGAACTTGCTTAAGAAAAGAAAATGGACAGCCGACCGGTCTTGACCGGTCGGCCATCAGATCATCAATTGATACAGCAAGCATAGCCGACCGGTCTTGACCGGTCGACCTGTATTTTGAATTCATTCTAGCAAGGTGAGCCGACCAGTCTTGACCGGTCGGCCTGTATTTTGATTGCTTCCAGCAAGGGGATACGACCGGTCTTGACCGGTTGGGCAGACCCAGATATGGCCTATTGATTTGAATTGTGACCGGTCCGTCCGACCGGTTGAGACCCCTCTCTGACAGGTCGGACATGACCGTTTTAGATCTGTTGGGGCCATCATTTGGGGCTCTATATAGCCATCACTTGTGGTCTTTCATGGCATGCATTCAACACCCTTCAAGAGCTAAGAGAGAGAGCTTTTACTCACATCCTCCTTCCCTCTTTGCTCTTGTCCCCCTTGAGTTCATCATTCAAACCTAGCCATTAATGACTTATCAATGAGTATTCAAAGCTCGGTTTGAAGTATGAACTCAAGACCTTCATTCATGGCTGACCTACCTTCGGAATATATTTATGAGGTCGTTTATAGCCAGTGAATGCTTGAAGTTTGGTAGTTCCCTCATTACCATTGCATTGAATAGGCAAGAGGAACTAGACCAACGCTCTCCCAACTACCCGGCATCAACATAACCTCATCATTTGCATTGGTAGCTGATCTTGGGAGCACAAAGAGAAGCTGAATCACGTGGAGCTGAAGCTACTCATCAAAGGCATCAAATCGGGGCTCAATCATTTAGGTATGTCTAGTTTTTGAGAGTCCATTTATTGAATCACTATTCCCTGGATTGGGAAATTCCGGCGGGAGTGTACGTGACCATCATTGGATTAGGATTGGTGAGAGTTTGAGATCCAAACTCGTCAAGTCCCTGGATTGGGCCATCGACGGATGGTAAACGCGGTCCTAGATCAAATGATGTCAAGGTTGATGGTTAACCTGATTTAAAACCAAGACTATAGTGAAATCCAGTGGTCTCATAGGTTGAGATCGTGAACCGGGAGTGGAGTAGGGAAACCGAACCACTATAAATCGTTGTGCATTGTGAGATTGAATGATTGCTATCTATTGAATGGTTTAGTCAATCATGAATGCTAACTGTTTGATGAAATGCCTATGATAGTCCTTGCTTACAAATTGCTCATATAAATGCCTTGAATGTTATTGTGATAATCTTAGTTGTAAGATTGACTTGATCAGTTTTTAATTGTAATTGGAATTTAAAAAGTCCTATTCACCCCCCTCTAGGACATTAGGCATATCTCCAAGTATCTCTATAAGTGGTAAAACAACAATTTCAATTGGTATCAGAGAGGGTTCCTCCGCTCAGGTTTAAAAACCCGGAGTGAGATCCTAAGAGAACTTGAAAATATGTCTAGAGAGGACTCTTCATCCGTTACTAAGCCTCCCTTCTTTGATGGGTCAAACTATCCATACTGGAAAGCCCGAATGCGTATCTTCTTGGAATCTATTGATTCGGATGTTAGGGACATGATTGATATTGGATATAAACCCCCAATGGACACTATATGTAAGGAAGGTGAACCGGATGTCCTCAAGCCAAGAGATAAGGCGATGTGGACCGATTATGATAAAGCTCAACGTGTTCATAATGCCAAAGGCCTGAATGCCATTTTTTTTCAGTATCTAAAGATGAATTTGGCCGGATTCAAAATTGCACAACAAGTAAGCAGGCATGGGACATTCTTGAAGTTACTCATGAAGGAACAAGCATTGTTAAAAACTAAAAACTCCAACGCCTCTCTACACAATTTGAAAACATTACTATGGAGGAGCACGAAACATTTACTGATTTCTATACTAAATTGAACAAGATCACAAATGAAATGTAGGGCTTGGGGGATCCTGTTCCGAAGCATAGACTATGTAGGAAAATTCTGAGATCCCTACCGAAACGGTTCTCTTCCAAAGTGACTACCATAGAAGAATGTAGGGACCTAAATACCATGAAAGTTGAAGAATTACTAGGGTCCCTTCAAACCTATGAGCTAGGTTTCAAAACTCCCTCCAAATCCTAAAGTACAGCCCCGAAATCTTCTCACAAGAAACAAGAATCTGAATGTGGAAGTGAGGAAGATCCTAGACTTAGAAAAGATGGCACTTATGGACAAGAAATTTCAAAAATTCTTCAAAACTAGGGGAAATACTTCTAGAAGGAAACCCTACCAGAAGGGTAAACCTTTTGACTCTAAGAACAACAAAGGAAAATTTTTTAAGTCAAAAGATCCTCAATGCTACAAGTGTAGGGGTTTTGGTCACATTACATCCGAGTGCACTGATAAAAAAGCCAAGAAAAAAGCAATGGCAGCTACATGGGATGAAACTGAAGAATCTGAATCAGAATCAGTCATATACCAAAGTGAGGAGGAGCAAGGTTCAATCAGAATTTTAATGGCCTCCATTACTGATATTGTGCCTCAAATTGAGCCCATTGCAAAGATCACCGGAGACATTGATGATCATGAATCCTCTAACACTGAAAATGATTCCTTGAGTGATGATGAGAATGAGGAGGAAGGCCTTCAGGAGGTATATAACCAACTATACATTGAAAATATAAATACCATCAAAAAGTTGGGCCAAATGAAGGCTGAAAATGACAAATTGATAAAAAATCTTGACGGATTGAAAATTGAGAATCAAAAGATGGGTCAAGATCTAGAAGAGCTGAAAAGGAAGAATGATGAGCTTGAACAAGAAAAGAAAAAGCTCATAAGTGGTGAATCTCTAGACAAGCATGCTAGACTTGAGAAAGAACTCAAAGAGGCGAACACTGAAATTGATCGTCTTAAGTGTTAAGTCGTTGACTCTAGAAGACGGTTCGCCCAAGGAGAAGAAAACCTTGAAAAACTCCTAGGTGTTGTAAGATCACCAAGGGACAGAAGAGGTTTGGGCTATGACAGTCACACTTCAAAAACTACCTCAGTCCATCCGATTGTAAGAAAAGATCATGGTGCATCAGGGAGTAAAACTAGAGCATCTCCTGTCTGCCATGCTTGTGGAGACATTGGTCACTTAAAATTTGAGTGCATGGTGTTCAAAAATCCGGTCAGAAACTTGAAAGGTAAATTTGTACCGACCGGAAAAAATGTGTAAGCTAATTGGAATCCTCCCATGCATTCTTCACCAAAGAGGGGAAACATTCGAAAGAATTATCCTGCTCTTCCTAGGAAGGACAAGAGGATGGATGAACTATTGGAGCAAGTTAAAATGCTGAATTTGAAAACTGCTCTTCTCTTGCGTGAAAAAGAAAAATCTGATTATCCCAAGAAAACTAGAGAATCTCACCATAAGAACACCCCTCATAAAAGGACAACAACTAAATGGGTTGTTAAGAACAAGTGCTTGGTCATTCATACTGCCCTAAAAGCTGGGAACACCCCTAGATGGTACTTGGATAGTGGTTGCTCTAGACACATGACAGGTGATAGATCTCAATTTTGTGCATATGACGAATTTGATGGTGGGTCTGTCACATTTGGTGATGGGAGCATACCTAAGATTATTGGTAAAGGAACCATCACGTGGCCAGGTTTGCCCGAAATTGAAAATGTGCTGTATGTTGATGGCCTTAAGCACAACTTACTGAGTATCTCACAGATTTGTGATGAAGAGCACTCAGTAAGCTTCTCCAAAGATATGTGCAAGATCCTGAACTCCACAGGAAAATTAGTCATGAAAGGCCTACGCACAGGAGACAACTGCTATGTCATTGAAAATAACAACAATTCAAGCTCCTCCACCATGTGTCATGTGGCCGTTCAGGATGAAACAGAACTATGGCACCATCGACTCGATCATGTACATTATAGAAATCTGTTTAAACTGAGTCAAAAAAATTTGGTGAGAGGTCTACCCAAGATGGGTAAAAGACCAAATGCTGTGTGCATCGCATGCCAAAAAGGTAAACAAATCAAGGTTGCACACAAGAAAACCTTTATCCTGGTCACATCAAAACCATTTGAAATGCTACACATGGACCTAGTTGGTCCTACTAGGGTACTTAGCCAAGGTGGAAAACGATACTTCTTTGTAGTCGTTGATGATTACTCTAGATTCACATGGGTCGCCTTCCTAAGAGAAAAATCTGACACTTTTGGAGAATTTCAAAAACTAGTGAAGCGACTTCACAATGAGAAAGGATACATGGTAGCAAGAATCAGGAGTGATCACGGCGGTGAATTTGAAGATCATCGTTTAAAGGCATTATGTGATGAATTGGGTATTCGTCATGAGTTCTCAGCACCCAAAACACCTTATCAAAATGGGGTTGCTGAAAGGAAAAATAGTGTGTTGTTGGATATGGCTACAGCTATGCTTAATAATAAAAATCTTGCTCAAAATCTGTGGGCTGCGCCGAAGCTGTTAACACTGCCTGCTATATTATTAATCGAGTTTATTTAAGGGCAGGTCTAAACAAAACAGCTTATGAACTGTGGTGTGGAAAGACACCGAATGTAAAATACTTTAAGGTCTTTGGTAGTACATGCTATATTCTGGGAGACCGAGAAAATTTGGGAAAGTTTGACTCCAAAAGTGATGAGGGTATTTTCTTAGGATACTCATTAAATAGTAGAGCTTTTCGTGTCTACAACCTTCGAACCTCTTCAGTTCAAGAGTCAATCAATGTGACTATGGATGATAGCTTGGATAAATCTGTGTCTCCAGGTGATGAAGAAGAAGATGAGGGCATATGCGAGATAGGTAAATCTGATAAACAACCCTCATCTCCAAATGCCCCCACTGCTCCTGGTGATGTACAAATCGTTAAGGATCACCCCCTCAATGAAATCATTGGGGATCCTAGCATTGTTGTCATAACCAGGAGACAGTTGGAGGCAGTCAACAGTCACCTGTGTTTCACATCAAAAATAGAACCAAAAAATGCTGATGAAGTTCTAAATGATGAATTCTGGATCCTGGCAATGCAGGAAGAGCTTCAACAATTCATTAGAAATGAAGTGTGGTATCTGGTCGACAGGCCGGAAAGGAAAAATGTTATTGGAACCAAATGGATTTTCAAGAATAAATCCGATGAATCTGGGAATGCAATACGTAATAAGGCTCGGTTAGTTGCTCAGGGATATTCACAAATTGAAGGAATTGATTTTGATGAAACATTTGCCCCTGTAGCTAGACTCGAGTCTATTAGAATTCTTATGGTTGTTGCTTGTGCGTTAAAGTTTAAACTATTTCAAATGGATGTAAAGAGCGCCTTCTTGAATGGTATTCTTGATGAGGAAGTGTATGTTGAACAACCAAAAGGATTCATTGATCCTAAGTATCCTCATAAAGTGTACCGGTTGAAAAAGGCGCTTTACGGACTCAAGCAAGCACCCCATGCATGGTATGAACGCTTAACTCATTTTCTTGTAGACCATGATTTTGCTAGGGGGAGCGTTGACAAACCTCTATTTATTAGAGAAGTCGAGAATTCTGTGTTGATTGCCCAGATTTATGTGGATGATATTGTGTTTGGATCCACATGTGAGAAAATGTCCATCTCCTTTGCTAAATTAATGACATCTGAATTTGAGATGAGTATGGTAGGAGAACTTAACATGTTTCTAGGGCTTCAAGTAAAACAACTTGCATCAGGTATATTCATTACCCAAGTCAAATATGCTAAAGATCTTGTTAAGAGATTTCGCTTAGACTCTGGTCGTTCCTACACTACACCTATGAGCACCACTGTTAAACTATCAAAAGACCTTGCAGGGAAAAGTGTAGATCAACATCTTTATAAAAGCATGATTGTCAGTCTTCTTTAGTTCACTACTAGTAGACCAGATATTGCTTTTAGTGTAGGTGCTTATGCTCGGTTTCAGGCTGATCCTAAAGAATCTCACCTTATCCGCTGTTAAACGGATCATCCGGTTTGTTGGATGCACTACCGAATACGGTCTTTGGTACCCATTTGATTCATCTACAGATATTACAAGGTATTCAGATGCCGACTAGGCTGGTAACATGGATGATTGTAAATCAACCAGCGGTGGGTATTTTTATGTTGGAAATTACCTTGTGGCGTGGCATAGTAAGAAACAAAACTCCATCTCTTTATCCACAGCCGAAGCAGAATACATTGCTGCTGGAAGTTGTTGTGCCCAATTATTATGGATGAAACAAACCTTGACCAATTATGGGATTAACCAAGGCACAATGACTCTATTTTACGCAATACTGTTCGCTTCCCCAAGTGTAGGGTTGCGATGTAGTAATAAACTCGGTAAGACCGAGGTCGATCCACAGGGACTTATATAGGATTTCACAAACACATCTAAAAGTATCTATTGAAAGCTAATAACCAGATTTTTATATGAATTTGATGTGAGTAAAAAATTGAATTAAATTGAAAGTAACTAATTATAGAAAGGCACTAGGGGTTCAAGGATCCACTTGTAGCAATCCTTGATGTTTAATCCGCTGTGGTTTCTCATTCTCTCAACTAGAATCGATATTAAGAGCTATCTAGCCGGATGATAGAGCTGTTAACCCAAACAATCTTTTATATGTAAGTTCAATGCATATGATTCACTCAATGTAGGCTGAGCTGAGCATGCTCAATTGCATAGGTCATTCCCCTTTCCAAAAGGTCTAGTTCACAATCATAACCATCTTCAAGTCCTGTCACAAGACAAGGCTAGATCATGATTTGAACTTGATTCAAATCACATGCACAGTCCCTTACATAATTCAGAAAATCAGAAAAATAGAACTTTGGTAAGAAGTCCCTTCATGAAGATCATAGTACTAGAGCGCACTCCAATTCCTCGGATCATACAGGTCTAGACTGATACAAACCAATTAAGAAGTTAAGTAATTCTCCCAAACATCCATGAGTCATCATAAGACTAAGAAAAACTACTTAAAAACTTGTATAAACTTCAAACCATTGTTCATAAGCATGAATTCCACACTTAAAACCAACTGAATACGAATCGAAACATCTTGGATCCACTACAAGCTTCACCTCTTAGCCCTAGCTAAGCGGTTTAGCTGCTCATGATCCAAGGAAACATGAAACAACTAAAAAATTCATAAAAACAAGCAAAACAAACTAGAAGGAGTTGTGGAACTCTGAAATCCACTTCCGCCGCCTCCAAGCTTGCTTCAACCCTTCTAAGATACCCTAGGAACGATCCCTAGGTGTCCTTTTATAGTATGGAGGCTCTGCAACTTTAGAAGAATTGAGAATCTGCATAAGAGTTACGCTGTGCGTAGAGAAAATCGGCGCCAAAGATAGAAATTTCTGATTTTTCACATGGCCGACCGGTCTGGACCGGTCGGACTGGGCTGGCTGACCAGTCACGACGGGTCTGGCCTCCTTTGGAAAAAGGTCCAGCGTGCATGCATCCTTGGCCGACCGGTCAAGACCGGTCGGACCTTCTCCAGCAGCAGTCCAGCGTACATGGCTGACCGGTCAAGACCGGTCTGGCTCCCTTGGCCGACCGGTCAAGACCGGTCGGCTTCTTCTTGCTTCTTTTCTTTCTTCTACTTTCTTCTTTACTTGCTGCTCTCTTTGCTTCCTTCTTCCTTCGGCCCACCTTGGGTCTTCATCCAAGGTCCTTAAAAAGGTCACTTTGTCATCAATTAGGTCGAGTCCACTCTCAATCCTGCAATCACCAAACGTGCATTCAATTAGTCTTTAAATCATGAAAATCTTACACAATGAGTGATGAATTGGGGTTAGAATATACACAATTAAGAGCTCAACAAATACTAGTACCATAAATATATCGAAAAATCCATTTCAGCACTCACGCACTAAACACATAGATATTAGGCACCATTTTATTCGAGAATTGGTTGAAGATCACATAATATCTCTCGAACATGTGCCTACCAAGAATCAGCTACCTGACATCCTAACGAAACCTTTGGACTCGGTTCGCTTTGCGAACCTCCAGAAGTCCATTGGTGTTGGATGTGTCTAGTTCATCTAACAAGTGTATGTTTTACAGGTAAAATCTGAGGATTAAGCCTCTCTATCTGATCTTTATAGGTATATCTGAGGACCTTTGCCTCTTTTCATTGCTTTCCACGAAAATCCGGGATCATAGTCCCAATTCTTGTCCTCTATCGATAAATCTAGACCTTAAGGGTCCCTCATTTTGTGTTAAGTTGTACCTTGGTACACCATGAGCAGGGATGTTGTATCCGGTACTTGGTTTTAAATAATAATGGTCTGTCCAAAGGACAGACTCTCTATCTAGCTAATCCAGTGTAGGATTCCTATCAAAATTGTGAAAATCTGCCTGCCGACCAGCCATTCTCGTGTGAGCCCCGGTCGAAGAATTGAAGATCAAGACTTGAAGATTATGCTTCTTCCATTGCTCGAGCTCATGCTGAAACAAGCTCTCAGGTAAGTTGCATATAGATCGACCATAGGAAACCCAAAACATCAAAGAATTGCGTAATGACACACATATCTTATCCCATTCCCTCTCGACCCTTGCACAAGTTGATCAGACTTGTGGTCCATGGCTGGTGCGGAACGTATTGAAGATATGTCCATACATTGGACCCTATCCACCAAATCACTTCATGCCTCATCATTGAAGTGATCCGCTATTTCGTTGCGTTGAAAGACTTGGTCCAGCAAACCCCCTATGACAAGTTCATCTAGACAGCCTCCAGGCTTCTCAACTCAACAACACCTTGCTGTGAAGAATGCAGCAGGGCAGCCGACCAGTCAAGACCGGTCGGCCAGGAATAGCAAAGTGGACAGAGGCTGGCTGTGATGAAATCAGGTGACATTATCAAGACAGACTAGCTGTAATATGGTCAGATTGACAGCCGACCGGTCTTAACCGGTCGGTCAGTTATACTTAGTTATTCTAGCAAGCATAGCCGACCGGTCTTGACCGGTCGGACTGGAATCAGCAGGTAGTCCAGCAAACGTAGCCGACCGGTCTTGACCGGTCAGCCTGCATTCCTCAATTGTTCCAGCAAGCTCGGCCGACCGGTCTTGACCGGTCGGCCTATATTTTGAAATCCTCCAGCAAGGGGATCCGACCGGTCTTGACCGGTCGGACAGACCCAGATGTGGCCCAAATATTTGAACTCCGACCGGTTCGTCCGACCGGCTAAGACCCCTCTCTGACAGGTCGGTCGTGACCGTTTTAGATCCGTTGGGGCCATCATTTGGGCTCTATATAGCCATGACTTGTGGTCTTTCATGGCATGCATTCAACACCCTTCAAGAACTAAGAGAGAGAGCTTTTACTCACATCCTCCTACCCTCTTTGCTCTTGTCCCTCTTGAGTTCATTATTGAAACATAGCCATTAATGGCTTATCAATGAGTATTCAAAGCTCGGTTTGAAGTATGAACTCAAGACCTTCATTCATGGCTGACCTACCTTCGGAATATATTTATGAGGTTGTTTATAGCCATTGAATGTTTGAAGTTTGGTAGTTCCCTCATTACCATTGCATTGAATAGGCAAGAGGAACTAGACCAACTCTCTCCCAACTACCCGGCATCAACATAACCTCATCATTTGCATCGGTAGCTGATCTTGGGAGCACAAAGAGAAGCTGAAGCACGTGGAGCTGAAGCTACTCATCAAAGGCATCAAATCGGGGCTCAATCGTTTAGGTATGTCTAGTATTTGAGAGTCCATTTGTTGAATCTCTATGCCCTGGATTGGGAAACTCCGGAGGGAGTGTACGTGACCATCCTTGGATTAGGATTGGTGAGAGTTTGAGATCCAAACTAATCAAGTCCCTCGATTGGGCCATCGACGGATGGTAAACGCGGTCCTATATCAAAGGATGTCAAGGTTGATGGTTAACCTGATTTAAAACCAAGACTATAGTGAAATCCAGTGGTCTCATAGGTTGAGATTGTGAACCGGGAGTGGAGTAGGGAAACCGAACCACTATAAATCGCTGTGCATTGTGAGATTGAATGATTGCTATGTGTAGAATGGTTTAGTCAATCATGAATGCTAACTGTTTGATGAAATGCCTATGATAGTCCTTGCTTACAAATTGTTCATATAAATGCCTTGAATGTTATTGTGATAATCTTAGTTGATAAGATTGACTTGATTAGTTTTTAATTGTAATTGGAATTTAAAAAGTCCTATTCACCCCCCTCTAGGACATTAGGCATATCTCCAAGTATCTTTATAAGCGGTAAAACCGCAATTTCAATTGGTATGAAAGCGGGTTCCTCCGCTGAGGTTTAAAAACCGGGAGTGAGATCCTAAGAGAACTTGAAAATATGTTTAGAGAGGACTCTTCATCCGTTACTAAGCCTCCCTTCTTTGATGGGTCAAACTATCCATACTGGAAAGCCCGAATGCGCATCTTCTTGGAATCTATTGATTCGGATGTTAGGGACATGATTGATATTGGATATAAACCCCCAATGGACACTATATGTAAGGAAGGTGAACCGGATGTCCTCAAGCCAAGAGATAAGGCGATGTGGACCGATTATGATAAAGCTCAACGTGTTCATAATGTCAAAGGCCTGAATGCCATTTTTTGTTCAGTATCTAAAGATGAATTTGGTCGGATTCAAAATTGCACAACAAGTAAGCAGGCATGAGACATTCTTGAAGTTACTCATGAAGGAACAAGCATTGTTAAAAACTCAAAACTTCAACGCCTCTTTACACAATTTGAAAACATTACTATGGAGGAGCACGAAACATTTACTGATTTCTATACCAAATTGAACAAGATCACAAATGAAATGTGGGGCTTGGGGGATCCTGTTCCGGAGCATAGACTATGTAGGAAAATTTTGAGATCCCTACCGGAACGGTTCTCTTCTAAAGTTACTACCATAGAAGAATGTAGGGCCCTAAATACCATGAAAGTTCAAGAATTACTAGGGTCCCTTCAAACCTATGAGCTAGGTTTCAAAACTCCCTCCAAATCCTAAAGTACAGCCCTGAAATCTTCTCACAAGAAACACGAATCTGAATGTGGAAGTGAGGAAGATCCAGACTTAGAAGAAATGGCACTTATGGCCAAGAAATTTTTAAAATTCTTCAAAACTAGGGGAAATACTTCTAGAAGGAAACCCTACCAGAAGGGTAAACCTTTTGACTCCAAGAACAACAAAGGAAAATTTTTTTAGTCAAAAGATCCTCAATGCTACAAGTGTAGGGGTTTTGGTCACATTGCATCCGAGTGCATTGATAAAAAGGCCAAGAAAAAAGGAATGGCAGCTACATGGGATGAAACTGAAGAATCTGAATCAGAATCAGTCATATACCAAAGTGAGGAGGAGCAAGGTTCAATCAGAATTTTAATGGCCTCCATTACTGATATTGTGCCTCAAATTGAGCCCATTGCAAAGATCACCGGAGACATTGATGATCATGAATCCTCCAACACTGAAAATGATTCCTTGAGTGATGATGAGAATGAGGAAGAAGGCCTTCAGGAGGTATAACCAACTATACATTGAAAATATAAATACCATAAAAAAGTTGGGCCAAATGAAGGCTGAAAATGACAAACTGATAAAAAATCTTGACGGATTCAAAATAAAGAATCAAAAGATGGGTCAAGATCTAGAAGAGCTGAAAAGGAAGAATGATGAGCTTGAACAAGAAAAGAAAAAGCTCATAAGTGGTGAATCTCTAGACAAGCATGCTAGACTTGAGAAAGAACTCAAAGAGGCGAACACTGAAATTGATCGTCTTAAGTGTCAAGTCCTTGACTCTAGAAGACAGTTTTCCCAAGGAGAAGAAAACCTTGAAAAACTCCTAGGTGTTGTAAGATCACCAAGGGACAGAAGAGGTTTGGGCTATAACAGTCACACTTCAAAAACTACCTCAGTCCATCCGATTGTAAGAAAAGATCATGGTGCATCAGGGAGTAAAACTAGAGAATCTCCTGTCTGTCATGCTTGTGGAGACATTGGCCACTTAAAATTTGAGTGCTTGGTATTAAAAAATCCGGTCAGAAACTTGAAAGGTAAATTTGTACCGACCGGAAAAAATGTGCAAGCTAATTGGAATCCTCCCATGCATTCTTCACCAAAGAGGGGAAACATTCGAAAGAATTATCCTGCTCTTCCTAGGAAGGACAAGAGGATGGATGAACTATTGGAGCAAGTTAAAATGCTGAATTTGAAAACTGCTCTTCTCTTGTGTGAAAAAGAAAAATCTGATTCTCCCAAGAAAACTAAAGAATCTCACCATAAGAACACCTCTCATAAAAGGACAACAACTAAATGGGTTGTAAAGAACAAGTGTTTGGTCATTCATACTGCGTTAAAAGCTAGGAATACCCCTAGATGATACTTGGATAGTGGTTGCTCTAGACACATGACAGGTGATAAATCTCAATTTTGTGCATATGACGAATTTGATGGTGGGTCTGTCACATTTGGTGATGGGACCATAGCTAAAATTATTGGTAAAGGAACCATGACAGGGCCAGGTTTGTCCGAAATTAAAAATGTGCTGTATGTTGATGGCCTTAAACACAACTTACTGAGTATCTCACAGATTTGTGATGAAGAGCACTCAGTAAGCTTCTCCAAAGATATGTGCAAGATCCTGAACTCCACAGGAAAATTAGTCATGAAAGGTCTACGCACAGGAGACAACTGCTATGTCATTGAAAATCACAACAATTCAAGCTCCTCCACCATGTGTCACGTGGCCGTTCAGGATGAAACAGAACTATGGCATCATCGACTCGGTCATGTACATTATAGAAATCCGTTTAAACTGAGTCAGAAAAATTTGGTGAGAGGTCTACCCAAGATGGGTAAAAGACCAAATGCTGTGTGCGTCGCATGCCAAAAAGGTAAACAAATCAAGGTTGCACACAAGAGAACCTCTATCCTGGTCACATCAAAACCATTTGAAATGCTACACATGGACCTAGTTGGTCCTACCAGGGTACTTAGCCAAGGTGGAAAACGATACTGCTTTGTAGTCATTGATGATTACTCTAGATTCACATGGGTCGCCTTCCTAAGAGAAATATCTGACACTTTTGGTGAATTCTAAAAACTAGTGAAGCGACTTCACAATGAGAAAGGATACATGGTAGCAAGAATCAGGAGTGATCACGGCGGTGAATTTGAAGATCATCGTTTGAAGGCATTATGTGATGAATTGGGTATTCGTCATGAGTTCTCAGCACCCAAAACACCTCAACAAAATGGGGTTGCTGAAAGGAAAAATAGAGTGTTTTTGGATATGGGTACAGCTATACTTAATAATAAAAATCTTGCTCAAAATCTGTGCGCCGAAGCTGTTAACATTGCCTGCTATATTATTAATCGAGTTTATTTAAGGGCAGGTCTAAACAAAACAGCTTATGAACTGTGGTATGGAAAGACACCGAATGTAAAATACTTTAAGGTCTTTGGTAGTACATGCTATATTCTGAGAGACCGAGAAAATTTGGGAAAGTTTGACTCCAAAAGTGATGAGGGTATCTTCTTAGGATACTCATTAAATAGTAGAGCTTTTCGTGTCTACAACCTTCGAACCTCATCAGTTCAAGAGTCAATCAATGTGACTGTGGATGATAGCTTGGATAAATCTGTGTCTCCAGGTGATGAAGAAGAAGATGAGGGCATATGCGAGATAGGTAAATCTGATAAACAACCCTCATCTCCAAATGCCCCCACTGCTCTTGGTGATGTACAAATTGTCAAGGATCACCCCCTCAATCAAATCATTGGGGATCCTAGTATTGGTGTCAAAACCAGGAGACAGTTGGAGGCAGTCAATAGTCACTTGTGTTTCACATCAAAAATAGAACAAAAAAATGCTGATGAAGCTCTAAATGATGAATTCTGGATCCTTGCAATGCAGGAAGAGCTTCAACAATTCATTAAAAATAAAGTGTGGTATTTGGTCGACAGGCAAGAAAGGAAAATTGTTATTGGAACCAAATGGATTTTCAAGAATAAATCCGATGAATCTGGGAATGTAATACGAAATAAGGCTCGGTTAGTGGCTTAGGGATATTCACAAATTGAAGGCATTGATTTTGATGAAGCATTTGCCCCTGTAGCCAGACTCTAGTCTATTAGAATTCTTATGGCTGTTGCTTGTGCGTTAAAGTTCAAACTATTTCAAATGGATGTAAAGAGTGCCTTCTTGAATGGTATTCTTGATGAGGAAGTGTATGTTGAACAACCAAAAGGATTCAATGATCCTAAGTATCCTCACAAAGTGTACCAGTTGAAAAAGGCGCTTTACGGACTCAAGCAAGCACCCCGTGCATGGTATGAACGCTTAACTCAGTTTCTTGTAGACCATGATTTTGCTAGGGGGAGCGTTGAAAAAACTCTATTTATTAGAGAAGCCGAGAATTCTATGTTGATTGCCCAGATTTATGTGGATGACATTGTTTTTGGATCCACATGTGAGAAAATGTCCATCTCCTTTGCTAAATTAATGACATCTGAATTTGAGATGAGTATGGTAGGAGAACTAAACATGTTTCTAAGGCTTCAAGTAAAACAACTTACATCAGGTATATTCATTACTCAAGCCAAATATGCTAAAGACCTTGTTAAGAGATTTGGCTTAGACTCTGGTCGTTCCTACACTACACCTATGAGCACCACTGTTATACTATCAAAAGACCTTGCAGGGAAAAGTGTAGATCAACATCTTTATAGAAGCATGATTGGTAGTCTTCTTTATCTCACTGCTAGTAGACCAGATATTGCTTTTAGTGTAGGTGCTTGTGCTCGGTTTCAGGCTGATCCCAAAGAATCTCACCTTACCACTGTTAAACGGATCATCCGGTTTGTTGGATGCAGCACCGAATACGGTCTTTGGTACCCCTTTGATTCATCTACAGATATTGCAGGGTATTCAGATGCCGACTAGGCTGGTAACATGGATGATCGTAAATCAACCAGCGGTGGGTGTTTTTATGTTGGAAATTGCCTTGTGGCGTGGCATACTAAGAAACAAAACTCCATCTCTTTATCCACGGCCGAAGCAGAATACATTGCTGCTGGTAGTTGTTGTGCCCAATTATTATGGATGAAACAAACCTTGACCGATTATGGGATTAACCAAGGCACAATGACTCTATTTTGCGACAATACTAGTGCCATAAATATATTGAAAAATCCAGTTCAGCACTCGCGCACTATGCACAGTAGATATTAGGCACCATTTTATTCGAGAATTGGTTGAAGATCACATAATATCTCTCGAACATGTGTCTACCGAGAATCAGCTAGCTGACATTCTAACGAAACCTTAGGACTTGGTTCGATTTGCGAACCTCCAGAAGTCCATTGGTGTTGGATGTGTCTAGTTTATCTAACAAGTGTATGTTTTGCAGGAAAAATCTGAGGATTAAGCCTCTCTTTCTGATCTTTATAGGTATATCTGAGGATCTTTGCATCCTTTCATTGCTTTCTACGAAAATCCGGGATCATAGTCCCAATTCTTGTCCTCTATCGATAAATCTGGACCTTAAGGGTCCCTCATTTTGTGTTAAGTTGTACCTTGGTACACCATGACCATGGATGTTATATCCTTGGTAAGGGTACTTGGTTTTAAATGATAATGGTCTGTCCGAAGGACAGACTCTCTATCCAGCTAATCCAGTGCAGGATTCCTGTCAAAAGTGTGAAAATCTTCCTGCCGACCGGCCAGCCGACCGGTCGGGCGTCTCCAAGACCTGTCTGGACTAAGTCACTTATGCCATCCGACCGGTCAAGACCGATCGGGCTGTGAACAACATGCTGCTGGACTTCCATTTCACGTCCCACGGCCGGTCGTGCATCACCTGTCCAGCAAGCCCGTGCGTCAGCCGTCCGAAAGGGGGGGTCTTTAAAAACAGTTGGAGCTCATTTTAGGTCACCCACTTCCCATTTTCTCACCTCCACTTGCTGCTCCAGCTCCCCCTCTTGCTCTCTAAGGTGATTTCGAGGTGATTCGTTGCAAGATTCGAGGTTCTAACCTCCTCTACTTTACTCCTCTTCACTCTCATTCATTTGGTAAGGGATTCCTTCTCTTCACTCTCACTCTTCTTTCGTTCATCCCTTTCTTTTATCTCTAGGAGTGATTTAGAGTATCTTCTTGCCTCTTCCATGCCGTCCCAAGAGAGCGAAGATGAGCTCCCTTTGAGGCGGAGTGATCGACCCAAGGTAAAACCTAAGCCTCCTCCACCTCGCCCCTTAAAGACCAAGAAAACAGCTTCAAAAGGGAAAGGGGCTGCCTCATCTTCTGTTCCCCTTGTTCAATCTAAATCCTTGGGGAAAAATGTTTCATCCCATTCCACACATTGGGATGATTTCAAGGACAAGGAGGTAGTTTGTGAAAAATCAGTCAAAATGGTTGACTTGGCCAACTATAATGTTCGTTCCATTTTAGGATGCCATAAATTGGGGCCCCGTACTCCACATGGGGGGCCCGGTCCAGTTTGACGTTGTTCAGAAATTTTATGCATCTTGTGTCCATGTCACTGCCTCTCTCCCTCTCTTTTAACATCGAGGTTGGTGATCGGAATTGCCTTTTTACTTTGAAATCCATCTCGGAATTTGTTGGCTTTCCTATTGTTCAGGAGTCTACTGTCAATTTTTCCTCCTTGGGTCCCAAACCTAACCTTGTTATTGCTCAATTCCTATGTGGTGATGGGACACCCAAATGGGTAGGAGGTGCACCTCGAGCATCCTTTATGACATGGGATTTTCGCATTTTGCACATCCTTTTCTTCCGCAATGTATACCCGTGGATGAGTAACAAGGCGGATGTCACCGAAACCATGTTTCGGTTGCTCTATCGTGTAGGTAAGGGTCATCCGCTCTGCCTTCCAACTCGGATCATGAACATCATTCACCAGGTTGTTGAGCTCTTAATTGTGAATATTCTAACCCCAATTCATCACTCATTATGCATGGTTTTCATGATTTAAAGGCTAATCTAATGCATAGTTTTGTGGTTGTAGGAATGAGAGTTGCTTTGCCCAATTGATGACCAAAAGGGCACATTTAGGAGCCTTGGATGAAGACCCAAGGTGGGCCAAAGAAAGAAGAAAGCAAAGAGAGAGGAAGGAGAGAAGAAAAGAAAGAAAAGAAAGAAGGAAAGAATGAAAAAGGAGCTCCACAAGGTGGTCCGACCGGTCAAGACCAATCGGCCAAACAGTCCCCGACCGGTCTAGACCGGTCGGCCAACATTACAGCCTTCTATATAGCACGCTGGACCAAAATAGACAGGTCTAGACCGGTCTTGATCGGTCGGCCATGTAAATTTCAGCTTCAAGATTTCAGACAGCAGGCCATTCCGGTTTCTGATTTTTCAGACCAGTTTTTTGGGCCCATATTAATGATATATGGAAATCCAACACATCCACATCGAAGAGGAGCTCGACGCCGAACTAACCCAAGTGGTTTCGTGTCGATCGGAGCTACGGATTGATCGTGGTGGCCAAAACAATACGAACTGTCCAGAAAGTTTCAGATTCTGCCTACTCCACTCTGGGCCGGTCCAGGTGGCCCATCATTGATGATATGAAGAATCTACTTTGACCATCTTTTAGACCACATCCATATATGAATAACCACAAAGTTTCAGATTAAAAGGATGTGTGGTTTGATCGTACCGGTAGAAGAAAGATGGACCATCCAGAAAGATCCAACTGCGTAGAGTTTATAAAAGCCCTAAGTGTTCTAATTTTTGGACCACATTCTGGGATTGTTTTGGACAATCTAATCCATCTATCATGTAGAGGAGGAAGTTTTCTACCAATTTTCAAAATTTGGGATCAATCCGACATCTGTACACTCTGGATCGTTGAAAGCAAGATGACTGGTTCTGAAGGTACCCGAAGTGCGCGATTTTGAGAGGCGGTCGGTGATATGATTGGTGGGCCCATTCAGAGGATAATCTTGGAAATCTAAATCATCTATGAGGAAGATCACATTACAAGGAAGCTACATATCAAATTTGAAGGCAATCCGACCATTGGTTAAGCCGTACGAAGCGAAACAAAATCTGTTACGTTGTGGTACTCTTGCTGCACTATAAAAGGGGGTGCTCTCTTCTATTCCAGGGCAACCAAGGACGTGGGGAGCAAGGAGTTCAAGTCATAGGAGGCTTCCTAGCCTCCTCCAGCTAGTTTTTCTTCCTTTTCTTAGTTCTAGTTTTATTTTTAATATGCTTTTCATTAGCTAATCTCTTAGCTAAAGCTAAGAGGTGAACCTTATAGTTTTCTTAGATTGTTTAATTCGTTTTATTGATTTTAAGATTGGTTTTCATGATTATGAACTATGGTTAGAAGTTTATACAAGTTTTAAGTAGTTTTTCTTAGTCTTATGATGACTCATGGATGTTTGGGAGAATTACTTAAATTCTTAATTGGTTTGCATTAGTCTAGACCTGTATGATCCGAGGAATTGGAGTACGCTCTAGTACTATGATCTTCATGTGGGGATTTCCTATCAAAGTTCTACTTTTCTGAATTTCTGTAATGTGTATGGACTGTGCATGTGATTTGAATCGAGTTCAAATTGTAATCTAACCTTGTCTTGTGACAGGACTTGAGGATGGTTATGATTGTGAACTGAACCTTTTGGAATGGGGAATGACCTATGCAATTGAGCATGCTCAGCTCAGCCTACATTGAGTGAATCCTATGCATTGAACTTACATATGACAGATTGTTTGGTTTAACAGCTCTATCATCCGACTAGATAGATCTTAATATCGATTCTAGTTGAGAAAGTGAGAAACCATAGCGAATTATGCATCTAAGGAGAGCTATAAGTGGATCCTTGATGCTCTAGTTATCTTTCCATTATCAGATTTTCTATTTTATGTTAAAAATCAATTTCACAAACCTCTTTTATTCTAGTTATTAGGATAGTTTGAATTGTTTACTTCCTTCCCTGTGGATTGACCTCGGTCTTACCGAGTTTATTACTACATCGCAACCCTACACTTGGGGAAGCGATCACAGGTCATCCTGGGAGACGATGGAAACTCCACCAGTCTACCTTTTGGGCATCTCATACGCACATTAGCTGATCAGATTGGCATTGTCGGTACTGATAAAGTTCACAAGCCTGTCATTATTAACCGTACCCTCATTGCTCGTATGGAGCTTACCAAAGAAGTCATCCAGAGTCGTCTTCTGCAGGAGCAGCAGCAGGATCCAGCCGAGCCGTCCCAGCCTGAGGCTCCACCTGCCTCCACTGGCCCTTCTCACACTTCACCATCAGTTCCTTCCTCTGATCCATCCCTCGATGCGCGAGCAGCTCCAGGTCGATTCGTACGCCTCCTAAAGCCTTTTCTCGATGACGATCCCCTTCCGTGGATCACCTTCATACATTGCTGAGCTTCGCCAGCTTAGGGAGGGTATATTTCAGCGGCTTGACAGGCTCGAGCAGACTGGGGACCAGATTTTGCAGGGTCAGGCCACCATACTTGTACAGCAGGAGGCCCTTGTCACTCGCCAAGCACAGTTGGAGAGGCGGATAGAGATATGGGAGCACGCGGCGCGTGGGGACGTTCCACCCCCTAATCTGGGAGATGGAACAGATTACTAGTCTCATGTCTTGGTCACAGTTACTTTTTGTATGACCAACGACATTGTCTGGATTTCATGCACTATCTTTTATGGGTTGTCTATATATTTTGCACGGATTGATACATATTTACATTTGGGCTGCTTGCCCATTTTGGTATATATATGGATGCTATAGTCATATCTTTTTATATGAGCTTTTGATCTTTTATTGAATATCTGTGGGAGGTTGGATGGTTTGGGCACATTTGCCCTTTTTAGCTCATGCTTTGTGTTCTGTGTTTGTCTAGATATACATCAGGAGGGGAGGTTGGTTGATTGGGCTATAAGCCCTCTATGCTTTCATGATTACTTGTATATCTAGCATGATTTGTTCTTTGAATATCCTCAGGGCTTAAATTTCTATATCTCTTCCCTGTCTTACGTGATTGACATATTTTCGGCGCTAGCCTTGCTGCTTTAGTAGGCATATCCTTTTACTGGCTAACCCTTGTCAATTACTAACAAAAAGGGGGAGAATCATCCCACCTAGAAGGTCCGATTATATCTTTTTGCAAGACCTTGTAGGTGCAAGCATTGAGGGGGAGATTTTGAAGAAAATCGAGTCTGTACATGTCCTTTTGTAAAGATTATTTTGTATATCTGTATAGACTTGTAAATGGGTGTATATTTATTTCTGTTTAAGGGTCAATCATGATAAGGAGTCATGATTTGTCTAGGTTAGATGTTTTGTCACGCAATTGACAAAGGGGGAGATTGTTAGTACACCTTTTGTTGTCAATTAGGGTGTTGGTTGGTCACGTCTTGTCGTGTGAGCCCCAATCGAAGAATTGAAGATCAAGACTTGAAGATTATGCTTCTTCCATTGCTCAAGCTCATGCTGAAACAAGATCTCAGGTAAGTTGCATATAGATCGACCATAGGAAACCCAAAACATCAAAGAATGGCGTAATGACTCACATATCTTATCCCATTCCCTCTCGACCCTTGCACAAGTTGATCAGACTTATGGTCCATGGCTGGTGCAGAACGTATTGAAGTTATGTCCATACATTGGACCCTATGCACCAAATCACTTCATGCCTCATCATTGAAGTGATCCGCTATTTCGTTGTGTTGAAAGACTTGGTCCAGCAAACCCGTTGTGACAAGTTCATCTAGACAGCCTCCAGGCTTCTCAACTCAACAGCACCTTGCTGTGAAGAATGCAGCAGGGCAGCCAACCAGTCAAGACCGGTCGGCCAGGAATAGCAAAGTGGACAGAGGCTGGCTGTGATGGAATCAGCTGGACAGCCGACCAGTCTTGACTGGTCGGCCAGGGACATTATCAAGACAGACTTGCTGTAATATGGTTAGATTAACAGCCGACCGATCTTGACCGGTCGGTCAGTTATACTTAGTTATTCCAGCAAGCATAGCCGGCCGGTCTTGACCGGTCGGACTGGAATCAGTAGGTAGTCCAGCAAGCGCAGCGGACCGGTCTTGACCGGTCGGCCTGCATTCCTCAATTGTTCCAGGAAGCTCGGCCGACCGGTCTTGACCGGACGGCCTGTATTTTGAAATCCTCCAGCAAGGGGATTCGACCGGTCTTGACCGGTCGGGCAGACCCAGATGTGGCCCAGATATTTGAACTCCGACCGGTCTTGACCGGTTGGGCAGACCCAGATGTGGCCCAGATATTTGAACTCCTACCGGTCCGTCCGATTGGCTAAGACCCCTCTCTGATAGGTCGGTCGTGACCGTTTTAGATCCGTTGGGGCCATCATTTGGGGCTCTATATAGCCATGACTTGTGGTCTTTCATGGCATGCATTCAACACCCTTCAAGAGCTAAGAGAGAGGGCTTTTACTCACATCCTCCTTCCCTCTTTGCTCTTGTCCCTCTTGAGTTCATCATTCAAACCTAGCCATTAATGGCTTATCAATGAGTATTCAAAGCTCGGTTTGAAGTATGAACTCAAGACCTTCATTCATGGCTGACCTACCTTCGGAATATATTTATGAGGTCGTTTATAGCCATTGAATGTTTAAAGTTTGGTAGTTTCCTCATTACCATTGCATTGAATAGGCAAGAGGAGCTAGACCAACTCTCTCCCAACTACCCGGCGTCAACATAACCTCATCATTTGCATCGGTAGCTAATCTTGGGAGCACAAAGAGAAGCTGAAGCACGTGGAGCTGAAGCTACTCATCAAAGGTATCGAATCGGGGCTCAATCGTCTAGGTATGTCTAGTATTTGAGAGTCCATTTATTGAATCTCTATTCCCTGGATTGGGAAACTCCGGCGGGAGTGTACGTGACCATCCTTGGATTAGGATTGGTGAGAGTTTGAGATCCAAACTCGTCAAGTCCCTGGATTTGGCCATCAGCAGATGGTAAACGCGGTCCTAGATCAAAGGATGTCAAGGTTGATGGTTAATCTGATTTAAAACCAAGACTATAGTGAAATCTGGTGGTCTCATAAGTTGAGATCGTGAACCGGGAGTGGAGTAGGAAAACTGAACCACTATAAATCGTTGTGCATTGTGAGATTGAATGATTGCTATGTGTTGAATGGTTTAGTCAATCATGAATGCTAATTGTTTGATGAAATGCCTATGATAGTCCTTGCTTACAAATTGCTCATATAAATGTCTTGAATGTTATTGTGATAATCTTAGTTGATAAGATTGACTTGATTAGTTTTTAATTGTAATTGGAATTTAAAAAGTCCTATTCACCCCCCTCTAGGACATTAGGCATATCTCCAAGTATCTCTATAAGCGGTAAAACCGCAATTTCAATCCATCCCTCGATCCGCTAGCAGCTCCGGGTTGATTCAGTGCGCCTCCTAGAGCTTTTTCTCGATGACGCTCCCCTTCCGTGGATCCACCTTCATACATTGCTGAGCTTCGCCAGCTTAGGGAGAGTATATTTCAGCGGCTAGACAGGCTCGAGCAGACTGGGGACCAGATTTTGCAGGGTCAGGCCACCATACTTATACAGCTGGAGGCCCTTGTCACTCGCCTCGCCCAGTTGGAGAGGCAGATAGAGATATGGGAGAGCGGGGCGCGTGGGGACGTTCCACCCCCTGATCTGGGGGATGGAACAGATTACTAGTCTCATGTCTTGGTCACAATTACTTTTTGTATGACCAACAACATTGTCTGAATTTCATGCACTATCTTTTATGGGTTGTTTGTATATTTTGCACGGATTGATACATATTTACATTTGGGCTGCTTACCCATTTTGGTATATATATGGATGCTATAGTTATATCTTTTATATGTGCTTTTGATCTTTTATTGAATATCTGTGGGAGGTTGGATGGTTTGGGCACATTTGCCCTTTTTAGCTCATGCTTTGTGTTCTGTGTTTGTCTAGATATACATCTGGAGGGGTGGTTGGTTGATTGGGCTATAAGCCCTCTATGCTTTCATGATTACTTGTATATCTGGCATGATTTGTTCTTTAAATCTCCTTAGGGCTTAAATTTCTATATCTCTTCCCTGTCTTATGTGATTGACATATTTTCAGCGCTAGCCTTGCAGCTTTATTAGGCATATCTTATTTCTGGCTAACCCTTGTCAATTACTAACAAAAAGGGGGAGAATCATCCCACCTAGAAGATCCGATTATATCTTTTTGCAGGACTTTGTAGGTGCAAGCATTGAGGGGGAGATTTTGAAGAAAATTGAGTCTGTACATGTCCTTTTGTAAAGATTATTTTGTTTATCTGTATAGACATGTAAATGGGTGTATATTTCTTTCTGTTTAAGGGTCAATCATGATAAGGAGTCATGATTTGTCTAGGTTAGATGTTTTGTCATGCAATTGACAAAGGGGGAGATTGTTAGTACACCTTTTGTTGTCAATTAGTGTGTTGGTTGGTCGCATCTTATTGTGTGAGCCCCGGTCGAAGAATTGAAGATCAAGACTTGAAAATTATGCTTCTTCCATTACTCAAGCTCATGCTGAAACAAGATCTCAAGTAAGTTGCATATAGATCGACCATAGGAAACCCAAAACATCAAAGAATGGTGTAATGACTCACATATCTTATACCATTCCCTCTCAACCCTTGCACAAGTTGATCGGACTTGTGGTCCATGGCTGGTGCTAAACGTAATTGAAGATATGTCCATACATTGGACCCCATGCACCAAATCACTTCATGCCTCATCATTGAAGTCATCCGCTGTTGCGTTGAAAGACTTGGTCCAGCAAACCCGCTGTGACAAGACCATCTAGACAGCCGACCGGTCTTGATCGGTCAGTCAGAACTGTAAGAAAAGAACAGCAAACCTGCTGTAATATCAATGTCTAGATAGCCGACCGGTCTTGACCGGTCGGCCAGACTCTTCAACTCTGGCAGCACCTTGCTGTGAAGAATGCAGATGGGCAGCCGACCGGTCTTGACCGGTCGGCCAGGAACATAAAAAAGGTCAGGGACCTTGCTGTGGAAATTCAGCTGGGGCAGCTGACTGGTCTTGACCAGTCGGCCAGGCACTTCAAAGTTAAACAGAGAACTTGCTTGAGAAAAGAAAATGGACAGCCGACCGGTCTTGACCGGGTGGCCATCAGATCATCAATTGATACAGCAAGCATAGCTGACCGGTCTTGACCGGTCGTCCTATATTCATCAGCCTATCCAGCAAGGTGTGCCGACCGGTCTTGACCGGTCGGCCTGTATTTTGAATTCATTCCAGCAAGGTGAGCCGACCGGTCTTGACCGGTCGGCCTATATTTTGATTGCTTCCAGCAAGGGGATACGACTGGTCTTGACCGGTCGGGCAGACCCAGATATGGCCTATTGATTTGAATTGTGACCGGTTCGTCCGACCGGTTGAGACCCCTCTCTGACAGGTCGGACGTGACCGTTTTAGATCCGTTGGGGCCATCATTTGGGGCTCTATATAGCCATGACTTGTGGTCTTTCATGGCATACATTCAACACACTTCAAGAGCTAAGAGAGAGAGCTTTTACTCACATCGTCCTTCCCTCTTTGCTCTTGTCCCCCTTGAGTTCATCATTCAAACCTAGCCATTAATGACTTATCAATGAGTATTCAAAGCTCGGTTTGAAGTATGAACTCAAGACCTTCATTCATGGCTGACCTACCTTCGGAATATATTTATGAGGTCGTTTATAGCCATTGAATGTAACGCCCCAGATTTTCGAGATTTATTTGAAAATTTTTGAAAATTCATTTTTAATTTATTTTTTTATTAATTATCGTACATTTACCGTTCATTTGCGAATAACGGGACATCCGTAGGAGATCTGATAGGGGACCCTTTATAAAAGTAGCTTAGAATGATCCCATAAACATCGTAGAAAGATCAGATTTCAAAAATCATGCACTTTTTAAATAATTACGAAAATGCCATTAGTTACACTTAAGTTAAGATGCCATTTTTAAGTATTATAGTTTCTGACGATCACTTTCACGCAAAACCCTGGATTTAAGCTTTTGGGCACATATTAACCATACACGTTAAATTTCAGCCCTTAAATCATAGTAGAAGTGGTCCGATTATCAAATCAGCCCTTAACCCTTGATTTTCATGTCCATCGAGTGAGGAAACTAGATGCTTAGTCGTAGTCGAATATTTCTCTTCATATGAGTGACTTGGATCATCTTTATCATGGACCAATAGTGTGATTTGAGTGCCCCACCTTGATAAGCATCTTTCTTATGCGCGAAGTTATCCCGTTTTAGAAATTAACGAGTTACCAACTCTTTTTAAATCTGAACCTTTCAATTTACCCACTTCTCACCATCAATCGTTTCTCAAATTTGGACCACTTATTATACTCATATGACTACGAGTTTACACAAAGTTTGGACCCCGATCTATAATCCTACACCGTTGAACCACAAAGCCAGCCCCTTCCTTTTCCGCCAAAAGTTGAAATTTCAGATCTAGGCATTTCTCACCATCAATCAATCACTAAACTTTGTACAATTATTTGCCTATCATGACCATATATTTTTCCAAAATTTGGGCCCTGATCATCAAGCGTAGACCGTTAATTGAGATCTAGCCCATTTTAGCACCCGTTAGGCCATTTTCAAGGATCGGCCAATCTAGAATGTGGATCATCAAGAAATTTACGTATTCTGACTCCACTCTTCGAGCTTGATAAGATGAACGGATTGGAATTAATCAAAGATCATCCGAATATTGAGATTTGAGAAACCCACCTCAAGAAGTTGTTACACAAGACCTCGCGTGCACATCCCTCTCCATATTTCTACTACGCACCTCCAAATCCTTCTCCTAACCCTAGCCTCCATGTCGTAGAGAGAGAGAGAGAGAGAGAGAGAGAGAAGAAGAAGAGAGTTCTTTCTCATATTTTTCCAGCGGCTAGGATCTTCTACAACCATCTTCTAAGTCCATCCTAAGGTGAGGATTTTCCTTCAAGTCTTTCATTAATAATATCATGATTATCATAAGTTTCTTTTGTGGCATGTGAAGTTGTTTTGTTTTGAATTACTTATCCATATAACATGAAGTTTGATGTGAGATTTGTAATGAATATCATTATATGATGATGTGATTCCTTGTTTAGATTTTTTTACTAAGAAGCATGTGTATTTGTGTTATCTATCTTTGTAAAATCTATGCCCTTATTTCCTTAATCTGTGTTTTACAAGTAACATTGGTTTTCATATTGTGATATGAAATATGTGTATAAGATCATCATATGGATATCCCATTATTGTATACTCTTTGTCCCTAAGTTGGTAAAATTATTTGATGTAGAGAGATGGAACCCGTGAGAGGTGTCCATGATGGAAGAATATATCTTGACTTAACTGAGAGAATGAAGTGATTGTTTGTTAATGGATCCTTACATGTACATGATGCTTGATTTGATCCATTTACAGTACATGGGTATTTTAATGAATTTAGTCATGATGTACAACATTGGCTTTTTGGGACATGATGAAATCATAAAACGGGACAATGAGTGGACACTAATGGTATACAAATTCTCATGAGCCGAGGTTGGTGCTATGGACACTAATCCCGTGCTGTCGGCCTATGCTGGGTTGCTTGCGACTCCCCATAGTGACCATTGAGTTTTATTTAAATTGGTTGTATGCGAAAACACTTAAATAAAGGTGAAACTAAAGTCATGCATTCACTTGGCTCCATGTGGGTGTACGGAGTTGAGAATAGGCTAGAGCGTCCTACTTCTCCCGTACACTGTCACGTGTAGATTGGGCTATGAGCGTCCCATTTCTCACGTGGTCGGGCAAAACTATGGGCTTGTGCGTCCCAGGAACCTCTGGTGACTAGTGGCTAGCATGAAGTCGTAACAGGGAGTCTCCCACTTCATGTATTGTGATTCTAGCCAGGGTGCCTTAGCCAGAGCATGCATTCCATGCATCGCATTAACAAAAAATTTTAGTTGGTTGTTTTGATTTGATTAAATGATAATATCCTGCTTGCGTTTACTCTGTATCATTATTATTATTCTTGATTGTCTTGGAGGAAATATTCCCCACTATGATAGCGTTTAACGCTATCCCAAACACAATTTAGATGATGCAGGTGAAGATCCAGGTAATGAACCCGATTTTCAAGGAAAAGAGTTCGATGGTTCGTACAATCACACGGCGGATGACGATGTTAGAGAAACTTAATTGATGTTATCATTTATTAAATATTTCTTTTGAGTAGTCGATACGTTCATGGAATTGTAATAAGTCTTCAAGAGAAGACATAGTTTTGTATTTTAATTAATCAGTATGGATATTGGTTGGTTCCCTTATTTAAACATTGATGACAACGTAGTCAGTTTGATAGAATAAGATGATAATTGTTTCCGCCATTGTGCTTGAATGCTATATTTTATTATTTGATAAATTAATTATTCCATAAATTACTTGGGAATTCGGCCGTCGTGTTATACACGAGAGTCGAAAATCTCGGGTCATTACATTGAATGCTTGAAGTTTGGTAGTTCCCTCATTACCATTGCATTGAATAGGCAAGAGGAACTAGACCAACTCTCTCCCAACTACCCGGTATCAACATAACCTCATCATTTGCATCGGTAGTTGATCTTGGGAGCACAAAGAGAAGCTGAAGCACGTGGAGCTGAAGCTACTCATCAAAGGCATCAAATCGGGGCTCAATCGTCTAGGTATGCCTAGTTTTTTAGAGTCCATTTATTGAATCACTATTCCCTAGATTGGAAAACTCCGGCGGGAGTGTACGTGACCATCCTTGGATTAGGATTGGTGAGAGTTTGAGATCCAAACTCGTCAAGTCCCTGGATTGGGCCATCTGCGGATGGTAAACGCGGTCCTAGATCAAAGGATGTCAAGGTTGATGGTTAACCTGATTTAAAACCAAGACTATAGTGAAATCCGGTGGTCTCATAGGTTGAGATCGTGAACCGGGAGTGAAGTAGGGAAACCGAACCACTATAAATCGTTGTGCATTATGAGATTGAATGATTGTTATGTGTAGAATGGTTTAGTCAATCATGAATGCTAACTGTTTGATGAAATGCCTATGATAGTCCTTGCTTACAAATTGTTCATATAAATGCCTTGAATGTTATTGTGATAATCTTAGTTGATAAGATTGACTTGATCAGTTTTTAATTGTAATTGGAATTTAAAAAGTCCTATTCACCCCCCTCTCGGACATTAGGCATATCTCCAAGTATCTCTATAAGCGGTAAAACTGCAATTTCAGAATTTATCAACTTGAACTAAAACATCCTCGATCACTCCTCTTGGTATACGAATAGATCTATCAGCAAGTTGAAGTGTGGTTTTGGTGGGTTTCAATTCACCTAACCCAAGTTGTTCATAAACCGAGACGGAATGAGGTTAACACTTGCCCCTAAATCGAGTAAGGCTTGTTTAATCCGGTAGTCTCCTATGATGCATGAGATGGTTGGACTACCCGGATCCTTGTATTTTTGGGGCACCTCTTGTTTGATAATAGCACTCAAATTCTCAGTCAAAAGTACTTTGTTGTGAACATTGTGTTTCCTTTTGACTGTGCACAATTCCTTTAGAAATTTGGCATAGGATGGTATTTGCTTTATAGCATCCAACAACGGGATGTTGATCTTCACCTGCTTGAAAACCTCTAAAATTTCCAGGTTCTTGTCTAAAGGTTTGGGTGAAATCAACCTTTGGGGAAACGGGGCAACTAGCTCGTATTGCCTTTCCGGTTCTTTCTCTTGTGGAGTGTTGTTTGAGCTATCATCTTCTTTGAAACTTGTCAGATCCTTAGGCTTTGGGGGCTTCACCAGATTAGATTTATCAATTATTTTCCCACTTCTCAAAGTGGTGATAGCTTAAACATGCTCTGTATGTTGGGAGGATGAGCTTGCGTCTTGTATCTTAAATTGGGTTCTTGAGTTAGGAAGAGGTTGGGCAGGAAGTGTGCCTTTCTCCCTAACACTGAGGTGAGATTCAACTCTAGCCATTGAAGTTTTCAAGTCATCGATGGCTTGAGTTGAACTTTGATTAAATTTCAATTGCTCTTGCATGAACCCATTTATTTTCAGAGAATTAGTCTTATTATATTCTGCTTGAACCAATACGAATGCACCCAACATCTCCTCTAGCGTAGCTTTTGGTGTAATGACTAGGGATGGACCTAGTAAAGGTTGAGCTTGAGGGATATTGTTTGCATTCGCAGTGGGTCCATTCCTCCAACTGAAGTTGGGATGGTTCTTCCAACTAGAATTATACGTGATAGAGTTTGGAGCATCAAATTGCCGTTGATAACTGTTTATGTCATTTGATTGTTCTTGTAAGATGTCTTGGAATGCTGAAATTGTGGGACAATCTTGTATTGTATGTTGATTTTCAGCACAAATTCCACAAACAGTTTCAACGTCTTTTAAGTTGATCGTCTCTCCTTTCTTTAATTCCATGGCCTCGACTTTTCTTGTGAGGCTAGCCACACGTGCACTTATATTATCTTCTTCTGAGAGGACATAAATTCATCATTTTTCCTTTTGTTGGCTAGTCTTGGAATTTGTAGGTTTAGATGTATCCCAAGACTGTGCATTCTCGGCCAATTCCTCCAAATAGTCCCATGCTTCCTCGGCTTCCTTATTCATGAACTCCCCATTACACATCATCTCTACGAATTGGCGCATGGGTGAAGTTAGTCCTTCATAGAAAAAGCTTATAACCCGCCAAATTTCGTAGCCATGATGTGGGCATGCACTTAACAAGTCTTTAAACCTCTCCCAACATTGGAAGAAGGTTTCATCCTCCTTTTAGGCAAAATTCATGATAAGTCGCCTCAACATGTTCGTTTTGTGAGTAGGGAAGAACTTTTTAATGAACTCCCTAGACATATCAGTCCATGTGCCAATTGATCTTGGCCTTAATGCATGAAGCCAACCTTTAGCTTTATCTTTAAGGGTAAAAGGAAATAATTTAAGTCTCACCACATCATCAGTTACGTTTGCAAAGTGCATGGTGGCTATTACCTCATCAAATTCCTTAAGGTGTTGATAGGCACTTTCACTGTCTAATCCATGGAATCTCGGGAGGAGTTGGATTACTCCTGGTTTTAAATCTACATTCCCTGCATTTTGTAGAAAATCTATGCATGAGGGAGTGCTCGCTCTTGTTGGTTGCAAGTTATCACGTAATGTTCTTGGTCGGGGAACATTCTCAACCACATTCTCTCCCGTTTCGATTTGGTTTTGGCCCAGATTTTGATTGGTCATAGGTTGGGTTGATTTATAGCCATACTTTCAGACAAAATTGGAGAATTTAGATGTCTCCTAGCACGTGGTTCTCTGTCAGTTCCTTCAAATATTCCCCCTTCACTAATGAGTCGGTTGTTAGAATCCCAAGCTCAATGTGGCATGCAAATCCTAAAAGGATGAAACAAAAAAAAGAATTCTTTCTTCCTTCCTTTACTTCTCTTTAAGACCGAAGAACAAGGTGCCTTGCAATGGCTGAGCCAGAAGCAAGGATAGAGACCGATTTCTCCTGGTCAATAGGGGTTCAGAGAACTCCTCACCCACTCTTTGAATCTTTTGAGAAAAGTGCAGAAAAAGAAGAAAGAGGAATAGAGTTGAGAAGAGAAATCTCTGAGCACAAGGTGATCCAAGACGGCAAAGCCGACCAATAGGAATCAAGGCAGGACAAGGCTAACCTATCAAAGATCCAAAAAGGAGTCTCCACCCACTCTACAAGAGATGAAGATGATGGGTGTTTACGTCGGATTTTGTAATAGGGTCCTCCAGACGTTCATCTTCCTCTCAGGTAGTATCCTCCTGAACCTGAAAAAGCACAAAGGAAAACTAAGGGTGGCTGGCGTCCAGCCGTTGGCCCTCCGAAGCTTAAGTTAGATGGGATGTGGAAGTAAGAAGGAAGGACGAGAGTGTGGGACTCAGAGATCATGTATTGTGTACCTTTATCTTCTGTGGAGTCATCTATTTATACAAATCCGAGTGACCCAGTCTATTACGCAAGACGTTAATGTTAATATCAGATTTTGTAACGAGATCCTCCGGTTGTTCTCCTTCACTCCAACAGGGATTTCCTCCAACAGACCTGAAAGAAGACAGATTGCAACTAAGGGTGGCTGGGATCCAGCCGTCAGCCCTCCGATGCTTAAGTCAGGTCAAAGCAAGAAGAATAGCTAAGCAAAACAGGACAGAGATTAAATGTTGTGTGCGTACCTTTCTCTTAATGGAGTCACCCCCTTTATATAGATCTGAAGTAACCCAATTTGTTACGTAAGATATCAAAATCTCGATGATGTCGCGTACGATACCGAAATCTCGCTGATTTTGTGGGACAATATCCTTATTCTTAGAGGCAAGATCTAACCCGATGACTTCTTCCGATAATCATGTTTCTTGATTTGGAACCACCAGAGAAGATAAGCCCAAAAACCGACCTATGCGGGCTACCGATCGGCGTAGTAATAGTGTTGATTGCTCGTAGTTGGAGTCATAGCTACTGAAAAGGAAGGAGATGCCAAACGGGTGAAGACCGCTGCGCTGGGTGTAACTCTGCTTGATGTCGCAGAGGGATTGACCAAGCCGCTCGACGGGAACCGGGTGTTGGAAGTATGAAGACATCCAAACCAAAAAATGAAGACTCAGGACTATTCTGATGTCAGGAGCTGCTTGTGTCAGGGATGCTCACACCCGTGAGATGCGACCCCTTCTGACGAGCCCGAGCAGAGCTGCTCGCATACGGGAGATGCGACCTCTTCTAAAGAGCACGAGCCGTGCTGCTCGCATACAGGAATGCGACCCCTCTTCTCGAGCACGAGCTTGACTGCTCGAATACGGGATATGCGACCCCTCTTCTCGAGCACGAGCTTGACTGCTCGAATACGGGATATGCGACCACTTCTGACGAGCACGAGCTCGACTGCTCGCATTTATTATGGCCGCGATCCTGCACTTCTCGATAGACTGTATTTGCCTACAACAGATGCCCCCCAAACCCTTGGTATTTGAGGAACTATGCCAAGGGTTTGCTAGTGCTGACAGCTGGGAGACAATCGCGCGTGATTCACTTAACGTGCTTCCGCATTTATGATGGCCAGCTTTCGCCCAGCTTTTTCCGCCGCCAGAGATGAAGCGTCGGGCGCCATGTGTTTCCGTATTTAATGCTAGCGTCCGTTCGTCTGGTGCGCCGGATGAGAAGCTGCCGCGTGTCCAGCAAATCAAACGGAATGATTGCGTATAAATACCGGACTTAGAGAAATTCCTTCATTTCCGAAGTCCATTACTGCGAAGTTTTCTTCTTCTTCTTCCTTCTCTATTTCGGAGTAAAAAACCTCTTTACGGAGGTAGCCTTCTTTCTTTTTCCTCATTCATTTCTTCCTCCCATCTCCCTTTTTATAATGGCGGAACTCTCTGACGAAGAGATTGTTCCTCTAGGAGATGAAACCCCTGACTCCTCCGAATCCAATAACGCCAGGGTACCGGCTGGGAGATACTCCGCCTCCGGTTACTCTTCCATCTTGACGGAGGAAAGACTCTCTAACCTTAGAGAGGTTTATAGGGTCCCAGACTCTGTTTTATTCAGATTGCCTGGGAGAGGGGAGACAGCCGATGCACCACCACCTGGGTGTGTGGCTGTTTACGAATACTTCTTCAAAGTGGGCGTACGTCTTCCCCTCCACCCCTTTATTCGAAACTTCCTCCGTCTCTACAAGATTGCCCCGGGCCAACTTATAGTTAACGGCTGGCGGGTTCTTCTGAGTGCTTTCACCCTTTGAAAGCAGGCGGGTAACGAGGAGTTAACCGCTCAGGAATTTTTGAGGTTATTCCAGCTGAAGAAGGCGCCAGCTAGCGAGGGTTGGTACTACCTCTGCTTTTGGCACCGGAATAACTTCATTTTGGGGAACCCTTCTTCCAACTGCCCGGGATGGAGAAAGAAGTGGTTCTATGTCTCCGAAAACTGGGAGTCCGAAATGGGCTCTGACCCCAAAGGCCATAACGTTAATCGCCATTTTGGCGAAGGTGGGTCAAGTGCTCGTTTATTTGTCCGACAGAAACAATAACTTTACTACTTTGACGATTTAACGAACCTTCTATTTTGCTCGTAGGAATCCCAATTGGTGTGAAGCCCAATCTGCGAGGAGGGCTCAACGAGAAACTTGTCAAGGTCTACAAGCTCCCTGCGGCTGCACGCCACGTCAATCGCTGCTCTAGAGCCTCACTGTCTCAGTGCAGCGGGTTTAATCTCTCAAGACGAAATGGCGAATGTGGGAGACAAAAGAGGTGCACTGGAGGCACTGCCCCGTCTGAAGGGCGCAGCCTTGAAGAGGCAAAAGAAGACTGCGGGGGGTCCTTCTAATGCGCCCACTCCCGCAGAGGGGTCTGCTCGCGGTCCTCAATCGCGAGGGATCGGTTCGGGTGGGGTCGCTACGACTTCTCGTACGACCACGACCCCTCCGGTTATCGCGACCCCTCTATCTGCCATGCCCCCTCCGGCTACTGCGACTCCACCGCCAGGTGCTTGCAGCCAGCCGGTGATCGAAGTCGCCGATAATTCGCCGAAAGGCGATCGGAGGGAGGGGGGCCTCCCTCCTAAGGATACGAGATGCGAGCCTACTGGTGCTCGCGAGTCTGCGACGCCCTCTATGGGTGCCGTGAGTGCTCGCGAGACGGGCTCTAGCGAGATGGTGGTGGCCCAACCTTCCGGGTCGGGGGTTTTTGTTATCCCCCCGCACTTGCATCCTGTATGCAAGTTTATGTTTGATAACATTCCCCCTAACTCCTTCGGGAGTTTGCCTGAGCCAAGCCCAGAGGCTCTCTCTACTGATATTGGAGTGAGACTGGCTCAGGTAACAGCCTTTTCCCTTTCTACCAATCTCTTCAGGATTTTATTAGATGACTAGCAATCTAATCCTTTTTCTTTATTTGTTTCAGAGCCTGGATCTCACACTCCGCGTTAGGCGGGATATCGAAGCAGCTCGCCGCAGCGTGGAGGACGTGGAGAAGAAGAAGAAGACTATGGAAGCCGAGGTCCAAGGGAGGGACCGTTTGGTGAAGGCCTTGGAGGTTCAGATCTCCAAGCTGGACGAAGAGAAGAAAATTCTCCTTGTCAAGATCCAATCCCTGACTGAGCGCTTTCAGTCAGTGGACCTCCAACTCTCAAAGCTTCAAGAAATCCATGCCAAGAGCGAGAAGGAGAAGGAGATCTTCCGTCGGGACAAGATCCAGCTTGAGGGATGGCTCAAGGATGCGCGGACCAAGCTCGAGGAGACCCAGAAGAAGCTCGAGGAGGCCCAGCAGCAACTTCACCAGTTGAAGGATGATTCCATCCACTGGGAAGAGGAGCGAGTGGCCCTCGTTCAAATGATATCTGATGAGGGTCCTCGCGCTGTTCAGGAGTTCCGGACTTCTCCACTTTACGATGAGGAGTGGTACGATGCGTATATCGCTGGTCGCGATTTTGCGGTCAGAGTTATGCAGATGATCGCTCCAACTTTTAACGTTGAGGAGTTCGACAGGGTGGCATTCGAGGTTGCAGCTAAGGAACGGGCTGCCGCTGAGAACGAAGCCACTGAGGCAACAGATGCCGCTCCTGCTCCTGAGGCTGGTCCTAAAGCTGAGAGCCGCGAGCCTGCGCAAGATGAGGATGACCAACCTTGACCTCGGCAGCTTCCTATATATATATATATATATATATATATATATATATATATATATATATATATATATATATATATATATATTTTTCTTTTTTCTTTTGAAGAAATCTGTAATTGTCTCGACCTTTTGGTCTTTTTGAATGAATATCCGTTTCTGTAATGCATTCTCCTTGTCTTTCATTTTTTGCTTTATGTTGATCTCAAATGGATTCATCAGAGATGCGACCCTTTAATTCGAGCACGATCTGCGCTGCTCGCATTAGGGTGTATGACCACAATTCGAGCGCGAGCTGTGGTGCTCGCAATTAAGGTGTACGACTGCGATTTGAGCCCGAGCTACGGTGCCCGCGATTAGGGATATGACTACGACCCCCTAATTCGAGCACGAACTGCGGTGCCCGCGATTAGGGATATGACTACGACCCCCTAATTTGAGCACGAGCTGCGGTGCTCGCATTCCGGAGTGCGATCCCTCCTCTCACCAGTCGCGAGCAACTAACTCATGAAAAAATGAATTAGACTCAATCCGGGGGTCGTGTGACCGTGTCCGCGTGGAGATAGACTGATCTATCGATTGAGATTTTGATTCTACCAAGGGCAGAAGGTTGGTCAAGAGATGGTATACATTCTCTTCGGGGCTATTCAGGTCCATGTAAATGGAGAAGCAACCAACTAGTAACGATTTCAGTCCTACCAAAGGTAGGCAATTGGCCAAGAGGATGTGTAAGCACTCTCTTCAGGGCTATTCAGATCCATATAAATAGAGTAGCGGCCAAAAGATATCTTTCACTTTATTCATAAAACGTTGTAATAAACTACATCGAATCTAGGGGTAGTATCGTAGCAAATGCTCCACGTGCCAAGGACGACGTACAGGCTTCCCTTGCATGTCTTCAAGATAATAAGTACCGAGTCGCACTACCCTAATAACCCGATACGGGCCTTCCCAATTCGGATCCAATGAACGAGCAGGAACTCCGAGATTTTGCCTTAGGACCAAATCTCCGAGCTAGAAGGATCTAGGCCGAACCTTCGCATTCCGATAACGAGCAATACGTTGTTGATATGCTGCCACTCATACTTGGGAAGCATTTCTTCTCTCTTCCAAGAGATCGAGATGAAATCGGAGGTTTTCCTGATTACTCGCAGGGTCATACTGCTCGATCCGATATGAGGGCACTTGAATTTCCACTGGTACCACTGCGTCGACACCAAATGCTAAGGAGAAAGGGGTTTCACCTGTTGATGTACAAGTCGTGGTTCTATAGGCCCATAATACCTCTGGCAGAAGTTCTGGCCACACCCCTTTACATTCACCTAGCTTGGTCTTCAAATGATGCTTTATGATCTTATTCACTGCCTCGACCTGCCCATTCGCCTGAGGATGATATGGAGAAGTGCGGAGATTACGTATCTTCCATTTGTCGCAAAATTCATCAAAGGCCGCGTTGTCGAACTGCGTTCCGTTATCGGTAATTATAGTATGAGGAAGTCCGAAACGACATATGATATTTCTCCATATAAACTTAGTAGTTTGTTTTTCAGTAATCTTGGCTAATGGTTCTGCCTCGGCCCATTTGGTGAAATAATCAACCGCCACGATCGCGAACCTATTCTGTCCCTTTCCCATAGGTAAGGGCCCGATGATATCGATCCCCCACTGAGCAAAAGGCCAAGGGCTATCAACTGGGGTCATCCGCTCAGACGGTCCACGAGGTATAGGTAGATATCGTTGACACTTGTCGCATTTTTTAGAAAATTCGATGGCGTCTGCTTTCATAGTGGGCCAATAATATCCTTGCCTCATCGCTTTATATGCTAGGGATCGCCCCCTGGGATGGTTACCATATGCCCCCTGGTGTACTTCATCTAGAACATGAAGTGCTTCTTCTGGATGAAGGCACCTTAAATAAGGCAAGGATAAGCTTTTTCGCAACAATATTCCATCTTGTAAGGTGTACCTGGCAGCTCGAAGACGAATTTGTCTTGCAGCTTTCTTGTCTTCTGGTAGGTATCCATCTCTGAGATAAAGGATAATAGGATCCATCCAGCATGGAGACGATTATACCGATATAACTTGCTCGAGAGTCACTTGGTCGATACTCAAGTTCTGACGGTGCTCGATGGGGATCGAATGTGATAACTCCGATTCCGGTGCAGAAGCGAGCTTTGCCAAGGAATCGGCAAGTTGGTTCTGCTCGCGAGGGATATGAATTATTTTATAAGTCTTTAGTTTAGCGAGCAGGATGAGGACACGAGACTTGTATAAGGCCATTCTTTCTTCTTTGGCTTCGAATTCACCAAGAACTTGGTTGACAATGAGCTGGGAGTCGCTATGAATTATCAAATTCTGGACTGCGAGGACAATGGCCAGTTCGAGGCCAACAATCAGGGCCTCATATTCTGCTTCATTGTTGGAGACGCATGATTCGAAACGCAGAGTGTTCGCTTCCCCAAGTGTAGGGTTGCGATGTAGTAATAAACTCGGTAAGACCGAGGTCGATCCACAGGGACTATGTAGGATCTCACAAATTCATCCACAAGTGTCTATTGAAGTCTACTAATCCGATTGATATATAAAGTTGATATGAATAACAAAAGCTGAATTAAATCGAGAGTAAGTAATTATAAAAAGGTACTAGGGTTTCAAGGATCCACTTGTAGCAATCCTTGATGTTCAATCCGCTATGGTTTCTTATTCTCTCAACTAGAATCGACATTCCTGTCTGTCTAGTCGGATGATAGAACTGTTAAATCAAAGGTCTGTAACATGTAAGTTCTGTGCATAAAGTTCACTCAACTCTAGGCTGATCTGAGCATGCTCATTGCATAGGTCATTCACCTTTTCTATAGGTCCAATTCCCAATCATAACCATCCTCAAGTCTTCTCATAAGACAAGGCTAGATCATGATTTGAACTGGATTCAAATTATATGCACAGTTCATACATATTCCAGATAATCAACCAAAACTAGAACTTTGGCATGAAGCCCCTTTTTGAAGAGCTTGGTACTAGAGCGCACTCCAATTCCTCGGATCATACAGGTCTAGACCGTTGCAAACAAATTAAGCAGATAAGTAATTCATCCAAACATCCATGAGTCATCACAAGACTAAGAGAAATTACTTAAAAACTTGTATAAACTTCAAACCTTAGTTCATAATCCTTAATTCCAAACTGAAAACCACTAACTACGAATTAAAACATCTTGGATACACTACAAGCTTCACCTCTTAGCCCTAGCTAAGAGGTTTAGCTGCTCATGATCCAAGGAAACATGAAACAACTACAAAAAGCCTGAAAACAGCAAAGCAAACCAAAAGGAGTTGTGAAACTCCAATCTTCACTTCCACAGCCTCCAACCTCGCTTGAGCCCTTCTAGGATGCCCTAGAAACAATCCCTAGGTGTCTATTTATAGTCTGGAGGCTCCACGACTTCGGAAGAATCGAGAAAGTGCGTAACACTTACGCAGCGCAGAGAATTTCGGGAAGAAATTAGAAAGTTCTAACTCAGTACGCATGGCCGACCGGTCAAGACCGGTCGGCCTCAAGTGAAAGCACTCCAGCAGTCTTCATTCCAGCAATGATGTCCGACCGGTCATGACCGGTCGGACGTTTTTCTTCTCATACCAGCAGCCATGGCCGACCGGTCATGACCGGTCGGCCTTAGTTCATTGAAATTCCAGCCCTTCTATCCAGCGATCATGGCCGACCGGTCATGACCGGTCGGCCTTTTGCAATACTAGTCCATTTTTCATAGCTGGCCGGTCAAGACCGGTCTGGCCCTCTTGGCCGACCGGTCATGATCGGTCGGCAGTCTTCATGCATCTACATTCTTCCTTTTCTTTCTTTCCTTGCTTCTTTCTTTCACTTTCTCTCTTCTTTTCTTCTTTGGTCCTCAAGTAATCTCTATTAAAATAGTTCCAAATGATCTCTTTATGCCTTTAATTGAGTAGAGTCCACCCTCAATCCTGTAGTCACAAAACATGCATTGAATTAGCTTTCAACCCATATAAACCATGCATAATGAGTGATGAATTGGGGTTAGAGTATGCACAATTAAGAGCTCAACACACCCCCCAACCAGCATTTTGCTAGTCCCGAGCAAAACATGCGTGAAACTAATCCTATTCTTCAAAAACTCAACTCTCCTTTAGAAACCCTCCTTCTATACATTCCAAGGTACATAAGCATAAGATTCAGAAATATTAGGCGACAGAGGTTGAAACCGTAAACCCTCAAAACATAATAAGCATTTATATGAAATTCCCGCTGATTGGTTGATAAATAGAAAGACTTGAACAAATTTCACCTAGTGTGGGTAGTGAAAATTCATTCCACGAGTTTCTAGGATTATCTTCTTCATAGATCAACTAGACTATAGAACTCAAGGTACATAGAGCCACATCAAGCCAATGACAGGAATTTGCCTTACCGTCCTTCCGACGACTTTCACACTATGTCCCATTTCCGGCTTTGGTTACGGGTAGACCATCCCCCGGTTGGTAGTAGGTAGCCCTAATCGGAATTTTCCACCGTTTTTCTACATTCCCAATTTCATCCTTCCTTTTCCTTTTTCTTTTTAAATTAGATAGGATTTTTAAAAATCCATATCTTTCATTATTTTCCCATGGACAAGGATGGACAAAGTACCCCGGCCTGATTGCTCAATACTTTAATTCAAAGTCTAGCTAATCCATAAATCACATAATCCCTTCAACTCATGAAAATCGTGTAATGTGAACTAGGTGTAAAAGTGTTCAGATTTTCTATCAATCACAAAAATAGGGGAGTTCACATATAAAACCATTATGCAATGAGAGATTCCAGACATCCAGCCTTATACACTTCATATCTCCTCCTCTTATGCTCCTATCAACTCGAATGCACAGAACTAATGTTTTCCAAAAGAGTTTTGAATTTTTGAAAAATCGAAAAATTAAAAAATAATTGCTTGAAATGTTGCAAAACGCTAGATTTATCCAAGTGATCCTACACCCCCCACAACAAAATCTTGCATTGTCCTCAATGTAAAAGATGCACAATGAGCAAAACATGAGAGCAATTTGAAAATAAAAGGGAGTGAGGAATGATAATACCTGAGAGAGTGAAAAGTGGAAATCTTCCTCCTTCTAACAGACCTATGAAAACGAAAACAAAAGCAGCAAAATCCTAATCCTAACTATTCTATACCTCCATCAGACTAGGAGATCAATCATCCTGATACACAGGATCATTCAGGGGTATGGACATACCTTCTGAAGGAAAATTTTCAAAGAACGGCTTTAATCGCTGCCCATTTGCCTTAAAAATATTGTCGTTCCTTGGATTCAATAGCTCGACAGTCCCATACGGATAGACAGTTTGCACAATGTAGGGACCGGTCCATCGAGATCTCAATTTTCCCGAAAATAGATGTAAGCGAGAATTATACATGAGGACTTTTTGATTGATCGTGAATGTCTTACGAAGAATATTCTTATCATGGAATATCTTCGTCTTGTCCTTGTAAATTCTCGCATTCTCATAAGCTTCATTCCGGATTTCTGCAAGTTCATTTAATTGAAGTTTGCGTAACGAGCTTGCCTTGTCAGAATTGAAATTCATTGTCTTATTAGCCCAATACGCCTTATGTTCCAACTCCACAGGCAAGTGACAAGCCTTCCCATAGACAAGTCTATAGGGAGACATTCCAATAGGGGTTTTAAAGGAAGTACGGTAAGCCCAAAGCGCATCGGTAAGTCGAAGTGACCAATCCTTGCGATCGGGATTCACCGTTTTCTCTAAAATGTGTTTAATCTCCCTATTGGATATCTCAGCTTGTCCACTAGTTTGTGGGTGATAGGGGGTGCTCACTTTGTGTGTAACGCCATATTTCTTCATTAGGGCTGCAAAAGGGCGATTGCAAAAGTGAGACCCTCCATCACTTATGATGACTCGAGGCGTTCCAAACTGGGAAAGAATGTTTTCTTTTAAGAATCGAATGACCGTTTTATGGTCATTATTCCGGCAATGGATGGCTTCGACCCATTTGGAAACATAATCAACGGCAAGCAAGATGTATAAGTTTCCAAAAGAAGATGGGAATGGGCCCATGAAATCGATGCCCCAATAATAAAAAATTTCGATAATTAAGATAGGATTGAGTGGCATCATATTTCTACGGGAGATTCCTCCTAATTTCTGACAGGGTTCGCAAGCTTTGCAAAACTCATGTGTGTCTTTGAACATGGTGGGCCAATAAAACCCACATTGCAGAATTTTCACTGTGGTCTTTTTAGCCGAAAAATGGCCACCACATGCTTGAGAATGACAGAAGGAGATGATACTTTGTTGCTCATTATCTGGGACACATCTCCTTATGATTTGATCGGGACAATACTTGAACAAGTATGGGTCGTCCCATAGAAATTTTCGTACCTCTGAGAAGAATCTATCCTTATCTTGCTTTTTCCAATATGTAGGAATTGTACCTGTAGCAAGATAATTAGCAATGTCCGCATACCATGGTAATTGGGAAACAGCAAAGAGTTGTTCATCAGGGAACATGTCATTGATTGCAGTCGTTTCAGGGGAATCAGTGAGGACAAGTCGAGAGAGGTGGTCAGCTACTACATTCTCTACTCCTTTCTTATCATGTATTTCTATGTCGAATTCCTGGAGTAGAAGGATCCATCTTAACAACCGTGGTTTAGCATCCTTTTTAGAGAGAAGATACTTAAGCGCGGCATGGTCAGTGAATACAATGATCTTGGATCCAATCAGGTAGGATCTAAACTTCTCCAAGGCAAAAACTACAGCTAAAAGTTCCTTTTCAGTAGTGGTGTAGTTTGCCTGGGCTGAATTTAGGGTTCTACTTGCATAGTAGATGACACATGGCTTTTTATCTTTTCTTTGACCTAACACGGCCCCAATAGCATAGTCGCTAGCATCGCACATAATCTCAAAAGGAAGGCTCCAATCAGGTGGTTGCATTATTGGGGCACATGTCAACATACCTTTAAGGGTGGTAAAGGCCTTTTGACATTCTTCATTCCACTCGAATGAATTTTCCTTTTGAAGTAGGTTACATAAAGGACGAGAGAGTGAACTGAAATCCTTTATGAACCTTCTGTAAAATCCTGCGTGTCCTAAAAAGGATCGTATATCTCATATGCTTTTGGGTGGTGGAAGGTTAGAAATAAGATCAATTTTTGCCTTGTCCACCTCAATTCCATTTTGTGAAATGATGTGACCAAGTACAATTCCCTTTTGAACCATGAAGTGACACTTTTCCCAATTGAGCACAAGGTTCTTCTCTTCACATCTTTTTAGCACAGATTTCAAGTGCTCAAGGCACTCATCAAAGCTATAACCGAATATGAAAAAATCATCCATGAAGACTTCGAGAATTGTCCCCACCATGTCAGAAAAGATGCTCATCATACAACGCTGAAAGGTGGCAGGGGCATTACATAGTCCAAACGGCATCCGTCGATAGGCGAAAGTGCCGAATGGACATGTGAATGTAGTCTTTTCTTGGTCTTCACGGGCAATTTCTATTTGGTTGTACCCTGAATAGCCATCAAGGAAGCAAAAGTGGGAATGACCCGCCAACCGTTCTAAAATCTGATCAACAAACGGTAGGGGGAAGTGGTCTTTCCTCGTGACAGTGTTTAGCTTCCTGTAGTCAATGCACATTCTCCAACCGGTAGTGACTCTAGTTGGTACGAGTTCATTATTGGCATTGGCTACGATGGTTATTCCAGATTTCTTAGGCACCACTTGAGTTGGGCTCACCCATTGGCTATCAGATATTGGGTAAATGATACCTACATCCAATAGTTTCACCACTTCGGCCTTAACCACATCCTTCATATTTGGATTTAGTCGTCTTTGTGGTTGCCGGGATGTCTTTGCATTTTCCTCAAGGTGTATGCGGTGAGTGCAAATCAGTGGGTCTATGCCTTTGAGATCCGCAATTGTCCATCCGATGGCACTCTTGTGCTCTAATAGAGTGGCTATTAGCCTACTCTCTTGTTCCTCATCCAAGTGGGAAGAAATCACCACTGGATATGTCTCATCTCGACCTAAATAAACATATTTTAGCTCACTTGGCAATGGTTTTAGGTCGAGTTTTGGTGCCTTAATGTTGGATGGGAGGGCCTTGTTCTCATTTATAGGCAAAGGTTCAATTGGGGTCCTCCATCTTTTATTTTCACGCACCATCATCACATCTAGAATGGCATCCATCTCTTGTGTTGTATCATCATTCATATCATGGAGATGGGCCACACATGCCTCCAAAGGGTCGGAAAATAGTGACAAGGGGATTGTATCTTCCACGAATGATTCGATCATGTTTAATTCGTGGATATCATCATCAACTTCCCGCGGTTGTTTGCATAACTCAAATATGTTAAGCTCAAGGGTCATATTTCCAAAGGACATTTGTACAAGTCCGTTTCTACAATTGATAATGGCGTTTGAGGTAGCTAGAAACGGTCGTCCAAGTATGACGGGAATTTGAGTACCGGTGCCTATCACAGGATGTGTGTCCAAGACAATAAAATCTACTGGGTAGTAGAATTTATCGACTTGGACTAGAACATCCTCTACCATTCCTCTCGGTATCCGGATGGATCTATCAGCAAGTTGGAGTGTGGTTTTGGTGGGTTTCAATTCACCTAACCCAAGTTGTTCATAGACCGAGTATGGAATGAGATTCACACTTGCCCCCAAGTCGAGTAGGGCTTGTTTAATCTGGTAGTCTCCTATGATGCATGATATGGTTGGACTACCCGGATCTTTGTATTTTTGGGGCACCTCTTGTTTGATGATGGCACTCAAATTCTCAGCCAAAAGCACTTTGTTGTGAACGTTATGTTTCCTTTTGATTGTACACAATTCCTTTAAAAATTTGGCATAAGATGGTATTTGTTTTATTGCATCCAACAGCGGAATGTTGATCTTCACCTGCTTGAAAACTACCAGAGTAAGGCTTCCTGGGAGAACGATCGCGCTGATCACGACGGTATTTCTTATCTGTAGAAGAGGTTCCTTCTGGCTTGCGTTTCTTACTTTGCACTCCATGGCGTGTCAATGCGACTTCTTCTGCATTGATATAATTCTGAGCTTTGGCTTGGAATTCTGCCATAGTTTTCGGCGGGCTTTTATCTAAGGCAAACCTGAATTTCTCGCTCGTTATTCCGGCAATGAGGGCTGTAAGACCCTTTTCTTCAGTGTAACCCTCAGTTTGAACGGCTTCGGCAGTGAACCGGACTGTGAACTCCTTTATTGTCTCCCCATGCTGCTGTTTCAGATTCATCAGATGGGAGGCTGGCTTCTTAATGCGAATACTTCCCATGAATTGAGAAAGGAATATCTCCGATAATTGGGAAAAGGAACTGATGGAACGGGGCTTTAACCCCCGGAACCACGTACGAGCTGCTTCCTTCAATGTTAGGGGAAAAGCCCTACACATGATTTCTGAACCATGTCCCTCCAACTCCATGAGGGACCTGTATGTTTCCAGATGTTCAAGAGGGTCGCCAATGCCTGTGTATGGAGCGATAACAGGCGCTCGATATTTTCTGGGTAACGGGGCTTCCATGACCTCGCTGGTGAAGGGAGATTCAAATTGATGTATCGCCGCCATGACGGCAGATGGCCGATTTGCCTGGTATTGCTGTTCCATGACATCAAAACGATCATGGATTCTTTTGAGATCTCCTTCCCATGGTAGGGTATAGCTAGATGTTTCGGCGATGGAGCCTTGCGGTTGAGGTTGTCGAGACGAACTGGAATGTATAGAATGTGGAGACGGCACAGGGGGATGGCTGCCAAGTGGTGGGACCTGTGGTTCGTCCATAGAATGTCTGGAAGCTACCGGTATGGGTTGCGGTGGTAACCCTTCGGAGGGTTGTCTCTGCGGTTCAGGGAAGTGCTGATCAAGCCGGTTTGACAGCGCCTGAACTCCGGCGTTTAGAGTTAGGAGAGTGTTTCCGAGGAAACGTAAGACATCATCTTGATTTCCAGAGGCCTCCAATAATGGGTTTGTTGGTGGCATATTCGGGGCTCCTTGAGGGATATTCGTTGGAGCAGGTGGGAGGGCAGGTACGGATTCCGTCTCATCAGGCGGAGGTGGTGCCTGCCTTGAAGTTGAAGGATGAACAGCCTTTTTAGGAGGCATCGCCGAAGGATTTTGATCGGTGGTTAGAACGATTGATTTTGACGATCAAGTCGTTCCCACAGACGGCGCCAAACTGTTAATGTCAGATTTTGTAACGAGATCCTCCGGTTGTTCTCCTTCACTCCAACAGGGATTTCCTCCAACAGACCTGAAAGAAGACAGATTGCAAGTAAGGGTGGCTGGGATCCAGCCGTCAGCCCTCCGATGCTTAAGTCAGGTCAAAGCAAGAAGAATAGCTAAGCAAAACGGGACAGAGATTAAATGTTGTGTGCGTACCTTTCTCTTAATGGAGTCACCCCCTTTATATAGATCTGAAGCAACCCAATTTGTTACGTAAGATATCAAAATCCCGATGATGTCGCGTACGATACCGAAATCTCGCTGATTTTGTGGGACAATATCCTTATTCTTAGAGGCAAGATCTAACCCGATGACTTCTTCCGATAATCACGTTTCTTGATTTGGAACCACCAGAGAAGATAAGCCCAAAAACCGACCTATGCGGGCTACCGATCGGCGTAGTAATAGTGCTGATTGCTCGTAGTTGGAGTCATAGCTACTGAAAAGGAAGGCGATGCCGAACGGGTGAAGACCGCCGCGCTGGGTGTAACTCTGCTTGATGTCGCAGAGGGATTGACCAAGCCGCTCGACGGGAACCGGGTACTGGAAGTATGAAGACCATCCAAACCAAAAAATGAAGACTCAGGACTATTCTGATGTCGGGAGCTGCTTGTGTCAGGGATGCTCACACCAGTGAGATGCGACCCCTTCTGACGAGCCCGAGCAGAGCTGCTAGCATACGGGAGATGCGACCTCTTCTAAAGAGCACGAGCCGTGCTGCTCGCATACAGGAATGCGACCCCTCTTCTCGAGCACGAGCTTGACTGCTCGAATACGGGATATGCGACCACTTCTGACGAGCACGAGCTCGACTGCTCGCATTTATTATGGCCGCGATCCTGCACTTCTCGATAGACTGTATTTGCCTACAACAGTTAAGATTACTGCTGATTTTCTGGGGATAGGGGATTTATCTGATGAAGCAGATAGTCCTAACTCAATTGGACATCTAGCTGATTACGTTCCCTGATGGTGCTCCCCTGAGATTCGGAGCCATGAATAGAGATAAGCCCAAGACCGGCCTATACGGGCTGCTGGTACTAGAAAAGCAGAGGATACTCAGACTCGGTGGACTGGCCACATTTGGGATGCGACCCCTTCTAATGAGCACGAGCTAAGCTGCTCGCATTTGATATGCGACCCCTTTCAACGAGCACGAGCCGAGCTGCTCGCATTGGGATGCGACCCCTTTCGACGAGCACGAGCCGAGCTGCTCGCATTTGGGATGCGACCCCTTTCTACGAGCATGAGCCGAGCTGCTCGCATTTGGGATGGCTGGCCGCGCCTTCTCTCAATCATTCTTTGATCGTATTTCTTGATGTTCAACTTTATCCTACAACAAATGCCCCCCAAACCCTTGCCGTTGAGGAGCTATGCCAAGGGTTTTATTTCTATGCGTAACCGGCTGTTGGGAAAGAATCACGTGCGAATCATCCGGAGTGATCCTGCATTTATGATGGCCAGCTTTACGCAGCTTTTCGGCTATGAGAGGTGAAGCGTCGCTTGTTAGTGCACTTTTCTGTGGCATACTAGTGCACCTTGTTTGTCAATCACTTACGTTAGTGAGTCTACTGTCGGTTGAGCCTAATGAAGACGAAGACCGAAGACTCAAGTGGCCCCGTTGTATCAAGGAAGAAGATACAGGTAATAGTGATGCCTTGATGTGCCTTAACCTTGACCAAAACCCAACCCCTTTGCTTCTTTGATGACCTTGACCACATTAGGAAACCATTAGTCATCATAGATTGGCCCTACGTGTCCTTGAACATCACCCAAAACATGGCCTTTAGAGAGTGGGTTGGAATGTACAATGTTCAGCAAAATACTGAGCTGAACCAGGCCCGTCCGACCAGTCGGCTAGACTGGTCCGACCGGTCGGCCAGACCAAACAGCAAGCTGTTGTGTTTGCAGGTTTCAGGAGGACCGACCGGTCGTGACCAGTCGGCTAGGCTGGTCCGACCGGTCACGACCGGTCGGACAGACCCCCATTCAGACAGCGTACTCCCTGTCTTCTCTTGGCTTTTGGCCGACCGGTCGGGACCGGTCGGGACAGGTCGGCAGAGCCATTTTCTGCCCGTTTTATGACCGTTGGAGCTCACCTTTCTTATATATGGAGCTCGGTTTTTGGGCATGGTAGAGGGATTTTGAGAGAAGTGAAGCCACCATTGTTGGAGACCATTTGAGGCTCATTCCCAACCTATGCAAGGCATCTTCCTTGTGCTTTAACATAAGATTAGAGCATTCCAAGCTCATGAAGAAGATGACCTTCATCCCCTCTTGATCTCTAGAGTTTGGAGCTTTCTTGATTGGCATATTCTTGTCCAAAACTCTAAGATGGGATCATTGTAGGAGAGAGACTCTAGGCAACCCATTCCCATTAGTTGTAGAGTTCTCAAACCTATCCTCCTAGCACCTTGGGCGTCTCAAAGGCATCACATGCAAGGTGTTTGATCAAGTGTGGCTGAGGCATTGGCGACGCAACGGCAACACGATCGTGGGAGCAAGGGAAGCTGATTGAAGCACGGGAGAGCGGAGATCAAGCAACCCAAACCGGTGTTAAACAAGGGGCTCATCCGACAAGTAAGGTTGTCCTTGTTGAGAGTCCATTTAGAGTTTGTTTGTCGAACTCGTCCTAGGGACGTTAGCCGTTCCTTGGCCCGTTAGCCGGGCCTAAACTAAGTCTCCAGGGGGGAGCCTCCGACAAGGGAGTAAACGTGCGTTGGGTTGAGAGTTATCCTATGTCTAAAACTCCGGTTATGGTTGAGAGGTGCACTGGTAAAACCTCTGTGTAAAGGTTGAGAGGTGAACCTCATTTAAAACCTCCGATAGTGAATGCCGGTGTGCTCAAAGGAGTTGAGTACTTGAACCGGGAGTGGAGTAGACAAGTAGTCGAACCACTATACATCCTTGTGTTTGTGATTGTTCTTGAGCTCATTTATATCTTAGCATTGTTAGTTTAATTGTCTAATTATGATTGCTTGATAGGAATGTATGCTAGGCACTTATTAGGCACAAACACACACAAGACGTACCTTCACTAGTTGTGTAGACTTGAGCTCATTGATCCACTCTCATAAGTCTACACAAGTTGCGTAGGTTAGGATCTTGATTAGTTGAATCATTTATTTACCTATGCATGCTTTAGACTAGGATTGCTTATTGATTAACCATATGCTAGTCTTGTGATTGGACCCACTTAGGCTTGGAAGCCGAAGTGTTATTGCTTACTTTGTTTTATTTGTTTAAAATATGTTAGTAGGCGAAAAGATTTTGCAAAGGTCCTAATCACCCCCTCTTTAGGTCCTTAGACATATCTCCGAGTATCTCTATAAGCGGTTAAACCGCACTTTCATCGCTCGCCACGTACCCCCGAATTTAATGCTCGTGCCTGTTCGACTGTCGTGCCGTATGGGGGGCCGCCGCGTGTCATCCGAATAAAACGATATGATTGTGTATAAATATCAGATCTGCGGAGATTGCCTCATTTTTGAAATTTCACCGCAGAGTTTCAGAAAAACCCTTCTTCTTCTTTCCTTCTATTCCCGGTGTAACCCTCTTTGCAGAGGTATCCCTTCTCTTGCCTTTTCTATTTCTTTCTTCTTGTTTTTTTCTTTTACAATGGTGGGGGTTTCTAATGAAAAGATCATCCCTTTGGGAGATAATACCCTCGATTCTTCTGAATCCAATAATGCCCGAGTACCGGCCGGAAGATATTCCGCCTCCGGTTATTCCTCTATAATGACGGAAGAACAGCTCTCGAGCTTTCGAGAGAGGTATCGGGTTCCAGAATCCGTTATTCTCAAGTTACCTGAGAGAGGGGAGACAACCGATGCACCGCCGCCAAGTTGTGTAGCCTTCTATGAGTATTTTTTCAGGCTGGCGTGTCTTCCCCTTCACCCATTCATCCGAAACTTCCTTCGTACTTATAAGATTGCCCCCGTCCAACTTATCGTAAACGGCTAGCGGGTGCTTATAAGTGCTTTCGTCCTCTAGAAGCAGGCGGGTAATGATGACTTAACCACTGAGGAGTTTTTGAGACTATACCAGCTGAAAAAGGCCCCGGCTACCAAGGGTTGGTACTACCTCTGCTTCTGGCACCAGGACAACTTCATTCTGAGAAACCCCTCTTCCAATTGCCCCGGGTGGAGGAAAAAATGGTTTTACGTCTCCGGCAATTAGGAGTCAGACGTGGGCTCCAACCCCAAAGGCCATAATGTTATCCGCCACTTCGGCGAAGGTGGGTTTGAATTTCTGCCCTTTTGTCTGAAGAAAGTAAAAAGAATTTTTCTTCGCTTACGTCTACTGACGTGCCTTCATATTCTTTTTGCAGGCATCCCGATTGGAGCGAGGCCAAACTTGCGGGGATGACTTAACGAAAAACTTGTGAAGGTCTCCAAGCTTTCAGCGGCCGCACGCAACGTCAATGCTGCCTTAGACACACGTTGTCTCTGCGCCGCGGGCTTGATATCCCAAGAAGAGATGGTGAACGTGAGAGACAAAAGGGGCACGCTGGGAGTGTTCCTCCGTCTGAAGGGCACGACTTCGAAAAGGCAAAAGAAGTCAGCGGCTGAACCTTCAGCTACGCCAGCTCCAGCAGAGGGGTCTGCTCGCGGTGCACAGCCGCATACTACTACCAAAGGGGGGGGGGGGGGGGGGGGGATTGTCACGATCCCTCGCACTTCTGTTGCCCCTCCGACTGGCGCCCATAGCCAGCCGATAATCGAAGTCGTTGACAATTCGCCGAAAGGCGGTCAAACGGAGGGAGGTCTCCCTCCAAGGGAGACATCATGCGAGCCCATCACTGCTCGCGATTCGGCGACACCTGCCTCGGGGGCTACGAATGCTCGCAAGGTAGGCTCCAACGAGATGGTTGTAGCCCAGTCCTCTGGGTCGGAAGTCTTCATCATCCCGCCATACTTGCATCCGATATGCAAGTTTATGTTTGATAATATTTCCCCCAACTCCTTTGGGGGCCTTCCTGGCCAAGTCCAGAGGCTCTCTCCACAGACATAGGAGTGAGATTGATTCAGGTGACAACTTCTCCCCATTTCTCATTCTTTTTTAGTTATTTATGTGGTGGGTTACTCTAATTCTTCTTTCTTTGTCTGAGCAGAGTTTGGATCTCACGCTCCAAGTCAAACGCGACATTGATGCCGCCCGTCGCGTCGTTGATGACGCGGAAAAGAAGAAGAAAGCGATGGAGGGCGAGGTCCAGGGAAGGGACCGCATAATACAGGCCCTGGAAGCCCAAATCGCCAAAATAAATGAGGAGAAGCAGATTCTCCTCGCCAAGATCCAAGCCATGACTGATCGTTTTCAGTCACTGGATCTATAGTTTGCGAAGCTTCAAGAAGTCCATACCAAGTCCGAGAGAGAGAAAGAGATTTTCCGCCAGGACAAGATCTCCCTCGAGGAGCAGCTCAAGGACTCTCGGGCTAAACTTGAGGAGGCCAAGAAGACTCTCGATCAGCTGAAGGATGATTCCATTCACTGGGAGGAGGAAAGAGTGGCCCTTGTCAAGATGGTGTCTGACGAGGGTCCTCATGCCGTCCAGGAGTTCCGAACCTCTTAGCTCTACGACGAGGAGCGTTATGAGGCGTATATCGCTGGTCGCGATTTTGCAGTTAGAGTTATGCAACAAATTGGTCCCTCCTTCAATTTTGAGGAGTTTGAGAGAGTGGCCTTCGAGGTCGCAGCCAGAGAGTGAGTTGCAGCTGAGAATGAGGTCACTGGAGCTACTGATGCCGCACCTGCTCCCGAGATCGGTCCTGAAGCAGAGAGTCGCGAGCCTGCTCAAGACGAGAACGACCGATCTTAGAGTCGTCGCTCTTCTCTCTCTCTCCTTTTTTCTTAGTATTTTGAGAAGAAATTGTATCCATGTAAATTATCTGACTTTTTAGTCATTTTTAATGAAAATTGCTTTTTCCTCAACATCATGTGCTCTTTCTCGCTTAGTTTTCTTTTGTCGATTGCATGTTGAATGCTCGTATACTTAACTCATGTAGTAATGAGTTAGGCTCAATCCGGGGGTCGTGGTGACCATGTCCGCGTGGAGATAGACTGATCTATCGATTGAGACTTCGATTCTACCAAGGGTAGACAATTGGCCAAGAAATGTGTGTATTCTCTTCGGGGCTATTCGGGTCCAATCAAATGGAGTAGCGACCAAAAGACTGATTTTGATTCTACCAAGGGTAGACAATTGGCCAAGAGAACGTATGTATTCTCTTCGGGGCTATTTAGGTCCAATCAAATGGAGTGGCGGCCAAAGACTGATCTTTATTTGAATGTCGTTCAAAAGCACATCGAATTAAGGGAAATACCGTAGTAAATGTTCCACATGCCAAGGGAGATGTACGGGTCTTCCCTGCATATCTTCAAGAAAATAAGTACCGAGTCACACAATTTTGATGACTCGATACGGGTCCTTCCCAATTTGGATCCAGCGAACGAGCAGGATCTCCGAGGTTCTGTCTAAGGACCAAATCGCCGAGCTGGAAAGCTCTAGGTCGGACTTTAGCATTACGATAGCGAGCAATGCGCTGCTGATATGCTGCTACTCGTAGCTGGGAGGCATCCCTCCGCTCTTCCAAGAGGTCGAGATGAAGTCGGAGACCTTCCTGATTACAAGTGGGATCATACTGCTCGATTCGATACGAAGGTACTTGAACTTCAACCGGTCCTACTGCATCGGTGCCGATTGCCAAGGCGAAAGGAGTTTCGCCTGTTGATGTGCGAGTCGTAGTCCTATATGCCCATAAGACTTCTGGCAGGAGTTCTGGCCACATGCCTTTACACTCACCGAGCTTGGTCTTTAAATGATGCTTGATGATTTTATTCACCACTTCAACTTACCCATTTGCCTAAGGATGATATGGGGAAGTGCGGACATTGCGTATCTTCCATTTTTTGCAAAATTCATCGAAAGCGGCGTTGTCGAATTGCTTACGATTATTTGTGATTATAGTGTGGGGGAGCCCATAACGGCATACGATATTTCTCCATACGAACTTAGTGGTCTGTTTCTCGGCAATTCTGGCTAATGGTTCTGCCTCGGCCCATGTTATGAAGTAATCGACCGCTACGATTGCGAACTTATTCTGATCTTTTCCGATAGGTAAGGGCCTGATGATATCGACTCCCCATTGGGCGAAGGGCCAAGGGCTATCCATTAGCGTCATTTGCTCGGACGGTACATGAGGTATAGGAGAATATCGCTGGCACTTGTCACATTTTTTAGAGAATTCGACCGCATCCACCTTCATAGTGGGCCAGTAATATCCTTGCCTCATCGCCTTATATGTTAGAGATCGTCCCCTTGGGTGGCTACCACATGCCCCCTGGTGTATTTCATCTAGAACACGATGTGCTTCTTCTGGGTGAAGACACCTTAAGTAGGGCAAAGAGAAACTCTTACGTAATAAAGTTCCATTTTGTAAAGTATACCTGATAGCTCGATGACAAATTTATCATGCGGATTTCTTGTTGTCTGGAAGATATCCATCCCTGAGATAGAGGACAATGGGGTCCATCCAACATCGAGAGGGGTGGACGGCGATCACTTGCCCAGGAGTTGCTTGGTCGATACTCGGGGTCCGAAGGTACTCGATGGGAATTGAATCTGATAACTCAAATTCTGGTGCAGAGGCGAGTTTTGCCAAAGAATCTGCGAGTTTGTTCTTCTCGCGGGGGATGTGGATTATTTCATAATTCTTCAATTTCACGAGCAGGATGAGCACTCGGCATTTGTATAAGGCCATCCTTTCTTCTTTTGCCTCAAATTCACCGAGTACCTGATTGACTATGAGCTGAGAGTCACTATGACTGAGTAAACTCTGAATCGAGAGGACGTTTGCTAGTTCGAGGCCGACGATCAGAGCCTCATATTCTGCTTCATTATTTGAGATGCGAGAATCGAATCGTAAAGCGTGTTGGAAATGCGACCCGTCTGGAGCAACTTAGAATTAGGCCCGCTCCGCTTCCGGTGGCCCGTGACGATCCATCCACGAAGAGTGACCAGGGTGGCTGGTTGCTGATCGCGGAATTATCATCGGGAGAGGAGTACGTGAATTCGGCGATGAAGTCGGCCACGGCCTGACCTTTGATGGTGGTCATGGGGTAGAACGAAATATTGTGCTCGCTGATCTCGACCGCCCATCTAGTTAATCTCCCTGAAACCTTGGATTTTTGAAGGACCTGCCGTAACGGATGATTTGTTGGTACTAATATAGCTTGGGCTTGGAAGTGAGGTTACAGTTTTTGGGTAGCCGTGACCAAAGCTAGGGCTAACTTCTCCATATCAGAATACCGAGTTTCGGCATCCACCATCGCTCGACTAATATAATAAACGAGCCTTTGTACCCTGTGGTCTTCTCTTATTAAAGCGGCACTAACAGCCGTAGAAGACACAGATAAATAAAGAAGAAGTTGTTCGTGCGCCACAGGTTTCGACAGAACGGGGGGTGCACTCATATATTGCTTCAGTTGTTGGAATGCTTCTTCGCATTGTGGTGTCTACTCCCAATCAAATTTGGCGGTGGCTCGGAGGAGTTTAAAGAAAGGTAAACACTTGTCAGAGGCCCGTGAAATGAACCTGTTCAACGATGCAATGCAACCAGCCAGGTGTTGGACATCCTTGAGAGTGGTCGAGATGAGTCGGAGATTTCATCTTGACCAATGCTTTTATTTTTTCAAGATTTGCCTCAATTCCTTGTTAGCCGACCATAAATTCGAGAAATTTTTCAGCAGACACTCCGAACACACATTTCTCGGGATTTAGCTTCATCTAATTCTTCCTCATCAAGTCGAAGGCTTCTCGAAGATCTGCAAGGTAGTCGTCTTCTACGACACTTTTCACGAGCATGTCGTCGACGTAAACCTCCATATTCCTGCCGATTTGTGTGGCGAATATTTTATTGACGAGGCACTGATAGCTGGCCCCTACATTTTTAAGACCAAAAGGCATTACCTGGTAGCAATACAGGCCTCAGTCAATGATGAAGGCAGTGTGCTGCCTATCGGGTGGATGCATCATGATCTGGTTATAACCGGAATAGGTGTCCATAAAACTGAGCAGGGCATGTCCTGCCGTTGAATCAACCAGCTGGTCGATTCGCGGGGTCGGGAAGCTATCTTTAGGGCATGCTTTGTTCAGATCCGAGTAGTCGATACACATTCTCCACTTGCCATTTGCTTTTCGAACTAGAACCACGTTCGCGACCCACTCTGGGTAGTCAACTTCTTTTATAAAATTGACTGTGAGCAGCTTCTCGACTTCAGCCTTGATTACCATTTGCCTCTCTGCAGTGAAAGCACGTCGACGCTGATGAACAGGTTTATACTTCGGATCAACGTTCAGACGATGTGCTATGACGCTGGGGTCGATGCCCGACATGTCTCTATGAGACCAAGCAAACACATCTTGGTATTCGGTGAGGAAACGGACCAGATTTTCTCGAAAGATGCTGCTTAAAGAGGATCCCACATAGACAACTTTGGACGAGTCATCTTCAGTTAAGTGGATTGCCACTACCTCTTCTCCGGGAGTTCCAAATTGGAGAGCGTTCTCTCTCGAGTCCAACAAGGTAGCCGTCGGAGGACTTGATGGATCTTGTGCCACCATCATGACTGGTGTTGTCTAAGCCTTCTTTTAGTCTTTTACGGCTATCTCATAACACGATCGGGCTTCCCTTTGATTTCCTCGTACAACCCCAACACCATTTGGGGTAGAAAATTTGACACATAAATACAAAGGATGTAAAGCTGCCCCTACCTTGTTAAGGGAAGGTCGACCCAAAATGGCGTTATATGCTGACCTCCGATCTACCACAAGGAAATTAACGAAGACAGTCATTTTCGCTAGACTTTCTCCAAAGGTGACTGGGAGGTCAATGCTTCCTTCCGGTATTACCACCTCGCCCCCGAAGCCGACGAGAGGAGTAGTAACTGGTTTGAGCAGGCTTCTGGCGAGTGCCATTTTGTTGAATGCCTCCAGGTAGAGAATATCAACAAAGCTACCTGTATCCACCATAATACGATGAGTCAGATAATTTGATACCTTTAGCGCAACCACGATGGAGTCTTCGTGAGGGAAGTGAATCCCCTTTGCATCCTCGAGGGAGAAGGAGATTGAAGGATGGCCGAATTCTGACGTGTTGGGCGTCTGTTCCAACCAGTAGATATGTTGGGGCTTCTTAGAAGCCTTACGAGTGTATGCTTTTCTTGAAGCTTGAGAATCTCCCCCGTAAGCCGATCCTCTGGCAATGGTCGGATCTCCCTGGTAGGTTCAATGTCTTCTTGTGAAGTATGATGGTGAGGCGACTTCTTCTGGTGTGGTGGCGCTTCCGCCCTTTTAGGTGATTAGCCTTGACGGATAACATAATCTTGAAGATGACCTTTTCGAATGAGAGCTTCGATGTGATCTCACAGAGATATGCAATCTTGGGTACTGTGCCCACGTTCTTTGTGGAAATAACAAAACTTGCTCTTATCTCTCTTTTCAAGATCAGATTTGATCTTTGCAGGCCATTTCACATATGGTTTATGCTTGATCTCCATCAACACCTTTTCGGGGGATCGGTTGAGAGGAATGTAGTTATGACATTTACCAGAATAAGGCTTCTTGGGAGAGCGGTCCCGTCGATCACGTCGATATTTTTTATTCAGGGGCGAGATTTCCTTCGACTTGCGTTTCTTACCCTGTATGCCATGACGTGCCAAAGCAAGTTCTTCTGCATTGATATATTTCTATGCTTTTGCTTGGAATTCTGTCATGGTTTTAGGAGGGTTCTTATCTAGGGTGAATCTAAATCTCTCGCTTGTAATTCCAGCTATGAGGGCGGTGAGGCCTTTTTCTTCTGTATAGCCTTCATTTTGGATGACTTTTGTAGTGAACCGTACTGTGAATTCCTTTATCGTCTCCTCATGCTGCTGTTTCAAATCCATTAGGTGAGATGCCGGCTTTTTAGTACGGATGCTTCCCATGAATTGAGAGAGGAATAGCTCCGATAGCTGTGCGAAGGACCCGATGGATCGGGGTTTTAGCCCCCGGAACCATGTACGAGCTGCCTCCTTTAAAGTTAGGGAAAAAGCCCTACACATGATTTCTGACCCATGTCCCTCCAGTTCCATAAGAGACCTATACGTTTCCAGGTAGTTCGAGAGGATCGCCAATACCGGTATACGGGGTGATGACGGGCGTGCGATACTTCTTAGGTAAAGGTGCCCCCATGACCTCGGAGGTGAAAGGAGACTCGGATCGATGTATCGACGCCACAGCAGCAGATGATCGATTTGCCTGGTATCGTTGTTCCATGTCATCAAAACGATCATGAATTCTCTTGAGATCTCCTTCCCATGGTAAGTTAAAACCTGACGTTTCGAGGGTGGACCCCTGAGATTGCTGTTGCCGGGAAGTACTGGAGTGTATGGAATGCGGGGGTAGTACAGGGGCTTGATTGTCGATTGATATTCGATTCGATGGAGGATGATTTGGCTGGACTTGTGGTTCATCCGTGAAATGTCTGGAAGCCACTGGTATAGGTTGCACCGGCAACCCTTCGGAAGGTTGTTGCTCGGGCTCCAGGAAATGCTGATCAAGCCGATTAGACAAGGCTTGAAGTCCGGCATTGAGGGTTAGGAGTGTGTTTCCGAGGAGACGCATGACGTCTTCTTGATTCCCGGAAGCATCAAATTGTGGGTTTTGTGATGGTACGTTAGGATCTCCCTGAGGGAGGCCCGTTGAAGTGGTTTGAGGGATAGGCGTTGGTTTGGCAATGTCAGGCGGAGGTAGCGTCTGCCTCGAAGTGGAAGGATGAACTGTCTTTTTGGGAGGCATAGTGGGAGGATTTCGATCAGTGGTGAAAGCGGCTAATCTTGACGATCAAATTGATCCCACAAACAACGCCAATCTGTTTACGTCGGATTTTGTAACAGGGCCCTCCAGACGTTCATCTTCCTCTCAAGTAGTATCCTCCTAAACCTGAAAAAGCACAAAGGAAAACTAAGGGTGGCCGGCGTCCAGCCGTTGGCCCTCCGAAGCTTAAGTTAGATGGGACGTGGAAGTAAGAAGGAAGGACGAGAGTGTGGGACCCAGAGATCATGTATTGTGTACCTTTATCTTCTGTGGAGTCATCTATTTATACAAATCCAAGTGACCCAGTCTATTACGCAATGACTGTTAAGATAACTGCTGATTTTCTGGGGATAGGGGATTTATCCGATGAAGCAGATAGTCCTAACTCAATTGGACATCTAGCTGATTACGTTCCCTGATGGTGCTCCCCTGAGATTTGGAGCCATGAATAGAGATAAGCCCAAGACCGGCCTATACGGGCTGCTGGTACTAGAAAAGCGGAGGATACTCAGACTCGGTGGACTGGTCGCATTTGGGATGTGACCCCTTCTGACAAGCACGAGTTGAGCTGCTCGCATTTGGGATGCGACCCCTTTCAATGAGCACGAGCCGAGCTGCTCGCATTTGGGATGCGACCCCTTTCGACGAGCATGAGCCGAGCTGCTCGCATTTGGGATGGCTGGCTGTGCCTTCTCTCAATCATTCTTTGATCGTATTTCTTGATGGTCAACTTTATCCTACAACATGGGGATGAATAGGGGGAGAAGAAGAGTAAGGTTTAGAAAGATAAAACCTGATTTGAGAACTTAAGATCCTTATGTCCTCTTCAAGTTCCTAAAATCCCTGCAAAGAGAAAAATCAAAATAAAACAAACTAAGTTAGTACTATTCCTAAAAATTTTAATAGAAACTATCTTCAGAAATTCTGTTAAAACCGTCGAAGTCCCCGACAACTGCGTCAAAAACTTGTTCGCTTCCCCAAGTGTAGGGTTGCGATGTAGTAATAATCTCGGTAAGACCGAGGTCGATCCACAAGGACTTATGTAGGAATTCACAAAACACTTCCAATAGTTCTACTGAAGAGCTAACTAACAGATTTGTAAAAGATTGATGTAGATAGTAACGTTGAATTAAACTGAAGGTAAACAATTAACAAAAGGCACTAGGGGTTCAAGGATCCACTTGTAGCAATCCTTGATGCTCAATTCGCTGCGATTTCTTACTTTCTCAACCAGAATCGAAATTAAGTTCTATCTAGTCGGATGATAGAGCAGTTAAAACAATCAATCTGACATATGTATGATCCATGTATATGATTCACTTAATGCAAGCTAGGACATGAGCATACTCAATTGCATAAGTCAGTCCTAATTCCAATAGGTTAAGATCATAATCATAATCATCATTAAACTGAAATTGCGGTTTTACCGCTTGTAGAGATACTCGGAGATATGTCTAAGGACCTAGAGGGGGTGATATGGACCTTTTTCAAATTCTTTTCACCTACTTATGCAATTCAATAAAATAAGCTTTGTAAGCAAGAACACCTCGGCTTCCAAGCCTTGGTGGGTCCAATCAAAAGACTAGCAAGAGGATAAGCAATAAACAAACCTAGTCTAAGCATGCATAGGAAGTAAATGATACAACTAATCAAGCTCCTAACCTATGCATCTTGTGTAGACTTATGAGAGTGGATCAATGAGCTCAAGTCTACACAAGCAGTGAAGGTACATCTTGTGTGGGGATGCCTATAAAGTGCCTAGCATGCATTCCTATCAATCATTCATAATTAAGCAATTAAACTAACAATGCAAAGATAGAATGTGCTCAAGAACAATCACAAACACAAGGATGTATAGTGGTTCGACTACATGTCTACTCCACTCCCGGTTCAAGTACTCAACCCCTTTGAGCACACCGGCATTCACTATCGGAGGTTTTAAATGAGGTTCACCTCTCAACCTTTACACGGAGGTTTTATCGGTTCACCTCTCAACCGTATCCGGAGTTTTAGACAAAGGCTAACTCTCAACCTTATCGCACGTTTACTCCCGTGTCGGAGGCTCCCCCTTGGAGACTTAGTTTAGGCCCGGCAGACGGGCCAAGGAATGGCTAACGTCCCTAAGGCGAGTTGACAAACAAACTCTAAAATGGACTCTCAAATAAGACAACCTACTTGTCGGATGAGCCCCTTGTTTAGCGCCGGATTGGGTTGCTTGATCTCCGCTCTCCCGTGCTTCAATCAGCTTCCCTTTGCTCCCTTGATCGTGCCGCCGTTGCGTCGCCAATGCCTCAGCCACATTCGATCAAACACCTTGCATGCGATGCCTTGAAATGCCCAAGGTGCTAGGAGGATAGGTTTAAGAGCTCTACAACTTAGTGGGAATGGGTTGCCTAGAGTCTCTTACCTACAACGATCTCATCTTCGAGTTTAGGACATGGATTTGCCAATCAAGAAGCTTCCTAACTCTAGAGATCAAGAGGGGATGAAGGTCATCTTCTTCATGCGCTTGGAATGTTCTTAATCTTGTGTTAAAGCACAAGGAAGATGCCTTCCATAGGTCAAGGAATAAGCCTCAAAAGAACTCCTTCAATGGTGGCTTTCCTTCCTCAAAAATCCCTCAACTAATGCCCAAAACCGGAGCTCTTTATGTAGGAAACGAGAGCCCCAACGGTCATAAAACGGGCATAAAACGGTCATAAAACGACCTGTCCCGACCGGTCATGACCGGTCGGACTCCCCTGCTGGAGGGTCATATCAATGCAGGGCAACTACATGGGCCGACCGGTCATGACCGGTCGGACCCCCTCACTGGACAGCCAAAGCTCATCAGGCCGACCGGTCATGACCGGTCGGCCACTCTTTCTGGACAGGTAGGAACCCCCAGGCCGACCGGTCATGACCGATCGGCTACCTTTGCTGGACGGGCTGAATATAATAGGCCGACCGGTCATGACCGGTCGGCCACTCCTGCTGGCCTCCTTTGATTTGTAAAGGCCGACCGGTCATGACCGGTCGGCTGGCCATTGCATAGCCTGGTTCCCTTATGCATTGAGCTGACCTCCACTCTCTCCAGCTTGATCATTTAGACCTAGGTTAGGGTGATCAAAAGGGACACCTAGGGTCTATCTATGATGCCTAAATGGTTCTAAATATGGTCAAGGTCATCAAAGATACAAAGGGGTTAGGTTTTGGTCGAGGTTAAGGCACCAAGGCATCTCATTTACCTGAAACTTCTTCCTTGATGCGGCTGGACGTCTTGAGTCTTCGGTCTTCATCTTCTTTGGGCTCAACCGACTCTAGACTCACTGACGTAAGTGATTGACAAACAAGGTGCACTAGTATGCCACGGAAAAGTGCACTAACATAAACGCTGTCACTAAGCATAATTAGATCATGATTTGAACTTGATCCAAATCACATACCCAATCTCACATAATCTAGAAATTCCAGAAAAATAGACTTTTGGTATCATAGATCATAGATCTAGAGCGTATTCCAATTCCTCGGATCATATAGGTCTAGACTAGTTCAAAACAATCAAGAACTCAAGCAATTCTTCCAAACATCCATGAGTCATCATAAGATTAAGAAAAACTACTTAGAACTTTATTTAAACTTCAAACCATTGTTCTTCAATAAAATTCCAACTTGAAACCAAATCAAATGAATTGAAACATCTTAGATTCACTACAAGCTTCACCTCTTAGCCCTAGCTAAGAGGTTTAGCCATTCATGATCCAAGGAAACGTGAAAACAACTAAACAAAGCATAAACTAGAAAACCAAAGTAGAAGGAGTTGTAGAATTCCGAAATTGACTTCCGCCGTCTCCCACCGTGCTCAATCCCTCCTAGCATGCCCTAGGAAGAGCCCCTAGGTGTCCTTTAATAGTGGGGAAGCTCTGCTGCGTCAGAATCATCTAGAAATTGCGTAAGGATACGCACTGCGCAAGAATTTTCAGAACAAAAATAGAAAGCTTGCTATCTTACGCAGAGCCGACTGATCGTGATCGGTCGGACTGGCTTGGCCGACCGGTCTTCACCGGTCGGACTGGCTTATCAATTCGTCCAGCGTGCTCAGAGAGGAGGGCGACCTGTTGGCCGACTGGCCTCTACCGGTCGGACCAATTAAACTTGAGTCTAGGGAGCTCTAGAGCTGTGGCCGACCGGTCTTGACCGGTCAGGGCTCACATGCTGACCGGTCACGACCGGTCGGACCTTCTTCATTTCATCTTTTCTTCCTTTCTTTCCTCTTCTTTCTCTTCTACTTGATTTCTTTTTTCTTTGGTCCTCTTTCAACCTTCATCTAATTGTTTTAAATGAATCATTTTGGTCTCCAATTGGGTTAAGTCCACTCTCATTCCTACAATCACAAAACATGCATTAGATAGGCCTTTTAAACATGAAAACCATACATATAATATGATGTAATGGTCAATGCAATGTATAAATTGGAGATTCAACAGTGGTCTATGTGCATTGCACTTGAGGAACAAGCAACTTTATAGGTATGTTGACTGAAAACCCTCAAAATTCCCTCATCCAAAGATGTAAAACTACGGCACTTAACCGTGTGAGACTCATCTTGGTCGCTGACGTAAAATGGGTCGGGTGCCTTACCAGCAGTAGAAGTTGGAAGTGGATGAAAATTCCTTACCTTTCCCTGTATTTAAGAAAATCCAATAAAATACAAAAACATTGCAAAATCATCTTTTAAAAATCACAAAAATATTTTTCTTGTTTTCAATAACACTGATCTTCATCCTGACCACTCAGGTAAAGATTCGAATCAAATACCTGCAAAAAAATCACAAAAATTGTCACTATCCCCAACAAAGCACTTTAGGAGTCTCAAACTCCACTCACCCACTTCACAGTTTGGGATGACAGATTCAATCGCCAGCAAATTGGAATCTTGACCAAAACTAGCGACCAAACATCATCCCAATCACATCCATTCCCTAGAAGAATATCTTGAGGTTGCAACCTAAAACCTCTTTCATCCACTCCCAGCAACAAATACAACAAAATATTGGGACGATGGACCTGATCGACCACGGGTCGGGATCTTGACCAACCTGCTGACCGAACATCCGCACTAAAAAGAAAATCTCCAAGGGGAGCAAAACCCTACAAGCAATCAGCTCAAGTTCTCTACATCCTCAGCAAAAGCCAAATCATTGGATGGGAAAAGAATGAGCCAAACCATGCACCCATCATCAAATATGCATTTGCATGCATAGCATCCATCGCATCAATCATCATGTTTACCTGCTTTCAAAATAAAGTCGGTTAGCCAAAGACCCCACAGGCATCCCTAGTGGAGGCGTGTGCAAGCCAGATTTTGTTTCCGAAAAGACAAAAAATATTATATATATATATATATATATATATATATATATATATATATATATATATATATATATATATATATATATATATATATATCCCTATTTGTAAATAAAAACCCCATGGAGTATCACTCCTCAAGTGGGTATCTTTTCAAAATCCAAAAACATTTTCTCAATAGAGCGTTCGACCTCCACAATATTAAGGGATCTCCCATATCTCTGGGTAGGAATCGACGCAAAAATCAAATAAGAGCCGATATCTCGTGGTTTCCCCGGAGATCATCGGATCCAATGCACTCAAAGTACGGTCGGCCTTAACTCCAGTGTTAGGACGGTCGTACCAATGCCAAGATACGAAAAGATGAAAGCCAAAAGGCTTAGTCAAAGAAACCATCTGAACGGTGAAAAAAATGAATTGTAACCCAAGTATCAAAATCAGCAAGTTTGGTGGGAAAAGTTCACCCACACATACCTAGGCGTGGATGCCTGAAGTACCTTGATTGAGTCCAAGTCAATGTAGTGGATTACCTGTAGACACCCCACCTTCTGCTACAAGGATGGTTGAGATAGCTGAATGAATGGAAGTCCATACCCCTAAACCTTATGTCCAAACTCAGCCAAACTTGGCCTTGCAAGCCCCAATCCATAGCCTAACTTAAGCCTTGAACCCAATCAACTCACCCCTAAACATCAGCCTGAAAAACCCCATAAGAAAAACCAGTCCAAAAATCCCAAAAAAGTCAAACTTGATGAGTCAGCCCCCTGAGTCAAATCATCGAGTCAACTCACCGTGTCAGTCCAGCCCTTGCACCTACTCAACTCACCTTGTCAAACTCATTTTTAAAACCCAGTTGACTCACCTGGTTTCGAGCCTCAGCTTCGGAGCAACTCTGAACCTCGAACCTGGGGCTTTCTTGCTTTAGGTTCGGAGGCCGTACGCTCCGAGGCTGAAGTAAGGAGTCCATACGGGGCTTATTTACAAGTGCTACTGTTGAGCTCTTAATTGTGCATATTCTAACCCCAATTCATCACTAATTGTGCGTGGTTTTCATGATTCAAAGGCTAATTAAATGCATGTTTTGTAATTACAGGAATGAGAGTGGACTCTGTTGAACTTCCAATTTATACATTGCATTGCCCTCTACATGACATGGTTTGCATGATTTTCATGATTTAAAGGCCCATCTAACGCATGTTTTGTGATTGTAGGGATGAGAGCGGACTTCACTCAATTAGGGACCAAAAGAATACATTTAGAGCCATTGGATGAAGGTTGAAAGAGGACCAAAGAAAGAAGAAAGTAAGGAGAAGAGAGAGAAGAAGAAAGAGGAGAAAAGAAAGGAAGAAAAATGAAATTGAAGAAGGACTGACCGGTCTTGACCGGTCGTCCATGCACGCTGGACAAATTGAAGAAGGACCGACCGATCTTGACCGGTCGGCCATGCACGCTGGACAAATTGAAGAGGGACCGACCTAGTCTTGACCGGTCGGCTATGCACGCTGGACTGACTCTAAGACTAGCCCGACCGGTCGTGACCGGTCGGCCAGACCAGTCCTGACCGGTCAGCTCTGCGTAAACAGAGACCTTTCTAAAATGGGACTCCGAAATTTTCTGCGCACTGCGTAACCTTGCGCGGATTCTGGATGTTTCCGACGCAAGGGAGCTTTCTTACTATAAAAGGACACCTAGGGGCTCTTCCTAGGTCATCATAGAAGCTAAGGGACGTGGTTCTAGGGAGAGGAAGCTGTCGTGGAGCGTCTGTAACTCTCCAATTTCTGATTTTTTCAGTTTTTATGCTTTTATTATGAGTTCTAGTTGTAGTATGACAATGCTCGGCTAGAATCTCTCAGCTAAGGCTGAGAGGTGAAGCTTGTAGCTAATTTCATGTTTGATTTAAGCTAATTCAAGTACTTTTTAATTCAAGTTTGGATTTTTTTCATGTTCTAGTTCTTAAAAGTGGTAGTTTGAGATGTTTTATGAGAGTTCATGTGCTCCGGACATGAATTCCTTACAATTCTCTGAGATTATCATATAATGCTTGTTTAGATTCGAATCATAGTAATCCTTGAGCAGGCCATAGTCCATAGGCATGGCTGTTACTCCGAAGGCTATGGTTTTGAATTCTATATTGATTGAATGGGACTAGAACTTGGAAGTTCAACTTGATTTGGATTGAATGTGTGTGAATGCTTTATTTTCCAACTAGATGAGAGATAGGACTTCAAATCTAGTTGTGTTCTCTACTTGGATTGATTGAATTGACATGGGATTGCTACAAGTGGATCCTTGAATGCCTTAGTACTTTAAATCACTGAATTTCCATTAAGTTACTGTTTTAGTTCAATTACCGAATTAAATCTGATTTTCTTGCAAAACTGAGTTGCTGGAATAGTTTGGAAGTTGTTTTTATTTCCCTGTGGATCGACCTCGGTCTTACCGAGTTTTATTACTACATCGCAGCCTTACACTTGAGGCGAGCGAACAGACTCCACCTAATTGAAGATGAAAAGGTCCATTTAGAACCATTGGAATGAAGATCAAGGAGGACCAAAGAAAGAAGGAAGCAAAGAGAGAAGAAAAGAAGAAGAACATGAAGAAGCAATGGCCACGACCGGTCGTCCGACCGGTCGGCCAAGGGAGCCAGACCGGTCAAGACCGGTCGGCCAACCCTATGTACACACTGGACGAAGACCAATGCAGTCCGACCGGTCACGACCGGTCGGCCAGAAGAAATTTTTATTCTAGAAGCTTGCTGGACTGATTCCAATAGACAGTCCGACCGGTCGTCCGACCGGTCGGCCAAGTGTTTAAAACAGAAACGTTCCGTTTTCAGTCCGATTTTCTCTGCGCACTGCGTAAGTGTTACGTAAATTCTCGAATCTTCTGAAGTTGCGGAGCCTCCCCACTATAAAAGGACACCTAGGGATTGTTCCTAGGGTATCTTAGAAGGGTTTAAGCAAGGTTGAAATCCACTTCCCCCACCTCCAACCTTGCTTAAACCCTTCTAAGATACCCTAGGAACAATCCCTAGGTGTCCTTTTATAGTGGGGAGGCTCCGCAACTTCAGAAGATTCGAGAATTTGCGTAACACTTACGCAGTGCGCAGAGAAAATCGGACTGAAAACTGGAACGATTCTGTTTTAAACACTTGGCCGACCGGTCGGACGACCGATCGAACTGGCTATTTAAATCAGTCCAGCAAGATTGTTTTGCTGTTTTTATGCTTTTCATAGTTGTTTCATGTTTCCTTAGATCATGAGCAGCTAAACCTCTTAGCTAGGGCTAAGAGGTGAAGCTTGTAGTGGATCTAAGATGTTTCAATTCGTTCTAAGTTGGTTTTAAGTTTGGAATTCATGTTTATGAACAATGGTTTGAAGTTTATACAAGTTCTAAGTAGTTTTTCTTAGTCTTATGATGACTCATGGATGTTTGGGAGAATTACCTAAGTTCTTAATTGTTTTGAATTAGTCTAGACCTGTATGATCTGAGGAATTGGAGTACGCTCTAGTACTATGATCTTCATATGGGGACTTCCTACCAAAGTTCTACTTTCCTGGTTTTCTGAATTATGTAGGGGACTGTGCATGTGATTTGAATCAAGTTCACATTGTAATCTAGCCTTGTCTTGTGACAGGACTTGAGGATGGTTATGATTGTGATCTGAGCCTATTGGAATTGGGACTGACCTATGCAATTGAGCATGCTCAGCCTAGCTTACATTGAGTGAATCATATGCATTGGACTTACATATGACAGATTGTTTGGTTTAACAGCTCTATCATCCGGCTAGATAGATCTTAATATCGATTCTAGTTGAGAAAGTAAGAAACCATAGCGAATTGAGCATCAAGGATTGCTACAAGTGGATCCTTGAACCCCTAGTGCCTTTTTATAATTGTTTACCTTCAAGTTAGTTAAAATTGTTACTCACATCAATCTCATACAAAATCTAGTTGTTAGCTCTCAATAGACACTATTGGAAGTGTTTGTGAATTTCTACACAAGTCCCTGTGGATCGACCTCGGTCTTACCAAGTTTATTACTACATCGCAACCCTACACTTGGGGAAGCGAACAAGTTTTTGGCGCCGTTGCCGGGGACTTTAACGGTTTTTTTACAAATTTCTAAAAGTAGTATCTATTTAGGATTTTTAGGATTTTAGGACTAACTTAGTTTGTTTTATTTGATTTTTCTTTTTTCAAGGATTTCTAGGAAGCTGAAGAAGATACAAGGATTTCAAGTGCCGAATCAGGTTCTATCTTTCTAAACCTTACTCTTCTCCTTCTCCTATTCATTCCTATCATATTCATCTCTTGTAGAGTGGGTGGAGACTCCTTTTGGATCTCTGAAAGGTAGGCCTTGTGCCACCTGGATTCCTATTGGTCGGCTCTGCCGTCTTGGATCACCTTGTGCTCAGAGATTTCTTTTCTCACCTCTACTCCTCTTTCTTTTTTTTCTGCACTTTTTCTTAAAGGATTCAAAGAGTGGGTGGGGAGTTCTCTGAACCCCTATTGACCAGGAGAAATCGGTCTCTATCCTTGCTTCTGGCTTAGCCATTGCAAGACACCTTGTGCTTCGGTCTTAGAGAAGAGTAAAGAAAGGGAGGAAGAATTCTTCTTTCTCTTTGTTTCATATTTTTTTGTTTTACATGCCACATTGGGTTCGGGATTCCAATAACCGACTCATAAGTGAAGGGGGAATAGTAGAAGGAATTGACAAAGAGCCACGTGCTAGGAGACATCTAAACTCTCCAATTTTGTCTGAAAACATGGCTGCAAATCAACCTAATCCGATGGCCAATCTAGGCCAAAACCAAACTGAAACGGGAGAGAATGTGGTTTAGAATGTTCCCCGACCAAGAACTTTACGTGATTTCTTGCAACCAGCAAGAGCGAGCACTCCCTCATGCATAGTTTTTCCACAAAATGCAGGGAATGTGGATTTGAAACCGGGAGTGATCCAACTTCTCCCTAAATTCCATAGACTAGACAGTGAAAGTGCCTATCAACACCTTAAGGAGTTTGATGAGGTAATAACCACCATGCACTTTGCTAATGTGACTGATGATGTGGTGAGACTCAAATTCTTCCCTTTTACTCTTAAAGATAAAGCTAAAAGTTGGCTTCATGCATTAAGGCCAAGATCAATTAGTGCATGGACTGATATGCACAGGGAATTTATAAAAAAATTCTTCCCTACTCACAAAACGAACATGTTGAAGCGCCTTATCATGAACTTTGCCCAAAAGGAAGATGAGACCTTCTTCCAATGTTGGGAGAGGTTCAAGGACTTATTAAATGCATGCCCACATCATGGCTATGAAATTTGGCGAGTTATAAACTTTTTCTATGAAGGACTGACTTCACCCATGCGCCAATTTTTAGAGATGATGTGTAATGGGGAGTTCATGAATAAGGAGGCTGGTGAAGCATGGGATTATTTGGAAGAATTGGCTGAGAATACACAGTCTTGGGATACATCAAAACCAACAAATTCCAAGACTGGCCAACAAAAGGAAAGAGGGGGAATGTATGTCTTATCAGAAGAGGATAGCATAAGTGCACTGGTGGCTAGCCTCACAAGAAAGGTCGAAGCCATGGAATTAAGGAAAGGAGAGACGATAAACTCTAATGACGTTGAAACTGTTTGTGGAATTTGTGCCGGAAATCAACATGCAACACAAGATTGTCCCTCAATTTCAGCAGTTCAAGGCATCTTACAAGAACAAGCAAATGCCATAAACAGTTATCAACGACAATTTGGTGCTCCAAACTCAAACACGTATGATTCTAGTTGGAAGAACCATCCCAACTTCAGTTGGAGGAATGGACCCACTGCGAATGCAACCAAGATCCCTCAAGCTCAACCTATACTAGGTCCATCTCTAGTCATTACTCCAAAAGTTACAGCTAGAGGAGATGTTGGGTGCATTTGTATCAGTCCAAGCTAAGTATAACAAGACCAATTCTCTGAAAATAGATGGCTTCATGTAAGATCAATTAAAATTTAATGAAAATACAACCCAAGCCATCAATGACTTAAAACCTCAATGGCTAGGGTTGAATCTCACCTCAGTGCTAGGGAGAAAGGCACACTTCCTGCCCAACCTCTTCCTAACCCAAGGATCCAATTTGAGATACAAGATACAAGCTCATCTTCCCAACATATGGAGCATGTTCAAGCTATCACCACTTTGCGAAGTGGGAAAATAATTGATAAATCTAATCTGGTGAAGGCCCCACAGCCTAATGATCCGAAAATTTCCAAAGAGGATGATAACCTTAACAACACTCCACAAGAGAAAGAACCGAAAAGGCAATACAAGCCGGTTGCCTCGTTTCCCCAAAGGTTGATTTCATCCCAAACCTTTAGACAAAAATCTGGAAATTTTAGAGGTTTTCAAGCAGGTGAAGATCAACATCCCATTGTTGGATGCCATTAAACAAATACCGTCATATGCTAAGTTTTTAAAGAATCTTTGCACGATAAAAAGAAAAATACATGTGCAAAAGAAGGCATTTTTTACAGAGAATGTAAGCGCCATTATAAATCACGGGATGCCCAAGAAATACAAAGATCCTGGTAGTCCGACAATATCATGCATAATTGGAGACTACCGGGTGAAGCATGCCTTACTTGATCTAGGAGCAAGTGTAAACTTAATACCCTTTTCAGTCTATGAACAATTGGGTTTAGGTGAATTAAAACCCACCAAAACCACATTACAACTCGCTGACCGATCGATTCGTATTCCGAGGGGGGTGATTGAGGACGTTCTTGTCCAAGTTGACAAGGTCTACCACCCAGTGGACTTCATTGTCTTGGACACGCAACCCATGGTTAATATTGGCCCTCAAATTCCTGTCATACTTGGCCGCCCATTCCTAGCTACATCAAACGCTATCATAAATTGTAGGAGTGGGGTCATACAAATGTCCTTTGGTAATATGACGATTGAGTTAAGTGCGTTCAATGTTGACAACCAACAAGAGGATGAAGATGAAGAGGTCCACATAATAAACATGATCAATTCTATCGTGGAAGATGTGTCCCTCTCAACTCCTTACCCCAGTCACTTAGAAGAAGATGTAGCCTATTCTCTTGATAAGAATGTTGATGTGATAGGGGACATTGTCACACCTTTTGAGTCGGTATTGGCACATAACGTTAGCCAAGAGAAGGATGTGGAAACAACACTTTGTTGTACTGAGAAATCAATTCATATTTCCACACCTCTATGGATCATGCATACTGACCCCTACCAACCCTGGGATGATCCATATTTGCAAAATCAATGCCCAGGAAAATCTGAATGGAGACATATTTTTTCTGCTAAATATGACGATGTCTCCTCTTATACATGTGGTGAAAACATTAATGAACCCACTGAAATTCTTTTTTGGAATCTTCAGTGGCTTATCTGGATCACTCACACACATGTGTATTGTAATGCAGGATATTAGATGACGTTATTGCAAAACCTTTTGATCTAACTAATGATTCTGCTTGACTTTATGCTTTTGGATGAGTTGTTAGAATTGATCTCCTAGTCTGACGGAGGTATAGAGTAGTTAGGATTAGGATTTTGTTGCTTTTGTTTGCTTTCGCTTAGGTTTGTTAGAAGGAGGAAGAATTCCACTTTTCACTTTTTCAGGTACTCTCATTCCTCACTCCCTTTTATTTTCAAATTGCTCTCATGTTTTGCTTATTGCACATTTTTTTACATTGAGGACAATGCAAGATTTGGTTGGGGGGTGTAGGATCACTTGGATGAATCCAGCGTTTTGTAACATTTCAAGCAATTATGTGGAAATTTTTTGATTTTTCAAAAAAAATTCAAAACTCTTTTGGAAAACTTTGATTCTATGCACTCAGGATGATATGAGCATAAGAAGAGGAGATATGAAGTGTATGAGGTTGTAAATCTTGATCTTCTCTTAGCATAATGGTTTTATATGAGAATTCCCCTAATTCTGTGATTGATAGAAAATCTGAACACTTTTACACCTAGTCCACATTACACGATTTTCATGATTTGAAAGGATTAGGTGATTTGTGGATTAGCTAGACTTTGATTTGAGGTATTGAGAAACCAGGCTGGGGTACTTTGTCTATCCTTGTCCATGGGAAAACAATGCAAGATATGGATTTCTAAAAATCCTATCTAAATTAAAAGAAAAAGGAAAATGAAGGATGAAATTGAGAATGATGGAAAAATGGTGGAAAATTCCGATTAGGGCTACCTACTACCAACCGGGGGATGGTCTACCAGTAACCAAAGCCGGAAATGGGACGTAGTGTGAAAGTTGTCGGAAGGACGGTAAGGCAAATTCTTGTCATTGGCTTGATGTGGCTCTATAGTACCGTGAGATCTATAGTCTGATTGATCTATGAAGAAGATAATCCTAGAAACTCATGAGATGAATTTTCACTATCCACACTAGATTAAATTTGTTCAAGTTCTTCTATTTATCAACCAATCAACGGGAATTTCATATGAATGCTTATCATGTCTTGAGGGTTACAGTTTTAACTTCTGTCACCAATTATTTCTGAATCTTACACTTGTATGTCTTGGGATGTATAGAAGAATGGTTTCTGAAAGAGAGTTGAGTTTTGAAGAATGGAATTAGCTTCACGCATATTTTGCTCGGGACTAGCAAAATGCTGGTTGGGGGGTGTGTTGAGCTCTTAATTGTGCATATTCTAACCCCAATTCATCACTCATTGTGCGAGGTTTTCATGATTCAAAGGCTAATTAAATGCATGTTTTGTAATTACAAGAATGAGAGTGGACTCCACCTAATTGAAGATGAAAAGGTCCATTTAGAACCATTGGAATGAAGATCAAGGAGGACTAAAGAAAGAAGGAAGCAAAGAGAGAAGAAAAGAAGAAGAACATGAAGAAGCAATGGCCACGACCAGTCGTCCGACCGGTGGGCCAAGGGAGCCAGACCGGTCGGCCAACCTTGTGTACACACTGGACGAAGAACAATGCAGTCCGACCGGTCGCGACCGGTCGGCCAGAAGAAAATTTTAATCTAGAAGCTTGCTGGACTGATTCCAATAGCTAGTCCGACCGGTCGTGACCGGTCGGCCAGCCAGTCTGACCGGTCGGACGACCGGTCGGCCAAGTGTTTAAAACAGAAACTTTCATTTTTAGTTCGATATTCTCTGTGCACTGCGTAAGTGTTACGCAAATTCTTGAATCTTCTGAAGTTGCGGAGACTCCCCACTATAAAAGGACACCTAGGGATCGTTCCTAGGGTATCTTAGAAGGGTTTAAGCAAGGTTGGAGGCCGGGGGAAGTGGATTTCAGAGTTCCGTAACTCCTAGTTTGTTTTGCTGTTTTTATGCTTTTCATAGTTGTTTCATGTTTCCTTAAATCATGAGCAGCTAAACCTCTTAGCTAGGGCTAAGAGGTGAAGCTTGTAGTGGATCTAAGATGTTTCAATTCGTTCTAAGTTGGTTTTAAGTTTGGAATTCATGTTTATGAACAATGGTTTGAAGTTTATACAAGTTCTAAGTAGTTTTTCTTAGTCTTATGATGACTCATGGATGTTTGGGAGAATTACTTAAGTTCTTAATTGTTTGAATTAGTCTAGACCTGTATGATCCGAGGAATTGGAGTACGCTCTAGTACTATGATCTTCATATGAGGACTTCCGACCAAAGTTCTACTTTCCTAGTTTTCTGAATTATGTAGGGGACTGTGCATGTGATTTGAATCAAGTTCACATTATAATCTAGACTTGTCTTATGACAGGACTTGAGGATGGTTATGATTGTGATCTGAGCCTATTGGAATTGGGACTGACCTATGCAATTGAGCATGCTCAGCCTAGCTTGCATTGAGTGAATCATATGCATTGGACTTACATATGACAGATTGTTTGGTTTAACAGCTCTATCATCCGGCTAGATAGTCTTAATATCGATTCTAGTTGAGAAAGTAAGAAACCACAACGAATTGAGCATCAAGGATTGCTACAAGTGGATCCTTGAACCCCTAGTGCCTTTTTATAATTGTTTACCTTCAAGTTAGTTAAAATTGTTACTCACATCAATCTCATACAAAATCTGGTTGTTCGCTCTCAATAGACACTATTGGAAGTGTTTGTGAATTTCTACACAAGTCCCTGTGGATCGACCTCGGTCTTACCGAGTTTATTACTACATCGCAACCCTACACTTGGGGAAGCGAACAGCTGCCATCCTTCGCAGCTATAAATACCCCATTCCTTTTTCGTTTCTAGCATCCCTCAACATCCCAGAAAACCCGTTAATTTCGAGTCCATCTCCACTTCCCTTAGCCCATTCCTCCACTAAGGAGAAGCCCGAGTGAGAAGAGTCTACCCTTAGTCCAGCCCAGCCTGACCCTGGTTTAAGCCTCTCAAGCTGCCTAAGTCCCCATATTAGCCTCTCGAAGCAAACATTTGCGATACTTCCGTCCATCCAGTTATTTCAATACCAGCATCATCTCATTTGCATTTAGCATAGTGCAACATTTATTATTCTTCCAACCCCCTTACTTATCATTCCACTCAAAGCACTTGATTAGGTCTTAGCGTATGCTCTAAAGTTTGCAGTTTGCTTGGAATTCATTTATCAGAAACTTTGATCGATCAAACACATAGCATGCATCTCGCATAAAGCACCTGTCAGTTCGAGCATATGCTCTGGGCTTGCCTGTTAATGGAAACCTGCCCATCAGAAACTCTTACTGTTCAGACCCACATTCATGCATCATATCATTTATGAGAATGTACGAGGATTAAATCAAACTTTCAAGTATCAGTTTGATTCTATGAAGTAAAGATCGTACTTCGATACGGGCAGAGTGGGTGCCTAACACCTTCCCACCCTGTAACCATGATCCCTTACCTCGAATCTCTGACCGCAGATAAAAAAGAATCATTTCAGAGGAAGAAACTTTTGGATTCCCTTCTCTAACGTTTCTACGGGGTCTAGTCGACTATAAATTCGATGTAACTGGCTAGTAGCGACTCTGGTCTTATACGTACTCATCCAATATACCCGATAACATGACAACAGAAAAAGCCCTCGAGAAAAAGGTGAGCAAGTGGCATAACAGTGATTTACGCAACCCATTTTCGAAAGGGAGGGTCGGAAGTGCGAAAAGGCGAGTGTCCACATCGGCCAATAGGTCAAATTACGCCCGAAGGACAATTTTTATCAAGTGGAGCTTGCTGTCCATTCTAGGCCTCTTGGCGACTGGTTGGACGACCTGGTCTGAGCATGATTTTCTGTTATACATTCTATCGCGTTTTGCAGCTGTTCATGCAACCTCTGAGGCCATTCTTCAGGGGATCTGTTGGGACACCTAGGGCCAATCTAAGATGACTAAGGGTATCCTAATGGTCATAGTCATCTAAAGGTTATGGTTTTGGGTAAGTTCAATGCTAAAGGCTCACCAAGGCTCTCTTTTACCTGTTTCTTCTTCCTTGATGTAGCTAGGTCCATCTTGAGTCTTCGGTCTTCGTCGTCATTAAGCTTAATCGACCACTGAACTAAGTGATTGACAAACAAGGTGCACTAGCATGCCACAGAAAAGTACATTAACAATCTCTCCCTTTGTCAATTACTTATAAAAACCTAACCTACCAAAAAAAATACATGAACAAGAGATTACATTGATAATGAAATAAATACAGGACTCTTGACATGCCTAACTAAACATCTCCTCTTCAGTTTGCTCCCCCATAACCTGTTAATCCCTGCATCACAAAACATAGCAAACTAGTTTTAGTGGGACTTGATCTTTCTACCCCTTTTTATCAATAATTGATAAACTATTCTCTCCCTCTTAATGATAGATCAATTAAGGTTAAGGTAAGAGTAGATACTATGTCGCAGTTATAACTATAAGCACATGCTATAGGGTGCATGAACTTTAAAACATGGAGCATGCTAAGGAACATGATTAACAATAAAATAGTAACTATCTAAGCATAGTTAATCATGCATAATTGATCAAAGATATATATTTGCAATAAAAGCATAAGGGCATATAGCCCAGTCAACCAACCTCCCCTAATGGTATATCATGACCAATCCTAAGCAAAGATTAGCATACAATAAGCATGAAATTTAACTTGATTAGGTAATCTAACCAGAAAGATAGTCTACCAGCAAATATACAAAATAATAGCAAGGCTAAACTACCAAATTTGGGCTAATGAGGCTTGAATCCATAGATTTACCCATACACACAAAAATGAGGCTGAAATCCTCAGTTATTCATATAGAACAACTTTCTAGCTACCCTTACTAACTATGTTTAGCTTGAAAGGCCTAAGAGCAACTAATTTCCTCAACACCCTCATAAAATGTAGTATGAGGTTGAAATTGCAGCTTCTATCGCTATTGAGATAAGCTTAAAGGTATGCTTATGTCCTAGAGGGGGGTGAATAGGACTTTACAAATTCCTTGCTAATTAAAAACACAAGTGCATTCATAATCTAATTTACCAATTAAGTCTAAGTAAATGCAAAAAAATTGATCACACAAGATCTTTCTAAATTATCAACTATACTGAAGACAAGCATTTGATCAAACAATTGATATGCATGTTTGTACTAAGCATTCAAAGATTTTATATGGGCATTTTATCAAACATGAGATCGACATTTAAGTTAAGCACTTATAGAATCAATCTCAAAGCATAATAATAGACAAAATGCATTCACCACATTACACATGATGTATAGTGGTTCGACGATGAGTCTACTCCACTCCTGATTCAAGTACTCAACTCCTTTGAGCATACCGACATTCACTATCAGAGGTTTTAAATGAGGTTCACCTCTCAACCTTTACAACCTACACAAGGTCTATTCCTACACAAGGACTCCTCAAATCCTACAGAAGGACAACACACGAATTCTTCCGTGTCGGAGGCCTACGCAAGGATTTCCATGTCCTACATAAGGACACACACGTCCTACTCAAGGACAACTCTAAGATTGGGTCACAATCTCTAGACCCCAATCTCAACAAGAAGGGGGAATCAAGCAATTCACTCTATAAGCTTAAACACTTATAAGAGATGAGCCCCGATTCAATGTTGATGAGTAGCTTCAGCTTCCACGAATGCTTCAGCTCCTATCCAAACTCCCACGATCAGCTACCAATGCATATGATGTTCCTAAACTAATGCCGGGTAGGTGGAAGAAGGTATTGATGTTCCATTTGCCTATTTCAGTGCAATGGTTAATGAAGGAACCACCAATCTGATCATTCAATGGCTATAAATGACTTCAAGTTGAAGCTTCAATGATTGGGACAGCCATGAATGCTATGCTTGAGTTCATTGTTCAAACCAACCTTTGAATACTCGATGTAGTGCCATTAATGGCTAGGTGTGAAAGATGAACTCAAGATAATGATGAGCAAAAGAGATTAGGGAAAGCTCTTAATTACCTCTCTTAATTCTCTCAATGGGTGTGCAAAGGATGCCATTAAAGGCATCAAGATATGCCTTTATAAAGGCCCAAAAATGAGCTCCAACGGATATAAAACGGTCACAATGACCTGCCTTGGACCCCCTCCGGCTGGCCGAATTTGAGGTTGACCTGTCAGCCAGCCGGCCCCCATACCGGTTGGGTAAAAGGACCTGAAGCCAGAAACCTGCTCAATAGATTTTGGCATGTTCGACTGGCCGGTTGGATGGGGCAGCCGACCCGCTGTCCAACCTGTTGGCCGGCCGGTCAGCAGACTTGTCCAAACTTAAGTATTTTAATAAAAAAAAAACTTATTGGACATTTTTTACCTTGTCTGGCTGGATAGACCATCCAACCTACTATCTGACTAGTCATCGAACTGGTCGGGCTTTCTATTTTTTTCTTTTGAGGCCTGCTGGACTAGAGGCCATTATGACCGACCGGCTAGCAAGCCTTATACATGGCTTAATACAGGTTGAGTTTTAGCCTACCTTTTTGGTGCTCCATTAAAGTGGATTTCCTGTGTTTTTCCATAGTTTGGCACCTACTCACTGAAGGCCCAAGTCTGATCAAGTTGACCTTAAATCCATGGATCAAATGACTCAAATTAAGTATGATTAGAATGCCATTAAACAAGGTGTTTTGGGATCCTATGGGCTGTCTATATACAACTTACCTTTTGAGCTTGTTTTGGCTTGAACTTGAGTGCAGAAAGCTGCTTCAGTCTTTAATTCTTGAGACTTCAATCTTCATCGGGGCTCACAAGGCTTGACTGAATTATACGCTTACGCAATTGATAATACAATGCACAAATTGGTGCACTAACAATCTCCCCCTTTGTCAATTACGTGATAAAACACAAACTAAGACAGATCATGATCTCCATATCATGAATAACCCAAAACAGAAATACATTTACACCCATTTACATGTTTATGTAAGAATATACAATATAATCTTTTACAAAATAACATGTACACTCGAAATGTCTTCAATTTCTCCCCCTCAACACTTGCACATAAGAACGCCTACAAAAAGATATAAATCAACTTCTTGGTGGGATATAGTTATCCCCCCTTTTTGTCAATGATTGACAAAGGTTAGCTCATAAAGAATATGCCTATAAGAGCAGCAATGCTAATCCATTAACAATAAGTAATAAAGCTCAGAAAATATGTCAATCATACGATCAAGGGAAGAGATAGGACATGAAAAACATGGGAGAAAAGAAACGACACATAGCAACATGATATACATTTAATCATTACGCATAAAGGGCCTGTCACCCAATCAACCAACCACCCCTATAATCATGTATATCACAATCACTAAAACATTCACCTATACATGAACAAGAATGGGCATTTTGCCCTAGCCATCCAACCTTCCAAAAATTAATTTTTCATTTAAAAGTGCATGCTCATGAGATTTATGGTGAAGAAAACAGATGATAAGCCAAATGGTATTGACCTATAGCATGAGTCAAAGTGTCTATAGCCCAATCGGATAGTCTCACTCAATCAATACTTAATAAAGTACAAGACTCAAATAAGAGATATATTTATAAAGCATAACATAAAGCACAAGTATACAACATATCCGAACTAAAATGGACAAGAAATCCAAGCATATACAAGTGCAATAGACAGCCAATGGCTTAAAAAGATGTATCTAATCAACTCAAAGAGAAAAACATATATGGTTATAAACAGATATAACTGTAAGTGCGACTACTGTCTTTGGTCACCCAAAAAGATACTCCTGACCAAGACAACTAACTCATGAATCATCTCTCAGAAGCCAGTCCCATCACCCAGATCAGGTGGCTGTGGGTCACCCCGATATAGACACTCCCATCTATCTTGCCTCTCCTTGTACTGAGACATCCGAACCAGAATATGAGCTTATCCCTACAATAGCTGTTCGTTGGTCTGTTACATCTGTACGAGCATCTGTATGATCTGATCCTGTGTCTGAATAATGTGGTCCCAAGTCTGATGTATCTTAGAGAGCAATGCAGGAGGAGCCGCAGATGAAGATGGATGATATGAGGGCGAAGATGTGCCGCGACGTGAAAATGCACAAAAAGGAGTACTGAAATGCCCTGGATGCTGACGGGGGATCCTCAGATGATCGTAAAGCTAGCTCAGACTCAGTATGCTACGGAGGCTCCTGCTGCTGAGGAGGCTGCTCCCTTGCGGTCGCTGATCCCTTCTGCATTGAACCTCTGCTTGAGTGATCTCCATTCTAGCGATTATAGTTTTATTGATGATGATAGGCTTGACAAACTTCTGGTTGGATCTACAAGACCTATGGCTTTGGCAAATTTGCCTATGAGGCACCCAAAGGGCAAGCCTGCTGACTGACCATCAGTTCTCAAAATGACAGAATGAATGGCACTCATGATCATAGAGGGGAGACATCTTCTCACCCTGACTGACTCGGTATAGAACAGAGACCATGGACTCGGTCAAGTCAACTTTGTTGCTCTTACGGGGATAGACGTTTCGAAAGAATAACTTGTGGAGAATCTGATAATCCCACGACATATAAGAAGACCGTAGAGCACAACCACTAACCTCCCTAAGGTTTTTTCCGTCACAAAGAACATCGATCATATTGATCATGGATGTAGCCTCCACGAAAGAATCAGGGAGTTCACTCAGATCAATAATAGGAACGTTAATAGATTTACAAATGGATTCCAGACCGAAAGTCCATACAGAGTTTTCATAATGGACAGTGAAGGATATGGGATCTTCTATGGTGTCTTAACAGCATGCGTAAAATTTTCAAACTATGTCCCTTTGCACGGGACCTCCCATATGCAACACCGGCTCTCAATATATGGCATTTAATAAATTTACAACATTATAGGGTTCTAAGTCCACTAGAGAAGCTGATCTCTCACAAATCACATCACGGTTGTTGAATTTCGCCCAATTGACAAGATGAGATGTGTCAGGACCTCAGGATTGAGAAGGGGATTTGGAGATTAAGGCTACTCCTTTGCCCTTGGAAGTGGTTTTCTTGGATTTGAGTTGTGAGGGCCCCTCATCATGTTGATTCTTTGAATGGCGTTCACACTGAGGAGGTGCCTCATCTCTTCTACTACGAGAAGACATAATGGAAGCTAAGATCCACACAAATCTACCCTATGTTTCAAAAGAGGGAGATGCAACAAGGAAAAACTAAATGAAAACCCTTACTGGAGAAGATGACAAGAAAAAGCTTAATTTGGAAGAGATGCACAACTTGGGGAGCTTCAAATCTTGTTTGGAGACCTAGGTAACCTTGAGGAGGGTTGGGGAGACCTTTAGAGTGAAGTATGAGCGAAAAGAATAGAAGTGAGAGAGAAAACAGCAAGTCCGGCCTACTTAAAGAGGGCCGGATTGCGCCTACTCGCTGGATGTCTGCCGGCCGGTCGGACAGGGGGCACCGGCCGGCCAGACCACAAAAAAATTGCACATTTTGTGCAGTTTTCAGAATCTGCAAAGATGGGTCCAGTTATGTTTCTCAACCATTGTTTGTTTGTGACCAAATTATGCAATTTAGGCTAGCCAAAGGTTCATGTACATTGCACATCAAAAGTTTAAGTTCAACCTTATGATTTTAAAAGATTTTGATGCCTAAGATGACTAAAGTGCATCATCTAATCTTAGGGACCAATCCTTGCGATCCAGTCTCACCGTCTTTTCCAAAATCTGCTTGATTTCCCTATTGGAGATTTCAGCTTGCCCACTTGTTTGTGGGTGGTATGGGGTGCTCACTTTGTGCCTAATACCATATTTCTTCATCAAAGTTTCAAAGGGTCTATTGCAAAAGTGAGAACCACCATCACTAATAATGGCTCGAGGCGTCCCAAATCTAGAAAGTATGTTTTCTTTTAGGAACTTGAGAACCGTACGATGATCGTTGGTTCTACATGGGATAGCCTCTATCCATTTAGACACATAGTCTACGACAAGCAGAATATAGACATGTCCAAAAGATGAGGGGAATGGTCCCATGAAATCGATGCCCCAACAGTCAAAGACTTCAAGATGTTGAATTGGGGTGAGAGGCATCATATTTCGACGGGATAATCCTCCTAACTTCTGGCAGCGCTCGCATGCTTTGCAAAACTCGTGGGTATCCTTAAATAACGTGGGCCAATAAAAACCACACTGCAGAATTTTCGCAGTTGTTTTCTTGGCTGAAAAATGACCCCCACATGCTTGATCATGACAAAAGGAGATGACTGAATTGTGTTCATCATCGGGGACGCATCTCCTTATAATTTGGTCTGGGCAATATTTAAACAATAGAGGTTCATCCCAGAAAAATCTGCGCACTTCCCTTAGAAATTTACGTTTGTCCTGCACAGTCCAATGAGTCGGCATCGCACCTGTGGAATGATAATTGGCTATATCAGCGTACCATGGTGGATGCATGGCAACAAAGAGTTGCTCATCAGGAAATGAGTCCTCAATAGGTGACTCGTCAATGGAATTTGGTAGGACTAGGCGGGATAGATGATCCGCCAACACATTTTCTACTCCCTTCTTGTCTTTGATCTCCAAGTCGAATTCTTGAAGGAGTAGGATCCATCTAAGCAAACGGGGCTTAGCATCCTTCTTAGAAAGAAGGTATTTCAGCGCCGCATGATCCGTATAAACAATAACTTTGGATCCTATTAAGTATGGCCTGAATTTGTCCAAGGCAAAAATGACAGCTAGGAGCTCTTTCTCCGTAGTCGAATAATTAACTTGGGCAGGATTCAAGGTCCTACTTGCGTAGTAGATGACATGGGGCTTTTTATCCTTCTTTTGGCCTAACACTGCCCCAATAGCAAAATCGCTCGCATCGCACATCAACTCAAAAGGAATGGACCAATTTGGTGGTTGCATGATAGGAGCGGTTGTCAACATGTCTTTTAGCTTTGAAAAAGCTAATTGACATTCGGCACTCCACTCAAATTGGTTCTCCTTTTGTAAAAGGTTGCATAAAGGCCTTGAGATATGACTAAAATCCTTTATAAACCTTCAATAGAAACTGGCGTGTCCAAGGAAGGACCGCACATCGCGTATGCTTTTGGGTGGTGGTAGATTGGAAATTATGTCAATTTTTGCCCGGTCTACCTCTATTCCATTGGATGAGATGATATGTCCAAGGACTATTCCTCTTTATACCATGAAATGGCACTTTTTCCAGTTTAATACAATTTGCTTCTCCTCACACCTCATCAAGACCAACTTCAAGTGCTTGAGACACTCATCAAATGTACAACTAAAAACAGAAAAGTCATCCATGAATACCTCAAGAAACTCACCCACCATGTCCGAGAAAATACTCAACATGCATCGTTGGAATGTGGCGGGTGCATTGCATAACCCGAATGGCATCCTTCGGTAAGCGAAGGTACCAAACGGGCATTTAAATGTGGTTTTCTCTTGGTCTTCTGGAGCTATCTCAATTTGGTTGTATCCGGAATAGCCATCTAGGAAGCAATAATAAGAATGGCCTGCCAACCTCTCCAAAATTTGATCCATAAATGGGAGAGGGAAGTGGTCTTTCCTAGTAACCATGTTAAGCTTCCTATAATCAATGCACATACGCCAACCGGTGGTCACCCTAGTCGGTATAAGCTCGTTGTTGGCGTTTTCAATGATGGTAATACCGGATTTCTTGGGGACAACTTGGGTAGGACTCACCCATTGGCTATTTGAGATGGGGTAGATAATGCCCACATCCAATAGTTTTAACACCTCGGCTTTGACAACCTCCATCATGTTTGGATTTAACCGTCTTTGAGGTTGTCTAGTTGTTTTTGCATTTTCTTCAAGGTGTATTCGGTGAGTGCAAATCGAAGGATCTATCCCTTTGAGATCCGCTATTGTCCAACCTATGGCTTCCCTATGTTCTTTGAGTAACTCAATCAACTTGAGCTCTTGGTCTTTCTCTAGGTGGGAGGCAATGACAACTGGGAACGTTTCCTCTTGACCCAAATATACGTATTTAAGCTCGGATGGCAATGGTTTAAGGTCAAGCTTCGGTGGTTTGATGTTAGACGGTAGAGGCCTTGATATGGTTGGTGGCAATTTTTCAAAATGGGGCCTCCACCGGCTAGTATCAACTACCGGTCTTTCTGCCTGTACAATTTCACTAATGATGGGGTCTTCAGAATCCATGAAGTGTGCTAAGCATGTCTCCAAGCTTTCTAGTGGTTCAAGTTGGAGGAGTTCTTCTTCTTTAAAAGTTTCTAGCATGTTTACATCGAAGAACTCATCATCATCGACGTCCCTATGTCTTTTGCCCAAGTGAAACACATTCACCTCTAGTGTCATGTTTCCAAAAGATAGTTGCATCACCCCATTCTGGCAATTGATGATTGCGTTTGATGTGGCAAGGAATGGGTGGCCCAATATTACCGGTATTTGGGTGCTAGCATCCAAAACCGGTTGTGTGTCCAAGACTATAAAATCTACCGGGTAGTAGAATTTGTCAACTTGGACTAGAACATCCTCAACTATCCCCCTCGGTACATGGATAGATCTATCAGCGAGTTGCAACGTGGTTTTGGTGGGTTTTAATTCACCAAGACCCAATTGCTCATATACCGAGTATGGGATCAAGTTCACACTTGCCCCCAAATCTAACAAGGCACGTTCAATCCGGTAGTCTCCAATGATACATGAGACTGTGGGACTACCGGGATCTTTGAATTTTTGGGGGGTCTTTTGAGTGAGGATGGCACTCACTTGCTCAGTTAAGAAGGCCTTTTGCTGCACATTATATTTGCGTTTTGTTATGCATAGGTCTTTTAGAAACTTGGCATAAGAGGGAATTTGTTTGATGGCATCAAGCAAAGGGATATTGATCTTGACTTGTCTAAAAATCTCTAGAATATCATGAGAATTTGGGAGAGATTTTGGGGCAACCAATCTCGAAGGGAATGGTGCTACGGGCTTGTAAATGCGTTCCGGTTGTTGTGGGGCTAAGTTAGATCCATCTTCATCCTCAGAATTTACCGGATCATTAGGCTCATCGGCCTTCACCGGAATAGTTTTGTCAATTTGTTTACCACTTCTAAGGGTAGTGATGGATTTGGCGTGCTCCATGTTTTGGTTGGAAGGATTAGGGATGCTTACTTCATGTACCTGCTTTGGATTGGGCTGAGGTTGGGCCGGAAAGGTCCCTTCCTTAGCATTCAAGCGTCCCTTAATCTCATCAACCGAGGCTTTAAGCTCTTGGAACATTTGCTGATTCGATTGATTGATTTGCGTTTGCCCTTGTATGAACGCCATCAAGGTATCCTCCATTGAGAATTGAGGTGGGGCCATATTTTGCATGGGTGGCCCTCTTTGAGAATTGGTAGGATTGCCCGTAGGAGCATTCTTCCAACTGAAATTTGGGTGGTTCTTCCAACTCTCATTATATGTATTACCTACCGGTCCATTGAAGGGCCGTTGATAACCATATGTGGCATTAGCAGTCTCATGTAGCACTTCCTGAAATGCAGGAATTGTGGGACAATCTTGCGTAGCGTGTAAATCGGTGAGGCAGATCCCACATGTGGTTTCAACAGCTTCTTTGGACTTGGGAACTCCACTTTTACTAAGTTCCATGGCCTCAACCTTCCTTGTGAGGTTGGCTATTCTTGCATTCACATCGTCTTCCTCCTTAAGGACATAGATCCCTCCTTTCTCTTGAGTGGGCTTGGAGTTATTGGGTTTACCCGATGTATCCCAAGATTGGGCATTTTCAGCCAACATGTCCAAGTAATTCCAAGCCTCATCTGGATTTTTACTCATGAACTCGCCATTGCACATCATCTCCACAAATTGGAGCATATTGGAACTTAATCCATCATTGAAAAAGTTTATAACTCGCCAACTCTCATAGCCATGATGTGGGCAAGCAAGCAGGAGTTCCTTAAATCTTTCCCAACATTGAAAGAAAGATTCACCTTCTTTAGCCGAGAAATTCATTATGGCCCTTCGAAGGGTGTTCGTTTTATGAGCCGGGAAGAACTTTTTTAAGAATTCCCAGTTCATCTCAACCCATGACCCGATCGAGTGTGATCTAAGAGAGTGAAGCCAATCTTTGGCTCTTTCTTTCAAAGTGAAGGGAAAAGTTTAAGTCTAATAGTATCCTCGGAAACATTGGTGTAATGCAAGGTGGCCAACACTTCTTCGAATTCTTGCAAGTGTAAGTATGGGCGGTCAAAGTCCAGCCCATGGAACTTAGGTAAAAGTTGAATTACACCCGGTTTTATGTCAAAGTTTCCACCGTTTGCTGGTAGAACTATGCAAGAAGGTGTAATTACATGGGCAGGTTGTAGGTAGTCCCGTAGTGATCTCATTGGAGGAACATTCTGTACCTCATTCTCTCCTACTCCTTCCTGATTTGCGTTTGTAGTTGGAGTAGGGGGGGGGGGGGAGGATTCCTTAAAGGTGTTTGTTCCATACTCCCCAAACTTTCACAATGCTCTTGATAATTCCGGACTCGTCTATGAACTGACAATGGTCCAACTAAACCACCTTCAGATTGGAGACGATTGGAGTGATTACGTTCCCAGCGGGACATAAACCACTTAACCAAAAATCAAAACTAATCCTAACTGAAATCTGAAACTAATCTAAAAAAAAACTAAGTTTAGAAAGGTATCACCTGATGCGCTTGAACTTAGAGAAGAATTCCTACAAAACAGAAAACTTTGTTAGTTCTAAGAAAATCAGAAAACCTATCTACTTCTACAGCCACTGAACTATTTGAAAACCGTTATCTAATTCCCCGGCAACGACGCCAAAAACTTGTTCGCTAACCTCAAGTGTAAAGCTGCAATGTAGTAATAAAACTCGGTAAGACCGAGGTCGATCCACAGGGAAATAGAAACAACTTCCAAAGCACTCCAGCAACTCAGTTTTTGGAAGAAAATTATATTCAATTGAGTGTTTAACTAAGACAGCAACTTAATGAATAATCAGGGATATAAAGTACTAAGGCATTCAAGGATCCACTTGTAGCAATCCTATGTCAATTCAGTCAATCCAAGTAGAGAACACAACTAGATTTGAAGTCCTGTCTCTCATCTAGTTGGGAAATAAAGCATTCACACACATTCAATCCAAATCAAGTTGAACTTCCAAGTTCTAGCCCATTCAATCAATGAAGAATTCAAAACCATAGCCTGCGGAGTAACAGCCATGCCTATGGACTATGGCCTGCTCAAGGGTTACTATAATTCGAATCTAAACAAACATTATATGATAATCTCAGAAAATTGCAAGGAATTCATGTCCGGAGTACATGAACTCTCATAAAACATCTCAAACTACCACTTTTGGAACTAAAACATAAGAAAAATCCAAACTTGAATTGAAAAGTACTTGAATTAAACTGAATCCAACATAGAATTAGCTACAAGCTTCACCTCTCAGCCTTAGCTGAGAGGTTCTAGCCGAGCATAGTCATGCTACAACTAAAAACTCTGAATAAAAGCATAAACTAAAGAAAAACCGGAATAGGAGGGTTGCAGACGCTCCATGCTCGCTTCCTCTCTCCAAAACCACGTTCCTTCCCTTCTGAGATGACCTAGGAAGAACCCCTAGGTGTCCTTTTATAGCAATAAACCTCCCTTACGTCGGATTCTGCGAAAGATTACGCAGTGCGCAGCGTTTTTCGGAGTCCAGATTTAGAAAGGATTCTTCTTACACAGGGCCGACCGGTCTAGACCGGTCGGACTGGGCTTTTAAACAGTCCAGGGACTACAGCCGACCGGTCATGACCAGTCGGACTGCTCTGTCCATTGATCTAGCAAGTGTAGCCGACTGGTCATGACCGGTCGGACTGATCTATCAACCATCCAGTGCACATGGCCGACCGGTCAAGATCGGTCGACTGGCCTTCTATGTGATCAGAATGTGTGGCCGACCGGTCAAGACCGGTCTAGGCTCCTCTGGCCGACCGGTCAAGACCGGTTAGTTCTCTTCAAATTGTTCTTCTTTCTTTCTTTTCTTCTCTTTTTTCCTTCTTTCTCTTCTCCTTGCTTTCTTCTATCTTCGGTTCTCTTTCATTGTTCATCCAATGACTCCAAAAGCCTTCTTTTAATCCCAATTGAATGAAGTCCGCTCTCATCCCCTATAATCACAAAACATGTGTTAGAAGGGCCTTTAAATCATGAAAATCATGCAAACCATGTCATGTAATGAGCAATGCAATGTATAAATTGGAGGTTCAACACGTGTCCGAGTGACCGCGTTGTCTATCCCGTGGATCCACCTTGATGATTAGTTGTGTAAACCCTTATTGAAAGGTCATCCCTAAAGTTCGCTCGATCCAAGTCACAGGGCTACTTTCTTAAACGCACCCTGTTGGACTGCCTTGTCAATTCACTTTGTTAACTCACCATGTTGACCAGCCTTGTCAACCTGCCTTATTGACTCACCTTGTTGACTCACCATGTTGATTGATCCTGGTAACTCAGCTTGTTGTATACTTATATGACTCACCCCTCCTACCCTTGTACCCAACTATTAAAGACCACCATATCGTGTATATCCCATCCACACCGTCCGTTTACCTTTAGGTGAGTGTGGGGCTCATCTTCGACGTTAGTATGTCATCTATGCCATCCATTATATGGAGCCTATCTGCCAGTATGAGGTTAGACCTGTCGTCCCTTTTTGGACCTCATCGTATTGATCATCTATCTCAGATTACCCTACTATTTATGATTCTCTGTCATGACCTGTCTATCTTGCAACCCGTTCTATGACATTCCTTTTACGGACCATTATTGTGTTTATCTCAACTGTACTACAGGATTATGGGTCTCGGCATGATTTTGAGTATTCTACTCTTGCCGCTCAAGTAGGTTCTACCTTTGATGTGTTGGTAGTGTATTTAATCTTTTTCTTTCCATTCGGGTATCTGATGTTGAAGGTTAATCCACACCGTTCAATTGTTGGACTATCTGTGTTGTTGTATACCATCCATTTAGGGTCCTATCTCTTTGTGTTTGTTTGTGTTATAAGTGAATTATCTTTTTATGATGTTTTTAGTATGTTTGTTGCCACACGTAGTGTTGTTTGGAATACTCATATGTGATCTTTATACTATATGCTTCGATGACCACCATGCTTGTGTAATGAGTATGCATCCCGAATCACCATTGTTAGTTGGGGACCACTAGGGCATAAACGCATTCATAAAGCATTCGACATGTAGTCGCGCAAATGTAATTCACGTGCTCTCTATCACAAACCTCTCCAATAGGTATGGGACTATTCAAGGACAGGAGTCTATCATCCTGACTTACACTGTATGGTAGGAATAGCTTAGCATACCTTGTAGCCCGTGGTGCGAGATTCCCTGGCTAGTGACATCCCGCACTATGACTCGATCATTCATATGTGTCCCCTCATTTTAATCATATCTCAAATAGGTTGGACTAGATTGTTTTATTGCCATCGTGGTAGATTGACTACTTATTGGCACTCATACTGTATGCTTGGCTCATGCATCATGAATGCTTGGCTCATTTAATTGTCTTGTATCAACCGGCCATATCGGCCGCAATTATCGTGCAATTCATTACCAGTTGACGGTGACATTGTATTTGAGACCCTATAGTTTTATGGTGCTATTTGGAGACTTGCACGGGCATGTCGTCCCATGTTTGTATGCATGATTTCATTTCGCACCGTCCGATTGATCGGAAATCTATCCAGTGAAGTCTCTGGAAGATATTCCGATTGATCGGACGAACCCCTTTCGATGGATCGAAAGACTGTCCGATTGATCAAAAATATGTCCAGGGGTTTTTCAAAGTTCGTGGAAGAATTTTCGATTGATCGGACCTTCTGTTCGATGGATCAGAGTCCTATCGGAGCCAATGTCCGATTGATTGGAGATCAATCGGAAACTGATATTTGAGCTGAATTGTTTACAGTAACTTTGTTCGCTTCCCCAAGTGTAGGGTTGCAATGTGGTAATAATCTTAGTAAGACCGAGGTCGATCCACAGGGACTTATGTAGGAATCCACAAAACACTTCTAATAGCTCTACTAAAAAGTTAACAAATAGATTTGTAGAAGATTGATGTAAATAGTCATTTTGAACTAAACTGAAGGTAATCAATTAATTAAAAGGCACTAGGGGTTCAAGGATCCACTTGTAGCAATCCTTGATGCTCAATTCGCTGTGGTTTCTCACTTTCTCAACTAGAATCGAAATTAAGATCTATCTAGTCGGATGATAAAACTGTTAAACCAAACAATCTGCCATATGTAAGATCAATGTATATGATTCACTCAACGCAAGCTAGGACGAGCATACTCAATTGCATAGGTCAGTCCCAATTCCAATAGGCTAAGATCACAATCATAACCATCATTAAATCCTGTCACAAGACAAAACTAGATTATGATTTGAACTTTATTTAAATCACATACACAGTCTTACATAATCCAGAATTTCCAGAAAAGTAGACTTTTGGTAAGAAGTTCCCACATGAAGATTATAAATCTAGAGCGTATTCCAATTCCTCAGATCATACAGGTCTAGACTAGTTCACAACAATTAAGAACTCAAGCAATTCTTCCAAACATCCATGAGTCATCATAAGACTAAGAAAAATTACTTAGTACTTGGATTAAACTTCAAACCATTGTTCTTAAACATGAAATCCAACTTAAAACCAAATCAAACAAATAAAACATCTTAAATTCACTACAAGCTTCACCTCTTAGCCCTAGCTAAGAGGTTTAGCCATTCGTGATCCAAGGAAACATGAAACAACTAAATAAAACATAAAACTAGAAAGCAAAATAGGAAGAGTTGTAAAACTCAAAATCTGACTTTCGCCGTCTCCCACCGTCCTCAATCCCTTCGAAGATACCCTAGGAACGATCCCTAGGTGTCCTTTTATAGTGGGGAAGCTCCACAGCGTCGGAATCTTCTCGAATTTGCATAAGGTTATGCAGTGCGCAGAGAAAATCGGGACTGTAGAACACGCATAGTTACGCAGACGGCCGGTCGCACGACCGGTCTGAGCTCCTAGACGACCGGTCGTACAAGTGCAAAATATGTCCAGAGACTTTTCGGAAATTCCAAACCCAGAGATTTAATTCAAGGACCGGTCGCAAGACCGGTCTGAGTGGTGAACGACCGGTCGGACGACCGGTCTCAACTAGTCCAGTGACTTTTGCAGCAAGGGTACTTCTTTTGAATGTTCGGACCGGTCGGACAACTGGTCCTAGCCTTTGGACGACCGGTCTTCAGTGTCGTCTTCTTTCTTCTTTTCTTCTCTTCTTTCACACTTTCTTCTACCCTTTCACACTTGGTCTTATGATCTTCAATGCTCATAAATAGTGTCTTTAAGTCTTCAATTGATAGATCATCTCTCTTATTCCTACAATCACAAATTCATGCATTAGATTAGTCTATAAATCATGAAAACCTTGCATGATGAGTGATGAATTGGGGTTAGAATATGCACAATTAAGACCTCAATCACACACCCCAACCAGCATTTTGCTAGTCCCGAGCAAAACATGCGTGAACCAAGGTTCATTCTGCAAACCCAACTCTCCTTTAGAAACCATTCTTCTATACATTCCAAAACACACAAGTGTAAGATTCAGAAAAATTAGGTGGCAGAGGTTGAAATCGTAAACTCTCAAGACATAACAAATGTCCATATGAAATTCCCGCTGATTGGTTGATAAATAGAAGAACTTAAACAAATTCAACCTAGTGTGCATAGTGAAAATGCAGCTCATGAGTTTCCAGGATTATCTTCTCCATAGATCAACTAGACTATCAATCTCAAGGTATATAAAGCAACAACAAGCCAATGACAGGAATTTGCCTTACTGTCCCTCCGACGGCTTTCACACTACATCCTATTTCTGGCTTTGGTTACGGGTAGACCATCCCCCGGTTAGTAATAGGTAGCCCTAATCGGAGTTTTCCACCATTTTTCCATCATTCCCAATTTCATCCTTCATTTTCCTTTTTCTTTTAAATTAGATAGGATTTTTAGAAATCTATATCTTTCGTTATTTTTCCATGGATAAGGATGGACAAAGTACCCCGGCTTGGTTTCTCAACACCTTAAATCAAAATCTAGCTAATCCACAAATCACATAATCCCTTCAACCCATGAAAATCGTGTAATGTGAACTAGGTGTAAGAGTGTTCAAATTTTCTATCAATCACATAAATAGGGAAATTCACATATAAAACCATTATGTTAAGAGAAGTTCAAGACTTACAACATCATACACTTCATATCTCCTCCTCTTATGCTCATATCATCTTGAATGCATAGAAACAAAGTTTTCCAAAAGAGTTTTGAATTTTAGAAAAATCGAAAAATTTCTACATAATTGCTCGAAATGTTACAACACGCTGGATTCATCCTAGTGATCCTACACCCCCTAACCAAATCTTGCATTGTCCTCAATGTAAAAGATGTTTAATGAGCAACATGAGATCAATTCTAACATAAAAGGGAGTGAGGAATGATAATAGAGAGAACAAAAAGTGAAATTCTACCTCCTTCTAACAAACCTAAGAAAAAGTAAACAAAAGCAACAAAATCCTAATCCTAACTACTCTATACCTCCATCAAACTAGGAGCTCATTTCCAACAATTCGTCCAAAAGCATAAAGTCGAGCAGAGTCATTAGATGGATCAATAACGTCATCCAATATCCTGCGTTACAATATACATGTGTATGAGTGATCCAAATAAGCCACTGAAAATTTCAAAAAGAATTTCAGCGAGTTCCTTAATGTTTTCACCACATGTATAAGAGGAGACAGCATCATATTTGTCAGAAAAAATATGTCTTCATTTAGATTTTCCTAGGCATTGATTTTGCAAGTATGGATCATCCCAGGGTTGGTAGAGGTCGGTATGCATGATCCATAGAGGTGTGGAAATATGAATTGGTTTCTCAGCACAATAAAGTGTTGTTTCCACATCCTTCTCTTGGCTAACGTTGTATGCCGATACCGACTTTAAAAGTGCGACTATATCCCCTATCACATCAACATTTTTATCAAGAGAGTAGGTCACATCTTCTTCTAAGTGATTGGGGTAAAGAGTTGAGAGGGGCACATCTTCCATAATAGAATTGATCATGTTTATTTTGTGGACCTCTTCATCTTCATCCTCTTGTTGGTTGTCAATATTGAAAGCATTTAACTCAATCGTCATATTGCCAAAAGACATTTGTATGACTGCACTCCTACAATTGATGATAGCGTTTGATGTAGCCAGGAATGGGCGGCCAAGTATGATAGGAATTTGAGGGCCAATGTTAACCATGGGTTGTGTGTCCAAGACAATGAAGTCCACCGGGTAGTAGACTTTGTCAACTTGGACAAGAACGTCCTCAATCACCCCTCTCGAAATACGAATCGATCGGTCAGCGAGTTGTAATGTGGTTTTGGTGGGTTTTAATTCACCTAAACCCAATTGTTCATAGACCGAAAAGGGTATTAAGTTCACACTTGCTCCGAGATCAAGTAAAGCATGCTTCACCCGGTAGTCTCTAATTATACATGATATTGTCGGACTACTAGGATCTTTGTATTTCTTAGGCATCCCGTGATTTATAATGGCACTTACATTTTCTGTCAAAAATGCATTCTTTTGCACATGTATTTTTCTTTTTATCATACAAAGATTCTTCAAAAACTTAGCATATGACAGTATTTGTTTAATGGTATCCAACAATGGGATGTTGATCTTGACTTGCTTAAAAACCTCCAAAAATTCCTGATTTTTGTCTAAAGGTTTGGTGAAATCAACCTTTGGGGAAAGGAGGCAACCGGCTTGTATTGCCTTTCCGGTTCTTTCTCTTGTGGAATGTTGTTCGGGCTATCATCCTCTTTGAAAATTTCTGGATCATTAGGCTTTGGGGCCTTCACCGAATTAGATTGATCAATTATTTTCCCACTTCGCAAAGTGGTGATAGCTTGAATATGCTCCATATGTTGGGAGGATGAGCTTGCGTCTTATATCTCAAATTGGGTCCTTGGGTTAGGAAAAGGTTGAGTAGGAAGTGTGCCTTTCTCCCTAACACTGAGGTGAGATTCAACCCTAGCCATTAAGGCTTGAGTTGTATTTTGATTAAATTTCAATTGCTCTTGCATGAACCCATCTATTTTCAGAGAATTAGTCTTGTTATACTCAGCTTGAACCGATACAAATGCACCCAACATCTCCTCTAGTGTAACTTTTGGTGTAATGACTAGGGATGGACCTAGTAAAGGTTGAGCTTGAGGGATATTGTTTGCATTTGCAGTGGGCCCATCCTCCAACTGAAGTTGGGATGGTTCTTCCAACTGGAATTAAACGTGTTTGAGTTTGGAGCACCTAAATTGCTGTTGATAACTGTTTATGGCATTTGATTGTTCTTGTAAGATGTCTTGAACTGCTGAAATTGTGGGACAATCTTGTGTTGCATGTTGATTTCCTGACACAAATTCCACAAACAGTTTTAACGTCTTTAGAGTTGATCGTCTCTCCTTTCTTTAATTCCATGGCCTCGACTTTTCTTGTGAGGCTAGCCACACATGCACTTATGCTATCCTCTTCTGATAGGACATAAATACCTCCTTTTTCCTTTTGTTGGCTAGTCTTAGAATTTGTTGGTTTAGATGTATCCCAAGACTGTGCATTCTTAGCCAATTCCTCCAAATAGTCCCATGCTTCCTCGGCTTCCTTATTCATGAACTCCCCATTACACATCATCTCTACGAATTGGCGCATGGGTGAAGTCAATCCTTCATAGAAAAAGCTTACAACCCGCTAAATTTCATAGCCATGATGTGGGCATGCATTTAACAAGTCCTTAAACCTCTCCTAACATTGGAAGAAGGTCTCATCCTCCTTTGGGGCAAAATTCATGATAAGGCGCCTCAACATGTTCGTTTTGTGAGTAGGAAAGAACTTTTTAATGAACTCCCTATGCATATCAGTCCATGCGCCAATTGATCTTGGCCTTAATGCATGAAGCCAACCTTTAGCTTTATCTTTAAGAGAAAAAGGAAATAATTTAAGCCTCACCACATCATCAGTTACATTTGCAAAGTGCATGGTGGTTATTACCTCATCGAATTCCTTAAGATGTTGATAGGCACTTTCGCTGTCTAATCCATGGAATCTCAGGAGGAGTTGGATTACTCCCGGTTTCAAATCTACGTTCCCTGAATCTTGTGGAAAAACTATGCATGAGGGAGTGCTCGCTCTTGCTGGTTGCAAGTAATCACATAATGTTCTTGGTCGGAGAACATTCTCAACTACATTCTCTCCCGTTTCAGTTTGGTTTTGGCCCAGATTGGCTATAAGGATTGGGTTGATTTACAACCATACTTTCAAACAAAATTGGAGAATTTAGATGTCTCTTGGCACGTGGTTCTCTGTCAATTCCTTCTACTATTTCCCTTTCACTAATGAGTCAGTTATTAGAATCCCGAGCCCAATGTGGCATGCAAATCCTAAAAGTATGAAGCAAGAAAGAAAGAAGAATTCTTCCTTCCTTTCTTTACTTTTCTCTAAGACTGAAGCACATGGTGTCTTGCAATGGCTGAGCCAGAAGCAAGGATAGAGACTGATTTCTCCTGGTCAATAGGGGTTCAGATAACTCCCCACCCACTCTTTGAATCTTTTGAGAAAAGTGCAGAAAAAGAAGAAAGAGGAGTAGAGGTGAGAAGAGAAATGTCTGAGCACAAGGTGATCCAAGACGGCAGTGCCGACCAATAGGAATCAAGGCGGCACAAGGCCTACCTATTAGAGATCCAAAAAGGAGTCTCCACCCACTCTACAAGAGATGAATATGATAGGAATGAATAGGAGAAGAAGAAGAGTAAGGTTAGAAAGATAGAACCTGATTTGAGCACTTGAGATCCTTATATCTTCTTCGACTTCCTAAAATCCCTGCAAAAGAGAAAAATCAAAATAGAACAAACTAAGTTAGTACTAGAATTCTAAAAGTCCGAAATAGATACTATTTTCAGAAATTTTGTGAAAAACCGCCAAATTCCCCGGCAACGCGCCAAAAACTTGTTCACTTCCCCAAGTGTAGGGTTGCGATGTAGTAATAATCTCGGTAAGACCGAGGTCGATCCACAGGGACTTATGTAGGATTCCACAAAACACTTCTAATAGTTCTACTAAAATGTTAACAAATAGATTTGTAGAAGATTGATGTAAATAGTCATTTTGAACTAAACTGAAGGTAATCAATTAATTAAAAGGCACTAGGGGTTCAAGGATCCACTTGTAGCAATCCTTGATGCTCAATTCGCTGTGGTTTCTCACTTTCTCAACTAGAATCGAAATTAAGATCTATCTAGTCGGATGATAAAACTGTTACACCAAACAATCTGTCATATGTAAGATCAATGTATATGATTCACTCAACGTAAGCTAAGACGAGCATACTCAATTGCATAGGTCAATCCCAATTCCAATAGGCTAAGATCACAATCATAACCATCATTAAATCCTGTCACAAGACAAAACTAGATCATGATTTAAACTTTATTCAAATCACATACACAGTCTTACATAATCTAGAATTTCCAGAAAAGTAGACTTTGGTAAGAAGTTCCCACATGAAGATTATAAATCTAGAGCGTATTCCAATTCCTCAGATCATACAAGTCTAGACTAGTTCACAACAATTAAGAACTCAAGCAATTCTTCCAAACATCCATGAGTCATCATAAGACTAAGAAAAATTACTTAGTACTTAGATTAAACTTCAAACCATTGTTCTTAAACATGAAATCCAACTTAAAACCAAATCAAATGAATTGAAACATCTTAGATTCACTACAAGCTTCACCTCTTAACCCTAGCTAAGCGGTTTAGCCGTTCGTGATCCAAGGAAACATGAAACAACTAAATAAAACATAAAACTAGAAGGCAAACTAGGAAGAGTTGTAGAACTCCAAATCTGACTTCCGCCGTCTCCCACTGTCCTCAATCCCTTCTAAGATACCCTAGGAATGATCCCTAGGTTTCCTTTTATAGTGGGGAAGCTCCGCAGCGTCGGAATCTTCTCGAATTTTCATAAGGTTATGTAGTGCGCAGAGAAAATCGGGACTGTAGAACACGCACAGTTACGCAGACGACCGGTCGCATGACCGGTTTGAGCTCCTTAGACGACCGGTCGCACAAGTGCAAAATATGTCCAGAGACTTTTCGGAAATTCCAAACCCAGAGATTTAATTCAAGGACCGGTCACACGACCGGTCTGAGTGGTGAACGACCGGTCGAACGACCGGTCTCAACTAGTCCAGTGACTTTTGCAGCAAGGGTACTTCTTTTGAATGTTCGGACTGGTCGGACGACCGGTCCTGGGCTTTGGACGACCGGTCTTGGGCTTTGGACGACCGGTCGAATGACCGGTCTTCAGTGTCTTCTTCTTTCTTCTTTTCTTCTCTTCTTTCACACTTTCTTCCACCCTTTCACACTTGGTCTTGTGATCTTCAATGCTCATAAATAGTTTCTTTAAGTCTTCAATTGATAGATCCTCTCTCTTATTCCAACAATCAGAAACTCATGCATTAGATTAGTTTATAAATCATGAAAACCTTACATGATGAGTGATGAATTGTGGTTAGAATATGCACAATTAAGAGCTCAACAAACTTCCACCTCTTTAATTAGTCTAATTTATCATGTTTTTCATGGAGTTCTACGACTACTGATAATGACTAAGGGTATACCTAGTTGGTCCAAGTCATCTAAGAGGTTATGATTTTAGGTAGGTTCAAGGCAAGGCATACCAAGGCATCTCTTTTACCTATTTCTTCATCCTTGATGCAGCCGGTCCGTCTTGAGTCTTTGGTCTTTATCTTCATTAAGCTCAATCGACACTAGACTCACTAACCTAAGTGATTGACAAACAGGGTGCACTAGTATGCCACGAAAAAGTGCACTAACACGTACAAGTACCTTTTGGAGGATGAGACATCAGATTGTGGGACCCAAACTCATTATAAAAATAATCCCTCCAAGTATGAGTATTTTTCTGAGATTCAATCAATCATCACTACCCCCCAACGTAGAACGCTGCGTGATTACTGTGATACATATGATGAGACACGGCGTAAGACGATGGGGGAGTACCAGAATGAAGCAAAATCGAACAATGGTCAGCCAGGTAAAACACTATGTGATTACTGGATTGAAAATAACATGAGTGTTCCACTGAGTTTAAAAAGAGCTAGGAATAAGAAAAAGGACTGAGGAGTAATGACCAACCGATAAAGATATTGCGTGATCATTTATATAGTTATGCCTATTAACCATCTTATCAATCTTCGTCATATAACACGTATGATCTTCATCGGGAGAGTCATCACACCTCTAGCCAAAGGAAGAACCAATCATGGTCATCGACAATCGTTCTAAAATATCTTACTCTTATGATAACTTGTACATACAAATCCTTGAGGACTTAGAGAAAGAGTACGAGTATGAGCAATCGATTCGAAACCACTCGCCATCTCTTAAAGACATTGAGCTCGAAATTGGGATCACCGATTCAATTCACAATAATGGGGAGGATGAGGCTATCCAAGCCCAACCTTCTCCGAATTTAATGCCTAAACTTCTAGAAGAAATTGATCTCGGTGAACCCAATATCATCATCGATTATGGTGAATAAACTATCTCTTTTAGATATCCTGATTTTAATGATGAAGAGATTTCAATGACGATTGACGAACCCGAGGAATTCATAAAATCTAGAAGTGATAGTGAGATTGCCTACAATGAGGGTTCATTGGATGATTGTGAGCCCATGATTCCTTCTTCCTAAGGGCAGAATGTTTATGAATCTCCGGAAGATATTCTTCTTAGAGAGCTTGCCGAGGTTGTTATTTTTTAGTCACTCCACCAACTCGACATGTTTAACTTTAATGTGAAGAATGAGACTACCTTGAGTGAAAATTCAGATTCTTTGGATGAATGCTTGGCTCACTTTGAAAATTCAAAAGACCACATTATTCAAGACATTGTTAAAGCCTTACATACTTCCGACTTGGTTCCCCATACTAGTTGTGAGGAACCTAGTTTGGAAGAATTCTACTTCATAGAGTGTGAATCCCTCATCATAGAAACTAAATTTTTGCAATTACTTAGGGAAGACGAAAAGCCTTCATCCGATTATCTCGACTTCCTAGAGGAATGCTTAGCCCACTCAAATGATCTTGATGATGAGATGATTAAGGAGTTAGATATTTTGTTAGACACGGTGTTGGTGCCTGAAGAACATCATTCCACTAATTTACACTCTTTACCATTGCTTGTGGAAGCACTGTGCAATTCTGAAATTGTGGAGGAGACAACCTTAACTGACAAATATTTGATGAATGTCTCTCCACCATCATGGGTTCTTTAGTCCATTGAGAATTCTGATTGGGAGGACCCGTTTCTAATCAATCTCAACCCAATTCAGAATTTGAGGAGATATCTTTTTGCTGCTCTTATCTCCTCCCATCATGCATGTGGTGCATAATATTGGACTTCAATGAAGAAAAACATCCATGTTTACTGTCGAGTAGGACTTTGGATGGTCCTTATGAGAAACTTATTGAAATTCATGAAGATCCTACTCAAATTTGATCATGTAGTCGATCAGACTAATCAAAGGTAGGTAGGTAGGTTAGGATTTATTTTTTTGCAGTTAGGATTGAATAAGTGTTCGCTCGCCTCAAGTGCAAGGCTGCGATGTAGTAATAATCTCGGTAAGTCAGAGGTCGATCCACAGGGAAAGAGGTAAACCAATTCAAACTATTCTAGCAACTTCAAATTCAATTAATTTATAGGTTCAAGTTCATAAACTAACTTAAAATAATAAATTGTAAAAATCTGTAATGTAATGGAACTAAGGCCTCAAGGATCCACTTGTAGTAGTTCCATGTGAATTCATTCATCGAAGCATAAACACAACTAGAATTGAAGTTCTATCTCTCTTCTAGTTGGAAGATTTAGCATTCAAACACAAAAAATCCTCACTTAAGTCAGAAATTAAGATTCTAGTTTTAATGAAGCACATAAAATTCGAATATGTAGCCTTCGAAGTAATAACCATGCCAATGGACTATGGTATGCTCAGAGGTTACTACAATTCGAAAATAAACAAACCAAACATGATAATCTCAAAGAATTGCAAGGAACCCATGTCCGAAGCACATGAACTCTCATAAAACATCTAAAAATACCAACTTTTATTCAAACTAGAACTTAAAATCCAAACTTAAAATAAAGTACTTGAATCAAACGAATTCAACATAATAACTACCCACAAGCTTCACCTCTCAGCCTTAGCTAAGACGTTTTAGCCGAGCATTATCATGCTTCAACTAAAAATAATGAAAAACTAAATAAAAGCATGAAAAATTGAATTTGGAAGAGTCGTAGACTCATCTGATCAATGGTCCAGCGAGCAATGGATGGGGGTTGCCTTGTGGCCGACCGGTCTAGCCCTCTATTCTCTTGGGTTTTCTCTCTCTCTCTCTCTCTCTCTCTCTCTCTCTCTCTCTCTCTCTCTCTCTCTTCTTGCTCTTTCTTCCTTCTTTGGCCCACCTTTAGACATCATCAAAGGACTCCTAAATGCAGTCTTTTAAACATCAATTGTGTGAAGTCTCTCTCTTAATCCTACATCCACAAAACATGCATTAGATGGTTCTTTTAAGCATGCAAGCCATGCATAAGATGTGATGTAATTGGTTAGTAAATGTATAAATTAGAGGCTCAACAATAAGTCTCATCGAGACAATGGAATATGCTAGAATTGATCAACTTGCCTCAGGTACTCTCGTTCTCACTCTCCTTTGTTTTATGTCATTGCTCTCATGTCATGCATATTGCATATCTTGTTACATTGAGGACAATGTAAGATTTTGGTTAGGGGTGAGATTCCTTAGATGAATCTACTAGCTTTTGTGACATTTCGAACAATTATGTAGAAATTTTTTTATTTTTTTTACAATTCAAAACTCCTTTGGAAAATCGTGTTTCTATGCACTTGGGATGTTATAAGTACAAAAGAAAGAGAGATGAAGTGACTGATTTTGAAAATCGTGAATTACCTATAATATGATAGTTTTCTATTTGAATTCCCCTATTGATTTGATTGATAGAAAATTTGAACACTTGAGTCTAGTTCACATTACACAATTCTCATGGTTTGAAAGGATTATATATATTTGTACATCGGTTAGACTGAGATTTAAGGTGTTGAGGAACCAAGCCGGGGAACTTTGTTCATCCTTGTTCATTAGAAAATAAGATAAAAGAATGAACTATATGGATTTTTTAAAATCCTATCTAATGTGTAAAAAAAAGAGTGGTTATTATTGAATATTAGTTGATAAATTCCGAAAAGGGCTACCAATTACCAACCAAGGGATGGTCTACCCGTAACCAAAGCTGGAAAATGTGAAGTAGTGTGAAAGCCGTCGAATGAACGGGAAGGAAAATTCTTGTCATAGGCTTTTGGTTGAGTTGTATACCTTTAGATCTTTAGTTTGACTTATCTATGAAGAAGGTAATTCCTGGAAACTCATGAGATGAACATCCACTATGCACACTAAGGTAAACTTGTTCGGATTCTTCTATTTATCAATCAATCAACGGGGATTCTATGTGAAACACTCATTATGTTTAGGGAGTTTAAGATTTCAGTTTCCATCACCAAGTTTTACTGAATTTTGTATTCGTATGTCTTGAAGTTTATAGAAGTACAGTTTCTGAGAGAGAGTTGAGGTTTCAGGAATATTGGATTATATTTCATGCATGTTTTGCTTGAGACTAGCAAAATGCTGGTTGGGGGGTGTGCTGAGCTCTGAATTGTGCATATTCTAACCCCATTTCATCACACATTATGCATGGTTTTCATAGTTTAAAGACTAATCTAATGTCTAGTTTTGTGGTTGTAGGAATGAGAGAGAGGCTTCGTCATTATGATGCTTAGAGGCCCTTCTTACATGCTTTAAAGATCAAATAAATAAAGGACAAGAGATGGAGGAAATATGCAATGAAACGGAGGAAGAAAAGATGAAGAAATATCACATTTTCATGCTAGCCGGCCAGTCAGCCACAACCACCAGCTGGCAGGCCAAACCATCCATAAACTGCAATTTCTCTAGACAAATTTTATGAAGGTCGACATGTGGTCCGACCAGCCGGCTAACAGGTTGGCCATGCACTTTCTAAATTCAGATTTCACAGTAGGCAGTCCCCTTTTTCGTTATTCGGCCCAGTTCACGAGGTCCATCTTGATGATATTTGGAAACCCAACCCATCCATGTCGAAAAGGAGCTCGACTCCTAAATAACTCAAGTGGCTTCATGTCGATCGGAGGTACGGATTGACCTGTGGCAGCTAAAACAATACGAACTGTCCAAAAAGTTTTCAGATTCCGCCTACTCAATACTGGGCTGGTCTAGGTGGCCCACTAGTACTGATATGAAAAATCCAAGCTGACCATCTTCTAGACTACATCGATATATGAATAACCACAAAGTTTTAGGTCAAAAGGATGTGTGATTTGATCATACCGGTTGAAGAAAAATGGACCATTCAGAGAGATTCCAACTGTGCAAATTTTATAAAAAGCCCTAAGTGTTCTAATTTTCAAATCATATTCTGAAATTTTTTTTTAGACAATCTAAGCCATCTACAATGTATAGGGGGAAGTTTTCTACCAATGTTCAAAATTTAAGATCAATCCGACCTCTGTACACACCGTAGTGTTGAAAGCAAGATGACTGGTTCTAAAGGTACCCGAATTGCAGAATTTTGAGAGGTGGTCACTGATCTGATTGGTGGGCCCATTGAGAAGATAATCTTGAAATTTTAAACCATCTATGAGGAAGATTATATTACAAGGAAGCTACAAATCAAATTTGAAGGCAATCTAATAATTAGTTAAGCTGTACCAAGCGAACAAAATCTGCTATTTTGCTGTACTATTATTGCATTATAAAAGGAGGTGTTCTTTTCTCTTCCAAATCAAGCAAGGACGTGGGGAGCAAGGACTTCAAGTCATGGGAGGCTTCCTAGCCTCCTACAGCTAGTTTTTCTTCATTTTCTTAGTTCTAGTTCTAGTTTGTTTTTATGTTTTTCATTAGCTAACCTCTTAGCTAGAGCTAATAGGTGAACCTTATAGTTTTCTTAGATGGCTTAATTCGTTTTTATAATTTCAAATTCGAATTTAATGTTAAATAATGGTTTTCTTAAGTTTGAATAAAGTTGAAGTTAGTTTTTCTTAATCTTATGATGACTCATGGATGTTTGGAAGAATTATGCATTACTACTTAGTTGTTTTGCAAGTTCTAGACCTGTACGCTCCGAGGAATTGGATTCAAGACGCTCTAGACTTGGATCTTCATGTAGGAACTTCAAACCAAAGCTCTATCTTTTTCAGAAATTCTAAAATATGTATTGTTTGTTTATGTGATTTGAATCAAGTTCAAACCATGGTATTAGTTAAGCTTTGTGATAGGGTTTGATGATTATTATGGTTATGATCTTAATCTTTTGGAACTAGGATTGACCTATGCAATTAAGTGTGCTCAAGTCCTAACTCGAATTGAGGGAATCATGTTGATGAATAACACATGTGTTGGATTGTTTTGATAATATAACCACTCTATAATCAGGTTAAATAGGATTTGATTTCGATTCTAGTTGAGTAATTGAGAAACCTATGCGAATTATACATTAAGGAAAGCTATAAGTGGATTGGTGATGCTCTAGTTATTCCTTATTGTCAGATTTTTTTGTTTCATGTTTAAAATTGATTTTATAAACCCCTTTTAAGATTCTAGTTATTAGGATAGTTTGAATTATTTACTTCCTTCCCTGTTGATTGACCTCGGTCTTACTGAGATTATTACTACATCGCAGCCTTGCATTTGAGGCGAGTGAACACGCATGTGAGAATGTGCTGAAATTCTTCCAGAGAAACTGCACAGCAAATCGCATTGAGAGCTTTGGCATTTGCCATGTATTGAGCTCTCACTATCATTCTATTTTTCATCATCTTTGAGAATGACAATGTATTTCCCATCAACCTCCACCTATTCAGTGGGCAAAGCATATCCACGTTGTGTGCTTAGCCACACTGGACGATCCATGGATTGTAAGAAAATCCTCATCCTTGCCTTCCAAAAGGTGTAGTTGGACCCGTCAAAGAATGATGGACGGTTAGTGGTACCCCCATCTCGGTTAGACATCATGCTAGTGCTCCGGTACCAGATCTTACTCTAGACATTTAAGTCCTTGAAGAGCAACCCTCTCTGATACCAATTGAAATTACATCGGTAGTCAAACACGACACCTTCGTATGTGTGGAAGCTTAAAGAGCAACTAGTATTATGGCTAAGTCCTATAGGGATTGATTAAGACCTTTTGAAATTCTTTTCGCCTACATATAGTACTTTTAACAAATTAAACTAAGTAAGAACACTTTGGCTTCCAAGCATAAGTGGGTCCAATCACAAAACTAGCATATGGTTTAAGCAATAAACTACCTAGTCTAAGCATGCATCGATAATCAAAAGATTTAACTAATCAAGCTCCTATTCTATGTAACCTACGTAGACTTATGAGAATGGATCAATGAGCTCAAGTCTACATAACTAGTAAAAGTACATCTTGTATGTGGATGTGCCTAGCATACATTCCTATCAAGCATTCATAATTAAACAATTAAACATACAATGCTAAGATATCAATGTGCTCAAATCAATCACAAACACAAGCATGTATAATGGTTCGAATTTGGGTCTACTCCACTCCCTGTTCAAGTACTCAACCACATTGAGCACACTGGCATTCACTATTGGAGGTTTCAAATGAGGTTCACTTCTCAACCTTTACACGGAGGTTTTACTGGTTCACCTCTCAACCATAACCGGAGTTTTGGACAAAGGGATAACTCTCAACCCGAACAGAGTTTTGGACATAAACTAACTCTCAACCCGACGCACGTTCACTCCTGTGTCAAAGGCTCCCCCTTGGAGTCTTTGTTTAGGCCCGACAAACGAGCCAAGGAGAGCCAAACAGCCCCTAGTCTTTAGGCTGATAAACGAGCTAAGGAACGACCAACGTCCCTAGAGTTTTAGGCTCAAAAAGTAAGCAAAGGATCGGCAAGTGACTCTAGTTCAAGTTTGACAAACAAACTCTACACTCAACTCCCACAGGGAATTGAGTGGATAGACTCTCAATAAAGACAACCTTACTTGCCGAATAAGCCCATTGTTTAGCATTGCTTTGGGTTACTTGATTTCCACTCTCCCATGATTCAATCAACTTCCCTTGCTCCCCCGATCGTGTTGCTGCTGCGTTGCCAATACCTCAGCTACACTTGATCAATCACCTTGCTTATAATGCCTTTGAGATGCCCAAGTTGATAGGAGGGTAGGTTTGAGAACTCTACAACTAATAGGAATGGGTTTCCTAGAGTTGCTCACCTACAACAATCTCATCTTAGAGCTTTGGATAAGGTTTTGACTATCAAGAAAGATCTAAGCTCTAAAGATCAAGAGGGGTTGAAGGTCATCTTCTATACGAGCTTGAAATGTTCCATTCTTGTATGAAATCACAAGGAAGATGCCTTGCAATGGTTAGAGATTGAGCCTCTAATGATCTCCAACAATGGTGGCTTCAATCCTCTCAAAATCCCTCTCCTTACCCCAAAAACGAGCCAAGCCTTTAAATAAACAAAGCCCCAACGGCTATAAAATGACTACAAAACGCCTGTATCCAACCAGTCGGGCGACCGGTCGTATTATGGCCTGAATGGTATAAAAACTCGTTGTCTTAATTTGACAGGTCGCCGACCGGTCGGATGACCGGTTGGACAAACCGGCCGACTGGTCGACCAACTGATCGAAATACACCCGGAGATGGTTTTTATCAAGTGGAGCTTGTTGTCCATTCTGGGCCTCCTGTCGACTGGTTGGACAACCATTCTGAGCATGATTTTCTGCTGCACGTTCTGTCGTGTTTTGCAACTGTTCATGCAACCTTTGAGGTCATTCTTCAGGTGATCTTTTGGGACACCTAGGATCAATCTAAGATGACTAAGGGTATCCTAATGGTCATGGTCATCTAGAGGTTATGGTTTTAGGTAGGTTCAAGGCTAAAGGGTCACTAAGGCATCTCTTTTTCCTGTTTCTTCTTCCTTGATATAGTTGGTCCGTCTTGAGTCTTCGGTCTTCGTCGTCATTAAGCTCAACCGACACTAGACTCACTGACCTAAGTGATTGACAAATAAGGTGCATTAGTATGCCACAGAAAAGTGCACTAACAAAAACTATGGTGGACGACCCAAGAATAAGGACAATCCTACCCATTGCAAATTTTGGCATCTTTTTCATTTGAGTGTCAACCAATTATTTTATCTTTTGTATTTGAGCTGGCTAAGAATTTAAGGCTACGAATTTCTCCAAATGGAGATCTTTGGTGCGTGGCCCATCCAAAATGGGGGTGTGGATTGCGTACTATGCTACAATCTGAAGATTGCACACCCAAGTGCAGGTAGCGAAGTAGTAAAATACTCGGTGAGACCGAGGTCGGACCACAGGGATTGAGGTTAGGAACACTTAAAAGAATTAGTTTATGTGGGAGAAATGAAATCTAAATTATCCACGAGAGTGAAGCAAGTTGTGTGTGATGAAAGACAAAAATAGAAAAATGGGCTAAGGCATTAGGGATCCACATTTGATAAGTTCACAAAGCTTGATTCATTGGTTCAACTATAACTCAACTAGAATCGAATGAAGATTCATTCCAGTCGGAAGATGAAACTATTTAAACCACTTACATACTTCATAAAAGATGGTAATTTGAACTGATTGATTTGACCATGAAGCACTCGTTAGTTGATCACAGGGAATTTCAAGCATCCATTGTGCCCCGAGTCGACAATGGATCAAGGAATTATACAGATCAACAACTTTGCCAAAAAGTCAATCGCTCAAAACACAAATTCATACGATCAAATGCATACTTATAAGATAGGAGGCTTTAATTAATCGATCCAACCGTTAAGATCTCGTCTATCGATCGCAGGGAATCCAAGGCATCCAATGTGCCCAGAGTCTAAAATGGATCAAGGGATTTTACAGATCGATGGCTTTACCTGCATTAGCTCAATGACCGTAGGGAATCCAAAGCATCCATCGTGCTTGGAGTCGATGATGGATCAAGAGACTTTATCGATCATGAACTAGATAATTGATGTGCAAGGGAATCTAAGCATCCAACATGCCCGGAGTCGACGATGGATCAAGGGCCGTGCACAATAATAGCATCTGCCGAGGTGGATAACCAAATCAATCAATCAAAGAAAACTCTAACATTTACACCACACAATGTTGAACCAAAAGAACCAAAGCTTGCAAATTTCTTCAAAGGCTTCACCCCTAACCTTAGCTAGAGGTTTAGCCAACCATGCTATAATGGAAGACTAAATTCTCTACAAAGAAAAAATTCTACACTACTCTACTCTAAGAAAGAAAATGAAGAAAGAAAACTAAAGAAGAGAGAACTCTTAGATTGTGAAATGATGGAAATGAGGAGAGGCCTCTTTTTATAGCCTCTTGAGAAGCTCCCGAGCCTAGGTGGCACTCCAAGCCTAAAGTAAATTTTTTTCTAGGTTTGGGCTTAGAGTTAGGCTTGGGATGACATGTGCACTCCAAAGCTATGTGGCATGGAAAGTACTCCAAACCTAGAAGTGATTTTTCTCTAGGTTTGGGCTTGGAGTTAGGCTTATAGTGGTGAGGTGGCATGATAGCTTTACACATGTGGGGAAAGAAGAGAGAGAGAGAGAGAGTCTAAGCTCCACACGTGAGAGTGGGGAATGGTTCTCCCAGCAATAGGAAGGAGATGGGATTCTTCATCAGTTGCTGATTTGGACAGGGGCGTCCACTGTTTTGGTAACTTGAAGATGGACATCTGAGATGGAGCCTGGTGGGAAACGCAGGAAATGGGAGCTGCTCGCCCTCAAGTTACTGATGATGAACGGTACTGCAGTGGTGGAGAGCAACTGGATGGCTGGAGATTTTGATCTCCTTCGCTACTGCTACAGATGGAGGGCTGTTGTGCACTCTCAAGTTGCTAGACAGTGGTGAGGATGCTTGGATGGAGAGAGGACGTTGGAGATGGACTGCTTGGAGTTGCACACATGCTGGACGGCCAACCTTGAAGATGGGTCCACTTGTTGGACGATCTAGAGATGATGGCTGGGATTTGATGGTCTGTTGGACGGGCAGATCTAGCTGGAAGACGTCCAATTTTGCTGGACGGTGGAGATCATGGAGCTGCTCGTTGGTGGAGATGGGTGGACGGCTGATGGTTTGCTGGACTGCTGTGTGGCCCACCTTCCAGCTGGACACGGATGAAGGTTGGGTGGCCTTAGATGGTGGAGATGATCTCCACTGCTGGCCGACACTGGTGTGAGGTGGGGTACACCTTGTTGGTATTAGAGGTGAACGGACGGTGGAGATTGGTAAGCTGGAGGTGGAAGCAGCTCCATGGACGGTTGTTGATGAAGGTGGGCTCCACTGCTGTGCACGTGCTTAGACGTCCAGCCCTTGTACAGGAGAATGATGGTGGGTCTCCTTGTTGGATGTTGGTGTGGTGGACGGGCTGACTTGCATGATGTGGTGGGGTCCATCATGGCTGATGGATGGATGGAGGTGATGGGACTATTGGATGATTGGGCTGGATTAGAGTGGTATGCTTGGACATGTGATGAAGTTGGCGATCGATGGATCAACCTTGCATGGACTGTTGATGGTGGAGGCCCACTTCATCCACTGATTGGTGTGTTTGGTCCCACATGTTGATGTTCAATCTTGACCGTCCAATCTTGCATGATTGTTCAATCACGACCATCCAAACATGCATAGCTTGGATTTCCAAACTAGCAGTTGTAATGGTCTTCCAAGGTATCTTCACTCCATTTGAACCGTTCAATATGATCCGGCCTCTATTCTTTGCAACTCGATGATCGCACTCATACTTGATCTTGATCATTTTTGGGTCTTTCAACATCCTGATTGGCTCAAATCATCGTTATCCTCCACTAATCACCTGAACATTGAAAATTCATCTAATGAGGGATAATTAACCGGAAAATCAATGATAACACTCTAAATAACAATGGTTAATTATACAAAATTAAGCACTTATTATACTACCCCAATCAGGACCTAGCTAGAGACGGACGGTCCCGTCAGGGGCTCTGTGAGGTCCACCATGATGTATATGTTTTATCCATGCCACTTATCCATTTTAAAATATCATTTTAAGGCATGAGTCCAAAATGGAGATAGATTGAAGATTCAAGTGGACACACCATAGGAAGTAGTGGGAATTGAACTACACTCTCTAGGGCCAACCTTGATGTTTATTTTCCATCCAATCTGTTCATAAGGTCACATTGACCTGTGTGAATGGAACCAAAACTTCTTTGGCTCCCAAGAAGTTTTCAACGGTGGGATTTCAATCCTCACTGTTTCCTATGGTGTGGTTCACTTGAGCCTTTAGTCTATCTCCGTTTTGGGCTCATTACGTAAAGAATTTGGATCCTCTGTTTTCTGCAAACATGAAATCCTTATTAGCAGCTTTTTAATTGTCATCACATAGGTTGGCAATATCGGAAAATCAGTCAGCAGAAGCACCAAAGAGATTCAAACGATCACCACACAACACACGGAATCAACACAAAGACAATCCGAATTTTACGTGGAAAACCCTTGCGGAAAAAAATCACGGCACAAAGCGACACCCGCACTATGAATATCAGAAGATTACAGAGCTAATCTACCCAGAAGAAAACCCATAAAATGAACAAAGCACTCTCTAACCTCACAATTCTCTCCCCAAGCCTTAAACTCTAATTAGGACTCTTGTATGTCTTAGGATCCTTCTAAACACGATTAGGAGGTGTTTATATAAGCCTCCAACTGAAAATAGAATTTTTTTACGCAAAACCACATAACCACACACAACACTGCCGCACCTACCGACCGATCACAACCCATGGCTGACCAGTCGGTCACAGTGTAAAATCTGTCCAAAGAGTTCTTCAGAAAATCGACTCATTCTGCCTCAACTAAGACCGGTCGGAGCCTCTAGCAGACTAGGTCTGGAACTCCCGAAAACTATGCAGAGACTTGCTGTGCGAATCTTTCCAATAAACGACTGGTCAGTGGACCTTGTTTTTGCACACTTTCGAAGTCTCCACCAACAGGAAACCACATCACATCTTCAGAGTAACCTCATCACACGGCGTGGATCAAACATATACATCATGGTGGTCCCCACAGAGCCCCCTTGACAAGACTGTTTATCTCTAGCTAGGTCCTGGTTGGGGTAGTACCCAATCCGCGCCCCCAAAATGGTGTCCACCCTATCAACCAGTTGAATTACTGAATTACTGGGCCCCACTTTTTGATCAAGAAACTGCAACGACTGTAGACTATTCTCGGGTACCTACCTTGATTATGCCTCTATTCGTTCCCTGGTTTAAAGTGATTACTCTCTTTATCTTTACCGAGTGAGAATTCTCTCCTTAAATTATAAAAGAGCAAAACTTACCCAGACCTCTTTTGTTTTCCTCTCTTATTCTCTTTATCTTTCACCGAGTCAGATGTCTTTTGTTAAATTAGAATAAGCCTAATCTTTACTTTTATTTATTTATTTAACTTTCCAGTAAACACTTTCATAAGCCAAAATTCAGTTTGGTCCTTACTCATGCCTTGGTGATGGACTGACAAGAGTTTGAACACGAGGTCATGGGTCCCATTGCGGCGAATTCCACTTTGATGTGAGTGAAAAAATAAAAAGAAAAGAAGAGAGAGAGAGAGAGAGAGAGAGAGAGAGAGAGAGAGAGAGAGAGAGAGAAAGAAGCCAAAACCCAGCTCGTGTCATGCGTAAGGATGAACTCTGGCAAAACCTGACTTATCCTCCACTTGTTGAACGGGAACTAAAAGCTAAGTCACTGCAAACAGGCACTAAAAGCCAACTCACTTAAAACCAAGCGAATTGGTCTTCAGCATTAAAGTAATGGAAAACTCTCTTTTGCTGATATTGCGACAATGGATCTGATCGGTTGCAAAACCTGACAAGAATGTTTTCCCAGACCAAATCTACAGTGGCCCTTGGCTAGACTGGACCACTTAAAATTTGGTCAAGCTCAATCTAGCAAATCCGACTTGGGACAACCCAACTCATATTTAAGAAGGAAATATGGATCAAAAGGGACGTCAGCTTGGTGGATACACACACCTATTTGTTTATATCGACCGGATCTAAACCCCATATGAAGCTCCGGCTGGACGGAAAATACCTACTTCTGAGTTGGTTGCCAATATACCTATCTCTCTTGTGTTTCTCACTAGCCATTGAGAGCAATTCTACACGGGTCCACCCCACCCGTGCTTATCGATCGATAGAAAATCCCCATAGACGGTAGGCTTGGCTTGCTCTCCTGGATCGGTTTCGAAAGAATGGTTGGATGTATACTCATCATTTACGATAATCACCCCAGCCATCTTCTAGAGCCAGCTCTAATTAATGAACTAACTTCTGAGGTCGGAACAGGGAAAAAGCGAATCTAGATGTCTCTGGTTGGATTCCATCCAATGGATGCGTACCTTGAGGTCAATCGAGAGTCGATCCAGGATAGGTTATGCTATATAGCATGTCGGATGGTTGGGCAAGAAAGAACGATTTTGGAATCATGGGCCCACCCCGTAAGACCTAAGCAGTGAAGAAATCTCTCTTCTGTTCGAAATCCGGTCAGCAGAAGCACTGAAGAGATTAAAAAAATCAACACACGTCACACAAGCAAACAACACAAAGACGATCCGTTTTTACGTGAAAAACTTTCGCAAGAAAAAACCACGGCACAAAACGACACCTCCACTATGAATTTCAGATGATTATAGAGCTAATCTACCCACAAGCAGATCCCAAAGAAGAACAAAGTACTCTTAAACCTCACAATCATCTCCCCAAGCTCTAAACTCGTAATAGGACTCCTTGATGTTGATTAGGATACATCTAAGACGCATTAAAGGGTGTTTATATAGGCCTCAAACCCAAATTAGAAACTTGTTACACAAGACAGCGTAACCATGCACTAGACCACACATCAGACGACCGATCGGCGTAGTGCAAAATCAGTACAAAGAGTTTGGCTTCAAAAACATGTCTCGCTGCCTCAACTAAGACCGGTCAAGCGACCGGTCTGAGCCCCCTGCAAACCGGTCGGCTGACCGGTCTGAGAAGCCCAAAAAACGTCCAAAGCCTCGCTGTGACAAACTGTCCAATGGCCAACCAGTCGGGCAACCGGTCAGTGGACTCTCTATTGCACAGATTTGAAGGCTCCTACAACAAACTCCATTGAGGCTTCGAAACATGGAACATTCTTCTCTTCTCTTCATAAATCAGCTCCTCATCAAACATAGTGTCGTTGTTTATCATGCTCCATTGCGTCTTCATTAAGCCCTTGCCAATCCCAGAGAAGTTACGCAAAACTTAAACTTCTTTGTTAAGACCACCTTAGTTAGAATATCCGTCGAATTCACGCAACTGTGAATCTTATCCAGAGTCGCATCTCCTTCCTCAAGCACTTGTCAAATAAAATGGTGACGCGCATCAATGTTGTAGACACCCCACCTTCAACTACAAAGCTGGTTGAGATGATTGAATGAATGGAGGACCATACCCTTAAACCCCATGTCCAAACTTAGCTAAACTCACCCTTGCAAGCCCTAATCCATAGCCCAACTCAAGCCTGAACCCAGTCAACTCACCCATAAACATTAGCCCGAAAAACCCCCATAAGAAAAATCAGTCCAAAAAATTCAAACTTGGAGAGTCAACCCGCTGAGTCAAATCACCGAGTCAACTCACGGGGTTAGTCCAGCCCCTGCACCCAGTCAACTCACCTTATTAGTCCATCTTTCAAACCCAGTCAACTCACCTAGTTCCGAGCCATAGCTTCGGAGCAGCTCCAAACCTTGAACCTACAACATTTTTGCTTCAGGTTTGTGGGTCGTACGCTCCGAAGCTTGAGGCAAGGAGTCCGTACGGGCAGCCCCATGGGGGCCGTCCAAACATATTTACCGAAACTGCCATCCTTCGCAGCTATAAATACCCATGCTCCTCTCCTGTTTCAGTATCCCTCAACATCCTAGAAAACCCATCGAGTTTGAGCCCCTCTCCACCTCCCTTAGCCCATTCCTCCACCAACGAGAGCCCGAGTGAGAAGAGCTTAGCCCTGGTGCAGCCCAGCCTGACCCTGGTTCAAGCCTCTCAAGCTACCTAAGTCCTGATCTTAGCCGCTTGAAGTAAACCCTTGCGACACCTCCGTCCATCTAACTATTCCTACACTAGCATCATCTCATTCGCATCTAGCATAAGTGCAACATTTATTATTCTTCCAACACCCTTGCTTATCATTGCACTACGAACACTTGATAAGATCTTAGCGTATGCTCTGAAGTTTGCTGATTTGCCCAAAATTCATTCATCAGAAACTTTGATAGGTCAAACACATAGCATGCATCTCACATAAAGCACCTGTCAGTTCGAGCGTATGCTCTGGGCTTGCCTGTTAATGGAAATCTGCCCATCAGAAACTCTTACTGTTCAGACCTACATTCATGCGTCATATCATTTGTGAGAATGTACGTAAGAGGATTAAATCAGACTTTCAAGTATTAGTTTGATTCTGTGAAGTAAAGACCAGTACCTTAGTACAGGCAGAGTGGGTGCCTAACACCTTCCTACCCTGTAACCGTGATTCCTTACCTCGAATCTCTGACCGCAGATCAAAAGGAGTCATTTTAGAGGAAGGAATCTTCAGATTCTCTTCTCTAACATTTCTACGGGGTCTAAACGATTGTAGATTCGAAGTAACTGACTAGTGGCGACTCTAGGTCTTATATGAACTCATCTAAACATATCCAGTTTAACACGACAACTGAAAAAGCCCTTGAGAAAGAGGCAAGTCAGTGGCACAATGGCAATTCACACATACCTCTTTTCGAAAGGAAGGGTTGGGAGTGCAGAAAGGCGAGCATCCACAGAAGTAGCGACTCTGCTGGAAAAATGTTATTCCCACTAGTTGTGATCCAACTTGAAAAATAGAATCCTTCTTATACTTAAAAGTCGCTAGTCCTCATACAATCTCATCTGCATAGCATTCTATCTATAAACAAAAAAAATATAGAAAATTCCAAATCCTAAAAAAAAAAAAAGAGTAAAGCATATTCCTCACCATTGTGCCTCCTCGGGCTTAACGTCTTAGAAAACAACCTCCTTATCGTAGCATAATCCGAACCCGAGCTCAGCAAGCCATGTCAAACCATGAAGAGGAAGCTCACCTCTTCCCTGCCCTTGACATGGCCGAAGCACAACCTCCAGCGCAACAACCAATTGAGAATACGCCAATCATGTAAGAATTGGCACAAGGAATGAGAGAAATGCGAGAAATGTTCTTCCAATTCATGCAAACACAAGCTACCACAGCAAGCTAACAATCAAGTTGGCCCAGTCAGCAATCTCACCAACGATGTCAGGCTCTTCCGACCTCTAGTTCAAATCAAGCATAACCATTGGAGTCTGTCCAAGACTACCGACAACAGCCATTTCAGCCCTCTGTTATGGGGCATCCTTCTCAATACCTTCCTGCGACGACAAGACCGTCTTAGAGCATTCCTACCACAGGAACTTCCAGTAAACTTCCAGTAAATCTCACAAGTAATGATCTCAATAGATTCCAGCATGTCCCTGCCAATGGGACCCCTTTTCTTTCTCAGCATGTCCCCGCCGATGGGACCTTTACTCAATTTTAGCACATCCCCGCCGACGGGATTTCAATTCAATTTCCAACACTAGGGACAGCACTGGCGAATGCCCACAATTGGGGGTCAGTGTCAAGCCTACATCAATCAGCGAACATTGACGAATACCCAACAAGGGGATCACTTCCCAACATCTCAACCTCCTACAAGCAGAAGCACCTTTTAATTCCAGCACATCCCCGCCGATGGGTTCTAGTTAATTTTCAACAATCTTTAATTTAGCAAACTCCAGTTAGTTTCCAGCAATCTTCAATTCAGCAAACTCCAAGTTAATTTTCAGCAATCTTCAATTCAGCAAGCTCTAGTTAATTTCCAGCAAGTTCCAGTTCAACCTTTAATTCAATCTCCAACTCAATTACAATCATTTCAAGCACAAGTTCATCAGAACCAATCCAATCATCAAGTCAAATTCAGTAACCTGCAGTTGCTTTCCTAGCAAGCTCATATGATTGAAGATATTGACCACTATGTCGAAGAAGAACGTGCCTTACTACGAGAGGTACCAATCGCTCGAGTAAATCATGCAGGACTGAACGAGTTGTGGGAGTAGTTTCAGACCTTACAAAATCAACTACAACGACAACAGGGAATTGATCTACCCTCAACCAAGTTCAGAGACTTGTGTCCATTTCCATATGCTCAAATACCTCAAAACTTTGAGGTTTCAAAATCCAAAAGATACGACGGCAGCGGTTATCTGACAGCACATCTCAAGGCTTTCTGTGGAGAGCTGAGCGCAATCGCAGAAAATAAAGGAGCCCTCATTTGCTTATTCCAGAAATCTCTAAAGGGCGATGCCCTAGACTGGTATACATCATTGGACTGTCATCACATCAAGACTTGGGAACAGCTTTCCCAGGCTTTTGTTGATAGATTCGCATACAATCTTAACATGGCACCCAGGAGAGCGGACCTCGCAGCTCTCAAGCAAAGAAGTGACAAAACATTGTCAGCTTATGTGGGACACTGGCGAGCTATGGCAGCCAGAATGCGAACACCAATCAACGACGAAGAATAAATCTCCATGATTATTCATTCAACTATATCCTGGCATATCTGGGTATCTCATCTCGCATCCATATGCAAATTTCTCTCAGTTGATCCGTGCTGGAGAGCAAGTCAAAGCAGGAATCCGTGTAAGGGCCAATATCCCCATGGCCTCACCAAGCCACTCCAGTTAAACGGAACAAAGTGGAAGGAAGACCTATTGGATATGGGAATGAAAACAGCAGTGGTTCTCCTCCAGGTAACAATTTCAGTCCTCAAGGCAAAAGCTCCATATGAGGAAGATCTGGTACCTGTGCCAGCATAGCTACAAGAACTAATGATCCTGGAAAGCAAAGGAGAGGAAGATTTCAAAGAAGTCCCATGGCACTACCCAGAATGTGCAGAGGTAGGGAACATGAATCCCAATGGGTGTTGCATCCGAAGAGATAATCAGAACAAAGGAGATCCCAAAAAGCGCTCTCTTAGACCTCGGCAACAAAAACGAAGCTGCATATGATGTTACAACTCAGCTCAAGTCAATTGCTGCCCAAATCTCGGTATGGGAGCTAGTTTACACATCTTGCATACATCGAGAAATGTTCGCAAAGACCCTGAACTGATGCCCACAGTCTCCTCAAATACGACACTCAAAATGATAGCATTGATGATCGGACAACTCTTAACCCCGCGCGCCATCACCTTCACTGATAATGAGTTGCCACCAGAAGGACGCAACCATGGGCGGTCCCTCAACATAGACTTATGATATAAAGACCTATGTGTTCCACTGGTCCTTATCGATAACGGCTCGAGCTTAAATGTCTACCCACTCAAGACTGCGGAACGCCTAGGAATCAGTCCTTCCTCATTCCGACCGAGCACCATGTACGTTAGAGCATTCGACAACACCCGCCGATCAGTGGAGGGAGAAGTCGACATAAGGATACAGATAGGTCCAGAAGTCTCCACTATCACATTTCAAATCCTGGATATATTAGCCTCTTTCAACATGTTGCTCGGACGACCTTGATTGCACAAGGTTAGGGTTGTGCCATCAACTTTGCATCAACATGTAAAGTATATCTGTGGGAACCAGGTGATCTCTATCCATGCAGAGAAAGAGCTCATCATTCCTTCCAATGTCGTTGCCACTGAACCAGATATCCCCGTCATTGACATCCAACACTCTGAAGAAGACATCACGTTTCATAGTTTCGAGTTCGAGATCGTAAATGCTATCGCCAATCCAGAACCGATAAGTGTGGATCGTATCTTTTCACTAGCAGAATGTCTGAGTCTCAAGTATCGCATGAAGAATCATTTCAAGTTCAGAAAGATGCCGCTGGTATATAATCAACGCAATTGGGGACTTGGGTACAGGTCAATCATCATGGACAAAAGAAAAAAGAAGTTTCGATGCTCACCCATTCAATTCATCAGGCCAGGAGAGCCTTGCAGAGATCCAAGAAAAAATAAATCGACTACACTACATAAAGGCCTTCCGATGAGCCTAGCCTGGGCCATGTGGCCTCCCATTCGATGGGACTGGATTCTCGAACCATCTAAGCCTCCAGAAGAAAAGGAAGAGAATGTAGATGAATGAGAGGATCAAATACAGCAACTTTAGGACCAGGGTACTTTGATACTTGCTCTCAACCAGGGGCACAACCTGCCCACTTCAATTCCAGTCAACCAGGGGCACAACCTGCCCACTTCAATTCCAATCAACCAGGGGCACAACCTGTCCACTTCTATTCCAGTCAACCAGGGGCACAACTTACCCACTTCAATTCCAGCCAATCAGGGGCACAACTTGCCCATCTCAGCATCAATCAACAAGGGGCATAACCCACCCATCTCTATGGAATCAACACCATCAACCATCAGTCAGGGACAGAAGAAGCCCATCCATTGGACCAAGAAAGGGAAATGGCCAACCCTAGATTGGTCCGATGTCCAGATTTTGAGCCTGTGTCTCGCCGTGGAACCAGACGAACTACAATGCGAGGTAAGTGATCCGGGAGGGACTGAGTATGACTCAGATCTCGAACCCGACCAGCGAGAAATCATGGTCATTGGACCAGACTGTGATTCTCCGCCCAAATCATCAACCCCCACCTCTCCAGGGGAAGGAGTGTGGGGTCCTAAATGGTCGTCTATTCCTTTAACTTCTGAATTAAGCCAAAGAGTCATCCAAAGACTCTAGCTTCTAAAACAACACCGGTTTAAGTAACGATAGGTATCCTAGGGTAAGCTGGGATCAATCATGGTTTGCAATGCCCGCTTGTTTAGGGTCCCTTGAAGTTCAAAAATCTAAAAAAATAAAAAAAATTCAAAAGCCAAAAACATCTAACATTTCAATTCCAGAAAATTCTCAAAAACCAAAAAGCATTTCCTTTCCTACATTCAATAATGCATCAAGTTCTTCTAAAGAGTCACATAAGTTTGAAGTCGAATCATATGATTTTAACATCGAATTGGACTTCAAACTCATGGGTTTGAACGAAGCTCGGGATGGGGAAGATGATGACCCGGCTCCCAAACTAGAGGACCTCCTCAAAAAGTTCGAATCTAAAGCCAATGTCATAGCCGATGATTTTGAGGTAGTAAAGTTGGGGACACCAGAGATCCCTAGGGAAGTACATATTGGGAAATTGCTGCCACTAGAGATGAAGTAGAGAATGATAGAGTTCTTAGCTATAAAATTATCCAACTTTGCATTCTCATATGAAGACATGCCAAGGCTTGATGAAGAGCTTGTTGTACACCATTTGCCAACAAAGCCAGATATGAAGTCAGTTAAGCAGAAACTGTGAAGAATGAAACCGGAATGGGCCCTGAAAGTTCGTGATGAAGTTATCAAGCAGTACAACGCGGGATTGTTGGTAGTCTTCAACTACCCTGAATGGCTCGCCAACATCGTACCAGTACCGAAGAAGGATGGCAAGGTTCGAATGTGCATCGACTTCCGAGATCTCAACAAAGCCAGTCCTAAAGATGATTTTCGTCTGCTGCATATCGTCACTCTGGTCGACAACACTGCGGGATATAAGATCTTCTCATTTATAGATGGATTCTCAGGTTACAATCAGATCAAGATGGCCGTCGAAGATCATGAGAAGACATCGTTTATCACTCCATGGGAAAACTTTTGTTACAGGGTAATGCCGTTCGGTTTGAATAACGCGGGAGCAACATATCAGCAAGCAATGACAGCATTGTTAGTGCACTTTTCTATGGCATACTAGTGCACCTTATTTGTCAATTACTTAGGTCAGTGAGTCTAGTGTCGATTGAGTTTAATGAAGACGAAGACCGAAGACTCAAGACGGACCGGATGCATCAAGAAAGAAGAAACAGGTGAATGTGATGCCTTGGTGAGCCTTAACCTTGAACCTACCCAAAACCATAAACCTCTAGATGACCCTAACCAATAGGCATACCATTAGTCATCTTAAATTGGCCTTAGGTGTCCCAAAAGACCACCAAAAGAATGGCCGAGAGGTTGCATGATCTGCTGCAAAACAACAGAAAATCATGCCTGGCCGGGTGCCCGACCCAGTGTCCACCGGGCGCCCGACCTATAGAGGAATCCGTCCACAGAGTTGGCCATATATCCAAATGGTCATCGGGCGCCTGACCCATTGTTCACCGGGCACCCGACCAGTACAAAAAATGTTCAGTAAAACAAGACCCATTCTGGACTGAATATCGGACGCCCGACTAAAGTGAGCACCAGGCGCCCGACCAATGAAAAATATGGTCATCAGGCGCCCAACCACACCTTGACCGGGCACCCGACCAACTCCAAATCTGTCCAGTGTTTAAATTTTTATATTAGACCGGATTTCAAGCGCCCGACCCAAGTCGCGAATCAGCCCGTTATTTGACCGTTGGGAGAAACTTTATAAAAGTGGGGGATTCATTTTTAGGGACAGCAGAGGGGATTTTGAGGAGATAGAAGCCACCATTGCTAAAGACCATTAGAGGCTCTATTCCAAACCCATAGTAAGTCATTCTCCTTGTGTTTTCATCACAAGCTTAGGCTATTCAATGGCATATTAAGAATGGACTTGTTCCCTCTTGATTCATAGGGTTTTAGACACCTTAATCATAGTTAAATCCCTTGTCTAAACACTACCTAGGAGTCCAAATAGGTGTATTCCTCTAGAAAACCTATTTCCTACCATTTGTAGAGAATTCACCATTCCTTAGCACCTTGGGCATCTCCAATGGAGCATCACATGCAAGGTAGCTGATCTTGGAGCTGAAGCCTTGGCAAAGCAGCAGCATCAAAGATCATGGGAGCACAAGGGGAGCTAATTCAAGCATGGGAGAGCAATAAGAAGCAACCCAAAGTGGCGCTACAAAGGGACTTAATCCGACAAGTAAGGTTGTCCTTGTTAGGAGTTCATCCACTCAATTCCCTATGGGAGTTAAGTGTAGAGTTTGTTTGACAAACTCGAACTAGGGTCGTTTGCCGATCCTTGGCCTGTTTGTCGGCCTAAAGTCTAGGGACGTTAGCCGTTCCTTGGCCTGTTTGTCGGCCTAAAGACTAGGGTTTGTTAAGCACTCCTTGGCTCATTTACCGGGCCTAAATTTAGGGACGTTAGCCGTTCCTTGGCACATTTGTTGGGCCTAAACAAAGTCTCCAAGGGGAGCCACCAACACGGGTGTGAGCGTGTAGGTTGGGAGGAACCTGTAAACTCCCTAGTTGGGTGGATCCAAGTTAAAACACATTGGTTGGGAGGAACCAGATTTAAACTCCCCAGTGAATGTCGGTGTACTCAAAGGGGTTGAGTACTTGAACCGGGAGTGGAGTAGATAAGTAGTCGAACCACTATACATATTTATGTTCGTGATTGTTCTTGAGCACATTTATCATTATGCATTGTATTTAATTAGTTAATTATGAATGCTTAGTTATGAATGTATAGCAGGCATTTGATAGGCACATCCACACTCACAAGATGTACTTTCACTCCACATGAAGACTTGAGTTCTTATTGATCCATCCTCTATGGTCTGCATGTGTTGCTTAGACTAGGTTGTTTACTGCATTTATCATTTGCTAGTCTTTTAATTGAACCCGCTTAGGCTTGGAAGTCGAAGTGTTAATCGCTTACTTAGTTTAATTTGCTAAAACTGTTAAGTAGGCAAAAAGAATTTCAAAAGGTCCTAATCACCCACCCCCCCCCCCCCCCCCCCCCCCTAGGACTTAGCCATAATTCTAATTGCTCCTTAAGCTTTCGCACGCATATGCGTAGGGTGTCGTGTTAGACTACCCGACATAATTTCAAGCATTATTTCATGATATGATGAACAAAGAGCTTGAAGTATATGTGGACGATATGATTGTCAAATATTGCACGAATGAAGCACACTTTGAAGATCTGAAGAAGTTATTCAATAGATTAGAAAAGTATATGCTCCATCTTAACCCTCAGAAATGTGTCTTCGATGCAACGGGAGGAAAAATCCTTGGCTTTATGGTGAGTGAGGATGGCATCAGGGTCGATGAGACCAAAACCAGAGTAATCATCAAGATGCCCCCTCCAAAAACTGAGAAAGAAATCTGTGGTTTTCTTAACAAAATCTAATACATCAATCGCTTCATCGCACAGCTCACACCTATCTATGAGCCCATATTCAAGCTCCTTCGGAAGAACGTACCAAAAGAATGGAATGACGATTGCCAAGTCGCCTTCAACTGCATCAAGAAATATCTCATGAATCCTCCATTTCTAGTGCTACCCACTCCTGGATGAACCCTATTGTTATACATCTCGGTAGCAGAACAAGCCATTGGTTGTGTCCTCGGCTGTTATAGGCAAAATGGTGGAGATAAAGATTTCACGCAGAAGTGCCCATTTGGCCCTCGAGATCATCTGATCAAGAGTCGCAGAACGGGTAAAAGTGGAGTGCCGGTTCGACTCTCGAGATCGTAAGCTCGGGAGTCGAAGAATGGATAAGTGCGGGACGTCCATTCGACTCTCGAGATCATCTGATCGAGAGTCGAATATTGGATAAGTGTGGGACGTCCATTCGACTCTCGAGCTCACCTAATCAGGAGTCATAGATTGAAAAATACGGAGCAGCTATTCGCGAGTCTCGAGTCTTTATAACCGATAGTCAAATACGGCAAAGCTCGATCCGCGAGCAAACCTTCTCACAAGTCGTTGAAAGACGTTACATCTAAGTGTGTACTTGGACTCGCGACCACATTCTAACATGCGAGCAGCTTTCCTGCGGTAATATCTCTTAGCCTTCAGTACTAGCACCCGATTCTCGTCGAGCAGCTTGTCCAATCCCTCTGCGACACCAAGCAGGGCTACATCCAGTTCGGTGGTTTCCGTCTTGTCGGCGTCTCCTTCCTTTTCGGAAGCTATGACTCCAACTACGGGCGTCTCCTTCCTTTTCGGAAGCTATGACTCCAACTACGGGCGTCTCCTTCCTTTTCGGAAGCTATGACTCCAACTACGGCTTCCAGTTTATCATGACACATCAGCGCTATTACTACGCTTACTGGCAGCCCGTATAGGTCGTTTTTTGGGCTTATCTTCTCTAAATGGATCCGGATCTCAAGGGATTGAGATCAAGGGGCGTGATTGTTGAAATAAGTCATTGGGTTGGATCTGACTCAAAAGATAGGATCTTATCCCACGAAATCAGCAAGATCTCAGTATCGTATGCGACATCAGCGGGATTTCGACATCTTACGTAACAAATTGGATTGCTTCAGATCTATATAAAGGGGTGGCTCTATTAAGAGCAGGTACGCACACAACATTCAATCTTGGTCCCGTTTTGCTTGGCTTCTCTTCTTACTGTGGCCTGACTTAAGCATCGGAGGGCTAACGGCTGGTCCCCAGCCACCCTTATTTGCTGTCTTGCTTCAGGTCTGGTGGTGGAAATCCCTGCTGGAGTGAAGGAGAAAAGCCGGAGGATCTCGTTACAAAATCTGACATTAACAGTTTGGCGCTGTCTGTGGGAAGATTTGATCATCAAAATCAATCGTGCTAACCACCGATCAAAATCCTTCGGCGATGCCTCCTAAAAAGGCTGTTCATCCTTCAACTTCAAGGCAGGCACCACCTCCGCCTGATGAGACAGAATCCGTACCTGCCCTCCCACCTGCCCCGACGAATATCCCTCAAGGAGCCCCGAATATGCCATCAACAAACCCATTATTGGAGGCCTTTGGAAATCAAGATGATGTCCTACGTTTCCTCGGAAACACTCTCCTAACTCTAAACGCCAGAGTTCAGGCGCTGTCAAATCGGCTTGATCAGCACTTCCCTGAACCGCAAAGACAACCCTCCGAAGGGTTACCACCGCAACCCATACCGGTAGCTTCCAGACATTCTATGGACGAACCACAGGTCCCACCACTCGGCGGCCATCCCCCTGTGCCGTCTCCACATTCTATACATTCCAGTTCGTCTAGACAACCTCAACCGCAAGGCTCCACCGCCGAAACATCTAGCTATACCCTACCATGGGAAGGAGATCTCAAAAGAATCCAAGATCGTTTTGATGTCATGGAACAGCGATACCAGGCAAATCGGCCATCTGCCGTCATGGCGGCGATACATCAATCTGAATCTCCCTTCACCAGCGAGGTCATGGAAGCCCCGTTACCCAGAAAGTATCGAGCGCCTGTTATCACTCCGTACACAGGAATTGGCGACCCTCTGGAACATCTGGAAACATACAGGTCCCTCATGGAGTTGGAGGGACATGGTTCAGAAATCATGTGTAGGGCTTTTCCCCTAACATTGAAGGATGCAGCTCGTACGTGGTTCCGGGGGTTAAAGCCCCGTTCCATCAGTTCCTTTTCCCAATTATCGGAGATATTCCTTTCTCAATTCATGGGAAGTATTCGCATTAAGAAGCTAGCCTCCCATCTGATGAATCTGAAACAGCAGCATGGGGAGACAATAAAGGAGTTCACAGTACGGTTCACTGCCGAAGCCGTTCAAACTGAGGGTTACACTGAAGAAAAGGGTCTTACAGCCCTCATTGCCGGAATAACGAGCGAGAAATTCAGGTTTGCCTTAGATAAAAGCCCGCCAAAAACTATGGCAGAATTCCAAGCCAAAGCTCAGAAATATATCAATGCAGAAGAAGTCGCATTGACACGCCATGGAGTACAGAGTAAGAAGCGCAAGCCAGAAGGAACCTCTTCTACAGATAAGAAATACCATCGTGACCAGCGCGATCGTTCTCCCAGGAAGCCTTACTCTGGTAAATATCATAACTACACTCCTCTTAATCAGTCTCCTGAAAAGGTTCTAATGGAGATTAAACACAAGCCATATGTGAAGTGGCCTGCAAAGATCAAATCCGATCCCAAGAAGAGGGACAAGAGCAAGTTCTGTTACTTTCACAAAGATCACGGGCATAGGACCCAGGACTGCATCTCTCTACGAGACCATATCGAAGCCCTTATTCGAAAAGGCCATCTCCAGGATTATGTTGCTCGTAAAAATTAATCACCAGAAAGGGCGAAGACCTCATCTCGCGAAAAGGAACCGCCTCATCATCAAACCGACCAAGAGGACGCTGAGCCCACGGGAGAAATTCGCACTATCGTCGGGGGACCAGCTTGCGGAGGTGACTCTCAAGCTTCAAGAAAGGCATACGCTCGAAAGGCGTCCAAAGAACCCCAGCAGATCTATTGACTGGAACAAGCGTCCAACTCATCGAAAGCGAGCCATCCTCCAATTTCTTTCACCCTCGAAGATGCAGCGGGAATTCACTTCCCTCATGAAGATTCCATCGTAATCACATTGAAGGTATCAAATTATCTAACTCATCGAATTATGGTGGATACAGGTAGCTCAGCCGATATTCTGTATTTGGAGGCTTTCGACAAGATGGCACTTGCCAGAAGCCTCCTCAAGCCAGTATCGACCCCCCTTGTCGGCTTTGGAGGAGAGGTAGTAACACCTGAAGGAAGTATCGATCTCCCAGTCACTTTTGGAGAGAGTCCAGCGAAGACCACCGTCTTCGTAAACTTCCTCGTCGTGGATCGAAAATCAGCATATAACGCCATTTTGGGGCGGCCGTCTCTAACTAAGGTTGGAGCGGCCTTGCACCCTTCATATCTATGTGTTAAATTTCCTACCCCAAATGGCATCGGGGTCGTGCGAGGAAGTCAGCAGGAGGCACGGTCTTGTTACCAGATAGCCCTCCAAGATCGAAAGAAGGCTCAAGCGACGCCCGTCATGGAAATAGCTCAAGGATCACCCGACGTTCCCTCAACCACCTCGTTGGATCCGAGAGAAAATGCTCTGAAGTCGGGAACTCCGGGGGAGGAAACAGTGGCGATCCACCTGACCGAAGACGACCCATCTAAGATCGTGTACATCGGGTCCTCCTTGACCACTGTCCATCGTGAAAATTTGATCCGTTTCCTCACCGAATACAAGGATGTGTTTGCTTGGTCTCATAAAGATATGCCAGGCATCGATCCCAATGTCATCGCACATCGTCTCAACATTGACCCGAAGCATAAACCCGTACATCAGCGTCGACGTGCCTTTACTGCAGAAAGACAAATGGCAATCAAAACTGAAGTTGAGAAGCTGCTCGCGGCTAATTTCATAAAGGAAGTTGACTACCCAGAGTGGGTCGCAAACGTAGTTCTCGTCCGGAAAGCTAATGGCAAATGGAGGATGTGCGTCGACTATTCAGACTTGAACAAAGCATGTCCCAAAGATAGCTTTCTGACACCACGGATCGACCAGTTGGTCGACTCAACAGCTGGACATGCTCTCCTCAGCTTTATGGATGCTTATTCTGGTTACAACCAGATTATGATGCATCCACCTGATAGCCAGCATACTGCCTTCATCACAGATCGAGGACTATATTGCTACCAGGTAATGCCGTTCGGTCTTAAAAATGCAGGGGCCACTTATCAACGTCTTGTCAACAAAATGTTCGCTGCTCAAATCGGTAGGAATATGGAAGTGTATGTTGACGATATGCTCGTGAAAAGCATCGTTGAAGAGAACCACATTTCTGATCTTCGAGAAGCCTTTGATCTGATGAGGAAGTATCAAATGAAATTAAACCCGAAAAAATGCGCGTTTGGAGTGTCAGCAGGGAAATTTCTTGGGTTCATGGTTGGCCAGCGTGGAATTGAGGCGAATCCCGAAAAGATTAAAGCATTGATAGATATGAAATCCCCCGTAACTCTGAAGGACGTCCAGCGTCTGGCTGGTCGCATCGCATCATTGAACAGGTTCATCTCGCGAGCATCTGACAAGTGCTTGCCCTTCTTCAAACTCCTTCGTGCAACGGCCAAGTCTGATTGGAAGTGGACACCTCAGTGTGAAGAAGCTTTTCAACAACTGAAGCAATACATGAGCGCTCCCCCCATTTTATCTAAACCTGTAGCACATGAGCAACTCATTCTTTATTTATCTGTGTCTTCCACGGCCGTTAGCGCCGCTTTAATAAGAGAAGATTCCGGGGTGCAAAGGCCCGTTTATTATATCAGTCGAGCAATGGTCGATGCAGAAACTAGGTATTCTGATATGGAGAAACTGGCCCTAGCCTTAGTCACGGCGGCTCGAAAACTGCGACCATACTTTCAAGCCCATGCTATTTTAGTACCAACAAATCATCCACTACACAAGTCCTTCAAAAACCTGAGGCTTCCGGGCGCTTAACTAAATGGGCGGTCGAGATCAGTGAGCATGATATCTCATTCTGTCCTAGGACCGCAGTCAAGGGCCAGGCCGTGGCTGACTTCATCGCCGAATTTACATATTCTTCTGAAGATAATGTCATGACCAGCGACCAGCCTCCTTGGTCGCTCTTCGTGGACGGGTCGTCACGGGCCACTGGCAGTGGAGCGGGCCTGATTTTAGTGGCTCCCGACGGGTCGCATTTTCAATATGCTCTGCGTTTCGAATCACGCGTCTCCAATAATGAAGCAGAATATGAGGCCCTAATTGTTGGCCTCGAACTGGCCATTGTCCTCGCAGTCCAGAATTTGATAATTCATAGCGACTCCCAGCTCATTGTCAATCAAGTTCTTGGTGAATTCGAAGCCAAAGAAAAAAGAATGGCCTTATACAAGTCTCGTGTCCTCATCCTGCTCGCCAAACTGAAGACTTATAAAATAATTCATATCCCTCGCGAGCAGAACCAACTTGCCAATTCCTTGGCAAAACTCGCTTCTGCACCGGAATCGGAGTTATCACATTTGATCCCCATCGAGCACCGTCAGAACTTGAGTATCGACCAAGTGACTCTCGAGCAAGTTATATCGGTACAATCGTCTCCATGCTGGATGGATCCTATCATCTTTTATCTTAGAGATGGATACCTACCAGAAGACAAGAAAGCTGCAAGACAAATTCGGCTTCGAGCTGCCAGGTACACCTTACAAGATGGAATATTGTTGCGAAAAAGCTTCTCCTTGCCTTATTTAAGGTGTCTTCATCCAGAAGAAGCACTTCGTGTTCTAGATGAAGTACACCAGGGGGCATGTGGTAATCATCCCAGGGGGCGATCCCTAGCATATAAAGCGATGAGGCAAGGATATTATTGGCCTACTATGAAAGCAGACGCCATCGAATTTTCTAAAAAATGCGACAAGTGTCAACGATATCTACCTATACCTCATGTACCGTCTGAGCGGATGACCCCAGTTAATAGCCCTTGGCCTTTTGCTCAATGGGGGATCGATATCATTGGGCCCTTACCTATGGGAAAGGGACAGAATAGGTTCGCGATCGTGGCGGTTGATTATTTCACCAAATGGACCGAGGCAGAACCATTAGCCAAGATTACTGAAAAACAAACTACTAAGTTTATATGGAGAAATATCATATGTCGTTTCGGACTTCCTCATACTATAATTACCGATAACGGAACGCAGTTCGACAACGCAGCCTTTGATGAATTTTGCGACAAATGGAAGATACGTAATCTCCGCACTTCTCCATATCATCCTCAGGCGAATGGGCAGGTCGAGGCAGTGAATAAGATCATAAAGCATCATTTAAAGACCAAGCTAGGCGAATGTAAAGGGGTGTGGCCAGAACTTCTACCAGATGTATTATGGGCCTATAGAACCACGGCTTGCACATCAATAGGTGAAACTCCTTTCTCCTTAGCATTTGGTGTTGACGCAGTGGTACCAGTGGAAATTCAAGTGCCCTCATATCGGATCGAGCAGTATGATCCCGCGAGCAATCAGGAAAACCTCCAACTCTTGGAAGAGCGAAGAAATGCTTCCCAAGTACGAGTGGCAGCATATCAACAACGTATTGCTCGTTATCGGAATGCGAAGGTTCGCCTAGATCCTTCCAGTTCGGAGATTTGGTCCTAAGGCAAAATCTTGGAGTTCCTGCTCGTTCATTGGATCCGAATTGGGAAGGCCCGTATCGAGTTATTAGGGTTGTACGACCCGGTACTTATTATCTTGAAGACATGCAAGGGAAGCCTGTACGTCGCCCTTGGCACGTGGAGCATTTGCTACGATACTACCCCTAGATTCGATGTAGTTTATTACAACGTTTTATGAATAAAGTGAAAGATATCTTTTGGCCGCTACTCCATTTATATGGACCTGAATAGCCCTGAAGAGAGTGCTTACACATCCTCTTGGCCAATTGCCTACCTTTGGTAGGACTGAAATCGTTACTAGTTGGTTGCTTCTCCATTTACATGGACCTGAATAGCCCCGAAGAGAATGGATACCATCTCTTGACCAACCTTCTGCCCTTGGTAGAATCAGAATCTCAATCGATAGATCAGTCTATCTCACGCGGACACGGTCTCACGACCCCCGGATTGAGTCTAATTCATTTTTTCATGAGTTAGTCATTCGCGATTGGTGAGAGGAGGGATCGCACTCCGGAATGCGAGCACCATAGCTCGAGCTCGAATCGCAGTCGTACACCTTAATTGCGAGCACCGCAGCTCGCGCTCGAATATGTGGTCATACACCCTAAATGCGAGCAGCGCAGCTCGTGCTCGAATTAAAGGGTCGCATCTCTGATAAATCCATTTGAGATCAACATAAAGCAAAAAATGAAAGATAAAGAGAGAACAACAACAAAACAGTAACACTTCCAAAAATATCTTTTCATTGATGTTTAGATGATTACAGATACATGATCGCAGGTGTAAGAGAGAAGAAAATAAAAGGAAATCAATCGCTTGGAGGAGGAGCCACGCTCTCGACTTCAGGGCCCATTTCAGGAGCCCCTCCAGCCTGCTTGGCTTCAGTCACCTCGTTCTCGGCAGCAGCTTGCTCTTCTGCAGCTATGATGGTCGCGACTCGACCGAATTCCCCCATATCGAAGGATGGGATCATTCATTGCACTACTCTCAGTGCAAAGTCTCGACCAGCATCGTATGACTCATATCGTTCATCGGCATACAGCTGCGAAGTCCGGAACTCGAAAACCGCCCGAGGACCTTCCTCCGAGAGCATTTTTACAAGGGCGACTCTCTCCTCGTCCCAGTGGATCGAGTCGTCCTTAAGCTGCGCAAGAGCAGTGCGCTCCCTAGTCAGGTTGTCGTAGGCCTCCTTGAGCTGCGACCTGGCCCCCGCGAACTGCTCCTCTAACGAGATCTTGTCTTGTCGGAAGATCTCCCTCTCTCTCTCAGCCTTCTCCTTCAAACCCGTGAGCTTCACGTAGTCTGAGTCCAAGGCCTGATACCTGTCGGTCAGGACTTGGATCTTCTCGATGAGGATCTTTTTCTCCTCATCTCTCTTCGTGATCACCGCCTCACGAGCCTTGAGCAGTTGATCTCTTCCTTGAACTGCCTTTTCCAAGGCAGTCCTCTTTCCCTCAGCCTCCTCTATCGTGCGACGGGCGGCAACGATATCACGCCTCGTTCGCAGAATAAGATCTAAGCCCTGCAAAAGAGATGAAAAATATAAGAGTATTCTGGAACGTAATAACAGATCGAAGCAGGTCTTGACGAAGTCTTATCTGAACCATCCTCATCCCCGCTTCGAGGAGAAGGTTCTCAGGACTTAGCTCGGGAAGAGAGCCGAAGGCATGAGGTGGGACGTTCTCGAACAAAAATTTGCATACTGGATGGAGATGGCGGGGAATAGAATATGTCCCGCTTCCCGACGGTTGGGCAACGACCAACCCGGTCGTCTCGCGAGGGGGAGGCATTGACTCGCGAGCAGATCCTTGCTCGGCAGCAGGGATCAGTTCGCGAGCAGGAGTCGGCTCTTGAGGCTCCATCTGCTCTCGAGCCTCTCCAGCTGGGGGGCAGCCGGACCCCACCCCATCTGGGGAATTATCAGCAATGTTAATCACTGGTGGCCCAGGTGCGACCACCAGTGAAGCAATAGTGGGCCCAGTTGGGGCCCCCGCCATGCTCGCGGGAAGGGCAGGCTGATCGCTGCCGGTGTGGATGGAAGATTGAGAAGGTTCGGCAGGGGTTCTCTTCTGCCTCTTGGAGCCTGTGCCCTTTAGTCGGGGCAGTAGGCCTCTCTTCTCTCCAGCTTTCGTCATTTCAACTTCTCTTCTGGATATGAGGCCTGCTGCTGCAAGTCCTGAAGGAGATAAGCAAGCCTCGATATGCCTATCTCCGACAGGCACCTTGTACACTTTGACAATCTTCTCGTTGATCCCTCCTTTCAAATTCGGTTTTCTCAAGGCCGGGATACCTGCGAGCACAAACAGGGGTCAAACGAAGCAAAACCCTAAAAACCATTCTGGGGAAACTGCACAATGCGGGATTGTGTCTACCTTCACAGAAAAACCGGGTCACTCCTGGACCCCTGGAGGAGGCAGACTCCCAGCTCCCGGAAGCATAGAACCACCGCTTCCTCCAGCCGGGATAGTTCAAGGAGGGCTTCCCCAACACGAAATTATCCCGGTGCTAATAACACAAATAATACCAGCCTTCGCTGGAGGGAGCTTTCTTCAGACGAAACATACGGAGGAACTCCTCCGCCGTGAGTTCTCCGTTGCCAGCCTGAGCCCAAAGGGCAAAGGAGCCCAAAACTACCCTCCACCCGTTCACGATGAGTTGCCCAGGGGCAATCTTGTAACATCAAAGTACATCGCGAATGAAGGGATGGAGGGGAAGGCGTACCCCCAGGATAAGCTGGTACTCATAAAATGCTACGCATCCTGGGGGGGGGGGGGGGGGGGGGGGGGGGGGGGGGGGTAGTCTGGTGTTTCTCCACCTCCGGGCAAGCGGAGAGTTACTGAGTTGGGGATCAGGTATCTCTCCCGTAGCTCAGCCAGCCGGTCCTCCGATAAAACGGAAGGATATCCGGCTGCTGTGTATCTCCCTGCCGGAACCCTTGCACTGCTGGAGGCAGAGGATTCCGGAGTGGCATCACCAAGAGGGACAGTGGTCTCGTCAGAGTTCCCAGCCATGAGAAGATAAAAATAAAAGAAGGAGAAAAAAAGAAGTATACCAAAAACAGAAAAGAAAATGAACACCGGAGGAAGAAGAAGAATGGAAAGAAAAGACTGCAGGTTTCTTTCGAAAAAGCTTCTGTAGAAAATCAAAGAAATGGCGGACTCCGTATATTTATAGGCAATCATTCCGCCGTATCTGATGGCACGTGGCAGTCCCTCCCTTGACACAGCGCTCGAGCAGGCACGCCCATTAACTCCTCAAACACGTGGCGAGTGCCCCTTCATTTTCCATCAGTGAAAAGGCTGCGGAAAGCTGGCGCTCATTAATTCCAGCCCATCATGTGAGGTGCCGTTCTCGATGAAAGTAGCGGGCGGTTACGTGTGATAGTGAGCTAAGTCCTTTCCTTAAGAATTCTTGGCGGCAAGGACTTGGGGGGCATCTGTTATAGGCAAAATGGTGGAGATAAAGATTTCACGCAGAAGTGCCCATTTGGCCCTCGAGATCATCTGATCAAGAGTCGCAGAACGGGTAAAAGTGGAGTGCCGGTTCGACTCTCGAGATCGTAAGCTCGGGAGTCGAAGAATGGATAAGTGCGGGACGTCCATTCGACTCTCGAGATCATCTGATCGAGAGTCGAATATTGGATAAGTGTGGGACGTCCATTCGACTCTCAAGCTCACCTGATCAGGAGTCATAGATTGAAAAATACTGAGCAGCTATTCGCAAGTCTCGAGTCTTCATAACCGATAGTCAAATACGGCAAAGCTCGATCCGCGAGCAGACCTTCTCACAAGTCGTTGAAAGACGTTACATCTAAGTGTGTACTTGGACTCGCGACCACAGCGTTCCTGCGGTAATATCTCTTAGCCTTCAGTATTAGCACCCGATTCCCGTCGAGCAGCTTGTCCAATCCCTCTGCGACACCAAGCAGGGCTACATCCAGTTCGGTGGTTTCCGTCTTGTAGGCGTCTCCTTCCTTTTCGGAAGCTATGACTCCAACTACGGGCGTCTCCTTCCTTTTCGGAAGCTATGACTCCAACTACGGGCGTCTCCTTCCTTTTCGGAAGCTATGACTCCAACTATGGCTTCCAGTTTATCATGACACATCAGCGCTATTACTACGCTTACTGGCAGCCTGTATAGGTCGGTTTTTGGGCTTATCCTCTCTAAATGGATCCGGATCTCAAGGGATTGCGATCAAGGGGCGTGATTGTTGAAATAAGTCATTGGGTTGGATCTGACTCAAAAGATAGGATCTTATCCCACGAAATCAGCAAGATCTAAGTATCGTATGCGACATCAGCGGGATTTCGACATCTTACGTAACAAATTGGATTGCTTCAGATCTATATAAAGGGGTGGCTCTATTAAGAGCAGGTACGCACACAACATTCAATCTTGGTCCCGTTTTGCTTGGCTTCTCTTCTTACTGTGGCCTGACTTAAGCATCAGAGGGCTAACGGCTGGTCCCCAGCCACCCTTATTTGCTGTCTTGCTTCAGGTCTGGTGGTGGAAATCCCTGCTGGAGTGAAGGAGAAAAGCCGGAGGATCTCGTTACAAAATCTGACATTAACAGTTTGGCGCCGTCTGTGGGAAGATTTGATCATCAAAATCAATCGTGCTAACCACCGATCAAAATCCTTCGGCGATGCCTCCTAAAAAGGCTATTCATCCTTCAACTTCAAGACCAAGTTCACTGAAAGTTCAATATACTATTTGAGCCGAAAGTTCACCGACTACAAGACCAAGTATTCCCTAATCGAGAAGACTTGCCTCACCCTAGTCTGGGCAACTCAGCGACTCCGAAAATACATGATTGTGTTCCCTATTCTCCTCCTCGCTCGCATGGATCCGCTCAAATACCTATTCGAGAAGCCAGCACTCAATGAAAGGATAGTTAAATGGCAACTACTCATGTCTAAATTTGACATCGCCTATGTCACTCAGAAGGCAATCAAGGGGCAGGCCCTCGCCGATCATCTCGCCACTCATTCCCTCCTAAATTATTAACCACTCGAGACGTTCTTCCCTGATGAAGACCTCTTGCTCATTAAAGGTGAAGAGAAGAAGAAGAAGAAAGATGAGTGGACGTTATTCTTCGACGGCGCAGCTAACTCCAAAGGAAGTGGAATCGAAGCAATCCTCTACTCTCCAGAAGACATCCCTATTCCTATCTCAAGGCGCATAGCATTTAATGCACCAACAACATGGCAGAGTATGAAGCATGCATCGTTGGTCTAAGGGAGGCCATAATCTTGGGCGTCAAGAAGCTACGAGTATTTAGAGACTCACAGCTTATCATCAATCAGACCAATAGCGAATGGAAGACCAAGGACGAGAAGCTGATACCATATCACGTGTATTTTGAAAATTTGGTTGAAGAGTTCAAAGAAGTCACCTTCTCATACATGCCTAGGGCCAAGAATTAGTTTGCGGATGCTCGAGATCCCAAAAGGAGCTTCAGAATGGAAACTCATAGTCGAAACGTAAGATGAACCTACCTACTACTTGCAGATAGAAGAGGCTTAAAACCGCCCCTGACAAACCCTGGTACGTCGACATCTAGCAATATCTCGAAACCCAGGAATATTCGGAAGCAACAACAACAACAGATCTCCGAACCATCCAACGTTTGGCCGGCCAGTTCACCATCTGTGGTGAAATTCTTTACGAGCGATCCTATAATCAAATCCTCCTTCGATGCGTTGATGAAACAGAAGTTGCTTAAACCATGAAAGAAATACATGAAGGAATATGTGGCCCACACATGAATGGGCACATGATGGAGAAAAAGATTCTACGACTCGGCTACTATTGGCTCACCATGGAGACGAACTGCTGCTAGTGTTCGCTTCCCTAAGTGTAGGGTTGCGATGTAGTAATAATTCGGTAAAGACAAAGATCATTCTCAAGGACTTGTTAGGAATTCACAAAATTACTTCTAATATTCTCTAATTGAAAGCTAACCAAACAAATTTCTAGAATTGAATGTAGATAGAATTCTTAAACTAAAAGTGAATGTAATCAATATAAAAGAGCACTAGGGGTCCAAGGATCCACTTGTAGCAATCCTTAATGCATAATTCCCTGAAGTTTCCCAATTACACAACTAGAATCGAAATCAAATCCTATCTAGTCGGATGATAGAGCGGTTATAACATATAATCTGTCATATGTGTAATTTATATACATGATTCCCTCAATTCAAGTTAGGACTTGAGCACACTCAATTGCATAGGTCAATCCTAGTTCCAATAGATTGAGATCACAATCATAATCATCATTAAACTCTATCACAAGGCATAATTAGATCATGATTTGAACTTCATTCAAATCACATAAGCAGAAATTTTAGAAAAGTAGAACTCTTGGTATGAAGTTCTCACATGAGAATTCAAGTCTAGAGCGTCTTGAATCCGATTCCTCGGAGCATACAAGTCTAAACTCATTCAAAACAATTAAGAACTAAAGCAACTCTCCCAAACATCCATGAGTCATCATAAGATTAAGAAAAGTACTTAGAACTTATTCAAACTTCAAACTGTTGTTCTTCAATGAAAATTCAACTTGAAAACATAAAAATGAATTAAAGCATCTTAGATTCACTACAAGCTTCACCTCTTAGCCCTAGCTAAGAGGTTTAGCCATTCATGATCTAAAGAAACATGAAAACAACTAAAAATATGAACTAGAAAGCAACAAACTAGAGGGAGTTGTAGAACTCCGATTTTGTCTTTCTCTGCCTCCCACCTTCATAGATCTCTTCTAGGATGCTTAGTTACGATCCTAGGTCCCCTTTTATAGTGGAGAGGCCCTACTGCCTCAGAATCTTCCAGAATTGTGTAATACTTACGCAATTGCGCACAAAACTCGGAGCTTCAATGAGAAGCTGCTGAATTCCAGCAAAATACAAGTGGCCGGTGGAGAGTCCAGCTTGCGGGGGGGGGGGGGGGGGGGGGGGGTGCAGGCCCTTGCAGAGAGGCAAAGGGGCGTGGCCGACCGGTCAAGACTAGTCGGACCTGATTTTCTCCATTTTTTCTTCTCTCTTTGCTCTCCTTACTTTCTTCTTTCTTTGGCCCACCTTGGTTCTTCATCTAAGGCTCCTAAATGGATCTTTTTAGTCATCAATTAGGCGAAGTCTCTCTCATTCCTACAATCATAAAACCATGCATTAGAGTAATCTTTAAGCTTGAAAACCATGCATAGTTGGTGATGAAATGGGGTTAGAATATACACATTTAGGCACTCAACAGCCAGCACGTCAGAAAATGCTTCAAGTGTCAGGAGCATGTGAATCAAATCCATGCCCCCTCATCAGAACTGTACAACCTGACAACTCCCTAGCCTTTGTCTATGTGGGGCCTTAACATCATTGGGAAGGTGAGTCCATAAGCATCAAACGGTTATGAGTATATACTTGTAGCAGTCGACTACTTCACCAAGTGGGTAGAAGCAGCCTCCTACACCATGATAGTAGCATCCCAGGTGATCAAATTAATGAAGAACAACATCATATGCCCGTATGGAATCCCTAACGCTGTCATCACAGATAATGGGACCCCGTTCGTCAACAAGAAGATGGATGACTTCCTTAGTAAGTTCAAGATCCAAGGTCATCGATCAAGCCCTTATCGTCCTCAGATGAATGGTGGGGTAGAAGCCGCAAACAAGATGATCGTCAGGATACTCGAAAAGATAGTTGTGACTTATCGAGATTGGTTAGCCATGCCCCCATATGCACTTTGGGCCTATCGAACAACTGTACGATCTGCTACATGCGTTACTCCTTTTGAACTAACTTATTGAATGGAAGCAGTTTTACTAGTCGAAGTAGAAATACCGTCACTACGGGTGTTACTGGAAAGCGGAATTGAAAAAAGAGAATGGCAACTGACCAGATTCGATCAGTTACAGCTAGCAAACGAGAAGCGCATGCGTGCATTAAGTCGTTCTCAATGTTATAAAAAAAGGATCGCTCGGGCTTACAATAAGAAAGTCGGAAAAAGGAGTTTCAAGGTGGGCGACAAGGTTATGAAGAAGATTCTACCATCATACCTTCCGGATCCTAGAGAAAAATTCAAACCATCATGGGACGGACCGCTGATCATCAGAGAAGTACTTTCCGGAGGCGCCCTCAGGCTCACCAACATGAGAGGGGTGGATCTTCCTGAGCCAATCAATGCCGACAAAGTGAAGATCTTTCACGGGTAAGTCATTTTGACCTTATCAAGAGTTACATTAGTAGAGCTAAAATCAAGGGATCGAGCTAAGACCTCTGAGAAATCACTTCCGTCCACCAACAAGTGTTCTAAATAAAGGGGTTCAAAAAAAGGCACAACAGAGAATACAAAGAAAAGAACAAAAAAAGAAAGAAAATGGGAAGCCAAAACAAGACACCCAAGAAAAAAAATCAACCCTAAAGGAAACACAGTCATCCATCCATTTCAAAAGGGTCTATTGTTAAGACCGACAGCTCTACCATCATAACTTATGATAAGGACTGAAAGGCTTCCATCGACCTGGCAACGATGGATTCCTAACCTCTAGTGACCGCAGTTATCCAAAAATCCAAAAAAAGAAAAAGAAAAAAATATGTGTGCCTAAATGAAGAGGGTAGAGTGAAAACCCAAAAGGGCGCTCTAAGTAAAAACAGTGGGCACACAACGGACTTGGTGAAAACCCGAAAGGGCACCGAGGGTAAAAACAGCATTGCTACCAAGGGTCAGGCAAGATCAAATACCCGGCACGTGGTGAAAACCCGAAAGGGCGCCATAGGCAAAAATGACAGGCAAACGCCAACTGTGGTGAAAACTCGAAAGAGCGCTACAGGCAAAAACGGCTCAAAAATAAAAATAAAAATAAAAATAAAAAGTACAGGTACCAAGAAACCAGACAGTCCAGATCAGATCAGATCGGACAATCCCATATCAAGAGCAAGAAGAAGTACAGTCAGGGACAGAGACTCTAAAAACTCTGGCAAAACTCTAAGGAAAAAACTGGTTTCAACTGCCTATATCTCTAGGGAACTAAAGAGATCCCACAGAAGTCAATCTCGAAACATCGATCAAAGCATTGACCGAGCCTCAATTCTGATTCATATGTCCCGGCACAAAATCCAAACACACACTCACAAGACAACTCATGGCACAATTAAGTTCTCAAAAAGTTTTCTCTTTCCATTAATGCATCGTATTTCTTTTACATATATCATATCATTTCTTTCAAAATACAAAAAAAAAATATACATCATCGCCGGTCATGTACCAGTGTAAAAAGAGATGTACAGACAGCCGACACAACCCTCAAAAGCAAAAAAATCAATCTATGCCCTCCTCCTCGGTTATGTCAGGTAAGTCCTCTGACTCATAATGAAATAGCCTCGCTCTCAGCCTGCTCACCTCCATGTGCAGGTAATGCACCTCACCTCCTCATTAGACAACCTCTGATCGACGACCAATCTCCTCGACATCATCTCACAATGATACTGAAGGGCAGAAATCTCAGACATCAAGTGGCCATGAGTGGCCAAAAGGAAGCCAAGGTCAATAAATGGGCACTCCTCAAAGGGCTCATATGAACCAGATGAAGAACTAGCATCCCCAAGAACATCCAGCTCACCCTCATCTGCCGTCAGATGCCAACAAGGAATACATCGATACAAAGACTGCTCAGTGACCCAGTGCTAGTATGAGGCAGTCGCCATCGGAAAAACCCGTGGCTCAAAACCAAGCAAATCAGCAGTCAAGTGACTCCCCCAGGAACCATCAACCCGAGTCCTAAAGTCGGATGATCTGGCAGGAAGTGATCGACGCCCAATACCCGAGAAAGCAAAATGTGGAACATCCTGCTCATACCCTAACTGTCGCAAGAATCGAATAGGATGATAAGAGAAATAGGAGCGAAAGCCTACTAGTATCAGAGGAAGGCGATGAGCATCAGAAAGCACTGGAGGAAGTGAAAGCCAAGATGACTCCCAACGAACATTCCAGTCTTGCAGCTCAGCGAACATCCTGCGATACAAGGGCTCGCTCATCCTGGCTGTATGCGGAAGAAACTCCATGATATGGTGCATAAGATCAGGGCGACGAGTGCCAGGAAACGATACAGGAATAGTCAACAAAAGACGCTCCCATAGCCAAATCTGATCATGAGAAAGTAAAGAGACTTAGCTAAAGCAAACAGTTCCAAAAGGCAAAGAAAAGAGAAAGAAAGTACAAAAGGGATACCAAAAGAAATGCATAGCAGCCGCGAAGGACGCGGGTACGGCCTAGGGCATAGTCAGTCAGCCCATTGAACAACTCAGTCAGGACAAGAGAAATGATCCCTGCTGACGAATAACTCGGCTCATCACCTAGAAAAGTAGAACAGTGTGAGATCGGCGCCATCTCGAGAATAACACCTCAGCTATCAGACAGGACATCAGTGCGTTCTGAGAAAGTAGGGGCCCTGCCACACTCCAAAGACCCGAAAAAAGATCATACAGTGAATTCAAAGAAAATACCACAACATCCTAACCGTCAGCTGTAGGCTGGATAAGGTACGGAATCCCAAACCAGTTCTGCGAAGTGGCAGTCTTCGGCAAAGTCTTCTACGAAAAATATTGTGCATAGTCCCAAGGGAGACCTGTCAAGTGCGCACGCGAGCTCCTCCAAAGAAGGTCCCATCTCCATATCGTTGAACACAAACAAGTTCAAAGAAGGGACCTAGTCAATCAGTGCAGACCCCAACATCCTCCAATCAATGTCAACCTTAGCCATATGGATCAAACCGCCAAAGCCATAAGACTCTAGCTCCCGAATCTCATAAGCTGATAATCTGTCAAGCCATACAAGCAGTCATGGTGAACAAGAAGGACGAGGAAGAAACTGGCAAGTCCTCATAGGAATCCCCTCCAGAACAAAAGGCCTAGGAATCGCTGATAACTCCTCAAGGATCGAAAGGTCAACGAGTGAAGGAGAAAGAAAAGCTGGAACCCCTGCAAACTCAATAGTCTATGAAATATCCCCAGTAGCGACTATGTCTGATATAGTCGCGTCGCTATCCGAAACTGTCACTACCTCAGCAGCATGAGAAGACTTACCCACCTCATGAACAGAGTGCGCAAAGGGTTGATGTTCAACAGGGGGTCGATAATCTTCGTCAAAAAGGCTATCAACGAAGATCACACCACACATCGTAGTGTCCTGAACAATCTGACCGCTAAAAAGTGCATCTGAACCGTTAAGAAAGGCCCTAATGGCCCCGATCGAAGAATCAACGGTCAAATCTGGACCAGTAGTCCTCTCTAGCATAAAATCAGGAATCCAACTGTCACTTTGTCCAGTTAAAGGAATCATCGGGACATCCACACCGTCCATAATTAAGGGGACATCATCAATGATCACATCAAGTCCACCCAAGCAAGTGTACCGCACATCTCGGCCGTCATCAAGTGCATCCAAGCCGTCAAAGGTATGAACCATCCATACCATCTAGGTATGAGATTAGCCCATCAATGTCCATCATGGCATCATCCTCACCATCGATCACATCATCCATGCGGCCCACACTCAAAGGATACATAGCCTCACCTATGGCCCATCTCCCTATCTCATCCATATCATCCAATCCTACCATAGTCAATGCCCCATTTAAGTCAGAATTTTCAGTAAACCCACCATTAATGGGGGCATTCAAAGCTTCCCCAACAACCACCCTTAATCCACCATCAATGGCCCCATTTAAACCTCCATCTACACCATCAATCAAAGGCATCTCACCATCATTAAAGCCCTCATCATTTTCTGAAACATGGGACCCACCAACCTCTCCCTCAATGGCCCCCAAATCACCATCGAGGGCTACTTGAGAAAGGACAAAGCAAGAAGAGGACTAGATGAAGAGAAAGGACAAAGAGAAAAGGAGATTCATGGCTGGAATCGAAAGTTCTGGTACGAGGAATGTGGGGATAGGGACAGGAAAGTAAGGACGAATGTCCGAACCAGAGCAAGTCCAAACGCACAAGAGGCGAGATTTGGGGCTCGTACGGACGGTCTCCCTCTATCTCTGCGAGATTAGCCTTGTAACCTCTGGTAGGTGAGACTGTCAGTCCACGTCAACAACTAGCCCCCTGGGGGACGCCTGAAGCTCCGATCAACTCCAAATTTTGACCTGAATCTGATCTGAACCACTTGGAAGGTGCCCTGCCTATCCAATCATGAAGAGCTACGACCGAAATGGGTCTAACCAAGTCAATGAAAAGAAAAGTTTATCAAGAGGGGCCCACAAGCAATATAAGCCATTCAAAGGCTAGATCATCATGATCTAAACCATGGAAGAGCTTACATGAGTCATTAAATAATGAGATCAAAGGTTGGATTGTCAAAAAAGAAGGCCAAAGTCTAGGGTCTGATCATCAAGTGGGCCCACACGGCCAAATCAAGCAATCTGAATCGTTCAAGTCATCATCCACACAGTCGAGAACCCTTCTAAGAAAATGGATCAAAAATCAAAGCATCAACAACCATCAAAGCATTCAAGCATCATCAATAAATTCAAGGTAAAAACAAGGGTTGCATTTCATTCAGAAGATTTTAATATAGAAGAAAAGCAAGAAGGCCTTAAATGTCAGCAGGCCATACATCAACAAGCTAAATACATCCTCAAAGAACTGGCTACAGATCACCAACGTAATCATCGTCGTCTCTCCTCTCATCCCACTCTCGACGGTGAAGGTCCATCAAAGGAGCTGTCACCAATCCTCCAGCATACCTGTGTCGGCCCCCTGGAACATATAGTTAAGGAAGAAGAGGTCCTCGTTAGTACAGCAGATACCACTCATCATAATCACGATCTGGGATCGTGAAGTGAAATCCAGGCAGACCCTCGAGAGCATCGGCCATAGCATCAGCAAGAATCCGAGCAGCCTGAGGGGGTGCAGAACAAGGAACCCTGGCAACGCCAGTAATCTGTTGGAGCAACCTCTCTCCCAAGTACCACTGAAATGACTCAGCATCAGAAAGCATGATTCAGAGACACGAGGCCTCGTACACCTCCACCCGCTGAGGAGTGTAGTAGAGGGGAAAGTAAGCTTATGGCATCCGAGTAAACTAAAGAAAGAAAATCACATCATAATCAGTTGCAGAACAGCACGACGGATAAGAAAAATAAGATACTTATGTCCTCCACAGTCAATCCATCTATGTCAGCACGCCAATTATCCCCAGGCACTCGGGGATTTGGTCAACGGTTTTGCTGACGCCAATGCATGAAGCCATACAAAGATGGTTCGACATCATCCCGTATCATCGGGGACAGGTGAGCCAAATGATCATAGAAGTAGGTCTGGACAAGGGTAAACACAATGATCAAACAAAGAAAGAAAATAAAAATTGCCAAGGAAGGTTAAGGGAATACCTTCATGACAGGCCAAAATCCTGTAAAAGACTTGCTACTTCAAGAAGTCTTATCTAAGCCCTAGTAAATACGAGTCAGAATGGCCCCATTCCAATTGTACGAATGATGAAGGTCCTCCGTCAAGCGAAGAAATCTAGGATCAATCCTTTCATTCGCATGACAGAAAAGGAATGACCGAAGGCGTAGGTGAACATTGCCCGTGCTTTATGGAGGCTTCCAGCTCAGTAGTAGGTATGACAGCAGCGAAAGTGTTGTGAAACCACCACAGTTTCACTTGGCTACTTTGAAATTCGCTCTCAGGTGGGATGGCTCCCACAAGCCACATCCAGTCATTAGGAGTAACTGGAGCAAGAGAGCTCGCATAAGGTACAACTGCCCCATGGAATGGAAAGCCTATTTGCATGTATATGTCCAGGGGAGTTATCCCCATTCACCACAAGGAAGTTGAAAGGTGTGGGTCTCATCCCTCCACCTCTCACAAAGGGCTGTGAGCACCATACGATTGGCACTATTCTGTGAAAGCGCAATGCGAGGAGACCTGCGAAAGGAGTATTGGCAAGAACATGTTCAAGCATCGGCTAAGGTTGCTCCACCGAAGCGTCCCAAAGGTCTCGGGTCCCCCGGCCTTTTATTTTGGGGAGAGGTTGATGTTCCTTGGCTAGGGAACACATATGGTCCTCACGACGTACAATGAAAGTAAGGTCGTCCTCACTAACTACTCTGTGCCCCCTCATGTCGTTCACCCTCAAATCCTACAAGCTTGGCAAGGTAAGCTCCTATTCCTTACCCATTAAAATCCAAATCTTTATCCAGAAGACCCATGAATTTGGACATATATGATTCAAATGCATACATACTAAGTCCAATGTCCAACTCCATGTATCGCCTAGGATATATGTTGGGTTCATTGAAAAAAAAAAAGAGCAAGGTCCACCTCAAGGAGGGTTGCATGTCATGCCCTAGATGAGGAAAATGTACCATCCAAAGACACATTTTGGACAACGAATGCACTCAAGTGCCATGAGACCAAAATGGGATAAAAATCAAGCTTCATATGAAAAAACCCCTTTTCAAAGCCCATGTGTGACCAAGGCTTGGTTTACTTTTCACATCAAAGCAATGAGCTCATTTAGGATGTTTCCATCTTTTTTACATATGTACATGGACAAATGGGGAATAGGAAGGAAATTGGTCCCCAAGAGTAACTCAAATGCCCCACCCCAATGGATTGAAAGGTGCACATAGCCCACTTGAAGAATCATAAAAACCCACTCTTGGGTCAATCATGGGCAACTTATGTGCATCATCTTGATAAATGTTTTGGCAATGAGAATACAATGTGGTGGTCTACCCACAAACATATGAGTCGAGGAAACCAATGGTAGAAAATGGTGCACATAGCCTACTTGAAGAATTAAAGTTGACAATGTCCATGAAAGGACAAGATTGGGCAACTTATGTGCACCACTTTCTTTACTAAAGAGAAGACCATTTGAACACAAATGGGCATGGCTTGATGAATCACCCAACCATCCTGAAAATGGTTAAGAATGATGTATATAGCCCACTTGAAAACCAAAATCCAAAGTGCCCCAAAGCATGGGACAAACTTAGGCAACTTATGAGCATCATTCTTTCCCACAAAATGAAAAAATACTCATCTTTGAGAAGGATTGTGGATGACATACCAAATGTCACCCCAAGAAAGGATCAAGGAGCTATGATTGCATGGATAGATCACTTGAAAAAGGATTATCCATTGGAAGTTGGTGACATTAAAGGAAACTCTTGAGTACAATTTTTCCTACAACATTCAAAACCACTTGAACTTAATGAGATTGTTGAAATGGCTCACTCATGGGCCTTGTAAATGATCAAGTGACTCAAGTCCTCCATCTATCCAAAGAAAAAGCATGAAGGGGAAGAATCCTACATGCACAAAGTGTGGTGGTGCACACTTGACTGAAAGAAATTCAAGAGTTTTAATGAGGGCCTAAAAGCCCATCTATGTAGAAGGATTCCAAAGAGCCCACCACACTTTGTGCATAAGGATGTACATCATAATCAAAAGATAGTGGAAGAATTGGGCCATTTGTCCATAAAGGCCCAACTAGGAAAACTAGCCCACTTGAGATCCAAGTGAAGAATGGGCTAGTCACCATTTGTCCATACACATATAAAGAAAGAAGGGTCCATCAAAGTGAGCATTCTGAGCCCAAAACTTGAGGTAGGCCCTACCAATCTCATGGGCCCAAACCTTGAAAGGAAAATGAAAAAGAAGAGAAAGCATTTAAGGAAAGCATGAAAAGGAAAAGAGGGCATGAAGGATGTAAGACCCGTACCCTGAATTGCCCTCCGTACGTTTAGTTTCGGTACCGGTACGTCCCGGACGGACCAAATTAGAGAGCCTTGATCGCGACCCTGATTTAGTACCGCAACGACCCAAGACTTGTACCCTTGCGACCGCGCGGGCGCCACGATTCCAACGCCGCGCGGCACGCCCCATTGCGATACCCGGTGTGTAAGAAGCATACGTTCGTGCAATTCGAGGTGGGCCACGCAACGCGCGTGTGGCGTGGGCCCCACTTGCACAATTTCCAACAACATGTCAAATCTATCACATCACCCCCATCATTATCTAACCATCATCACCAACTCCAACCCATACCTCTCTCACCAAAGTCAACACCTCCCATGCCCTCTCCCATCATCATCATCATTATCTAGCCATCATCACAACCCATTCCCCCATGTCCTCTCCCATCATCATCATAAGCATCTCATGTACCCCCCCTCTCCCTTACAAGAGCCATACGTGGGGGGGGTGGCCTTCTCAATTGCAAGAGTTAGAGAGAGAGAGAGAGAGGGAGAGAGAGAGAGAGAGAGAGAAGAGAGAGAAGAGAGAGAAGTAGAGAGATTTGAGAGATTGAGTGAGTTTAGAGAAGATTTAAAGGGAGATCAAGAGAGAAAGAGAGAGATTGAAGGTGAAGATCAAGCTTGGAGGACCCCGATCATCATCCGGACCGTCCGATCGGCAATCCAACCGTCCAACCATCATTGTGAGTGCATACCTTTCCCCCCTTTTTCTCGTTTACTTTTCGTTTTCTTTCCTTGGTCCCACCTTGTGATGGGCAATCGGATGGATGGGCTGGATCGTCCATGAATGGGTCCCACCCTTTGATGGTGTGGATCCCACTTTGGGACCCATTTTGTAGCATATTTAGTGTGGCCAATAGACCACCATGATGTATGTTGTTCATCCACGCTGTCCACCATGTGGGCCCACCATGTGATGGCCCAGCTGATAGATGGAGTGGATCTTACACATGTGAGCCCCACTTGAAGTTATTAAAAAAAAAAAAAAAAAAAAGGGGTGAAGGAGGTGGCCGCTGGACAGCCAGCGTCCAGAGGACGCTGCTGCCCAGCAGCGCTGGGCTTGCACGTTGACCGTGGGTCCCCACTTGTGGGACCCACCTTGATGTATGTATGTAATCCACGCCGTCCATTTGTTTCTCCAGCCCATTTTAGGGCTGGCCACCAAAAATGAAGAAGATCCAGATCTCAGGTGGACCACACCATAGAAAACAGTGGAAACGACTGTTGAGACTTCTTGGACCCACCGTGATGTTTGTGGACCATATTACCTGCCCAATATTGGGCTTGTTAGAACCCCAATGAGCTGGGGAACATGATGGAGGGGGTGGATTGTCCATAAGTGGGCCCCACTTGAAATAACCACTATATATAAAAAAAAAAAAAAAAGAAACCAAAGAAAAAAGGGGACTCTGGACGTCCAGCGTCTGGACGTTTGACGCTGGAACGTCCAGCGTCACCTTGGGCATTGGCTGGGGTCCCCACTCGTGGGACCCACCTTGATGTTTATGTTCCATCCACACCGTCTGTCTGTTTTCCCATATCATTTTAGGGCTAAGGCCCAAATATGAAGCATATTCAATTCTTAAGTGGGCCGCACCACATGAAACAGTGGGGTGAATGATGTCCACTGTCGAAACTGCTTCGGCCCACACTGATGTTTGTAGACCCCGTAATATATCCAATATTGGGCTCATTGGACCCACCATGAGATGGCCCAGCTGATGAACGGAGTGGATCACCTTTATGTGGGCCCCACTCGACGATAACCATTGAAAAACAAAAAAAAAAAAAAAGAAGAAGAAAGAAAGAAAGAAAGGAGGAGGGCTCTGACGCGCTGGGCGTACCAGCGTCCTTGGACGCTGGCTCGTCCCAGCTGGTGGCCCAGTTGTGGGTCCCACCATGATGCATGTGCTGTAATCCACACCGTTCATCCGTTTGGGGAGATCATTTTAAGGCATGACCCCAAGAATGAGACAGATCCAAATCTTCAGTGGACCCCACCACAGAAAACAGTAGGGACAATGGCCCTACCGTTGAAACCTACCTATGGCCCACCATGATGTTTATTTGAAATCCAACCTGTGCATAAGTTCACACCTGCATGTAAGAAGGGAAAACAAAAATATCAGATTGATCAAAGGCTTGTGGGCCCTACTTGAGGAGAGGATATAATAAATAAATAAAAAAAAATATAAAAAAAAATAATAATAAAATAAAAAAAAATGAAAGCTGGCCACTGGACAGACAGCGTCCAGGGGACGCTGCTGCCCAGCGGCGCAGCCCTCTCTGGGCATGGCAATGGGCCCCACTCGTTGGGCCCACCTATAATGTATGTGCCTTATCTATTCCGCCAGCATGTTTTTCCAGCTCATTTTAGTGGCTGAGCCAAAATTGAAGCATATCCAAACCTCTAGTGGGCCATGCCACAGGAAACAGTGGGAATTATGATCTCCACCGTTGAAACCTTCCCAGGCTCTACAGTGATGTTTATTTGTCATTTAACCTGTTCATAAGATCACATGGATATGGGTGAAGGGGGAAACAAAAATATTAGTTTGATTCAAAACTGTTGGGGCCCATTTGGGTGCTACGCTCTATGGGTCCCACCACGATGTATCTGTTTTATGTATGCCGCCCATCTGTTTTTCTATATTATTTTAAGGCCATGGGCCCTCATATGAGGTAAATCCCAACCTCAAGTGGACCACATTGTAGGAAACAGTGGTCATTGATGCCCACCTTTGAAACCTTCCTTGGGGCCATTGTAATGTTTATTTTTCCATCTAACCAAAGGTGATGGGGCGCGACTTTGGGTCCCACCTTGATGAATGTTGAGTATATCGTGTCGTTCTTCTTGACAGGGGTGTGGGCCCAGTTTTGGGTGGGCCACACGTAGAAAATAAGGGTGATTGAATGCTTACCATTGGAAACTTTACAGGACCCATCTGTTATATTTATTTGCCATTCTTCTTGTTAATAAGTCACCCAGCCATGGGTGGGGTTCCACACGTGGGGTGTGCGGGCCCCACCGTGGTGTTTGATTGCCATCTCACTTGATTCGTGGGGAAAGCACAAATATCGGGTTAATCCCAAACTGTTGGGGCTCATTGATGTATGTGGCTTCCCCACTCCTTTGTGCGGTTATACCCAACCACGGGTCCATCTTGTTATGCATGTGTCCTATCCACGTCAGCTATTGGCCTCCATGGTGCGATATGTATGTCGGCCATCCATAAGGACCGCCTTAATTTTGTGCTTAATCCAAACCATCCAAATGAATGAACCCTAGCATGTTATCTACAGGATGGCCCTTGGGACCACCTTAGTGTGCGTATTCGAATGACTGCGTTGTCCATCCTATGGATCCACCTTGATGATTAGTTGTGTAAATCCTTATTGAAAGGTCATCCTTAGAGTTTGCTTGATCCAAGTCACAGGGCTACCTTCTTAAACTCACCCTGTGGAACCGTCTTGTCAATTCACCTTGTTAACTCACCATGTTGACCCGCCTTGTTGACCCGCCTTGTTGACTCACCTTGTTGACTCAGCATGTTGATTGATCTTGGTAACTCAGCTTGTATACTCATATGACTCACCCCTTCTACCCTTGTACCCAACTATTAAAGACTACTATATTGTGTATATCTCATCCACACCGTCCGTTTACCTATAGGACGAGTATGGGGCTCATCCTCGACGTTCGTATGTCATCTAGGCCATCCATTATATGGAGCCTATCTTGTAGTATGAGGTTAGACCTGTCGTCTCTTTTGGACCTCATCGTATTGATCATCTGTCTCAGATTTCCCTACCAGTTATGATTCTCTGTCATGACCTGTCTATCTTGCAACCCGTTCTATGACATTCCTTCTACGGACCATTATTGTGTTCATCTCTACTGTACTACAGGATTATGGGTCTCGGCGTGATTTTGAGTATTCCACTCTTGCCGCTCAAGTAGGTTCTACCTTTGATGTGTCGGTAGTGTTTTCAATCATTTCCTTTCCATTTGGGTTATCTGAATATTGAAGGTTAATCCACACCGTTCAGTTGTTGGAACGTCTGTGTTGTTGTATACCATCCATTTAGAGTCTTATCTCTTTATGTTTGCTTGTATTATAAGTGAATTATCTTTTTATGCTATTTTTGATATGTCTGTTGCCACACGTAGTGTTGTTAGAATACTCATATATGATCTTTATACTATATGCTTCGACGACCACCATGCATGTGTAATGAGTATGCATCCCGAATCACCATTGTTAGTTGGGGACCACTAGGGCATAAACGCATTCATAAAGCATTCGAGATGTAGTCGCGCAAATGTAATTCACGTGCTCTCTATCGCAAACCTCTCCAATAGGTATGGGACTATTCGAGGACAGGAATCTATCATCCTGACCTACACTGTATGGTAGGAATAGCTTAGCATACCTTGTAGCCCTTGGTGCGAGATTCTCTGGCTAGCGACATCCCGCACTATGACTCGATCATTCATATGTGTCCCCTCATCTTAATCATATCTCAAATAGGTTGGACTAGATTGATTTATAGCCATCGTGGTAGATGAACTACTTGTTGGCACTCATACTGTATACTTGACTCATGCATCATGAATGCTTGGCTCATCTGATTGTCTTGTATCAACCGGCCATATTGGTCGTGATTGTCGTGCAGTTCATTACCAGCTGACGGTGACATTGTGTTTGAGACCTTATAGTTTTATAGTGCTCTTTGGAGACTTGCACGGGCATGTCGTCCCACGTTTGTATGCATGGTTGCATTTCGCACCGTCTGCTTGTGCCGCATATAGCATGGTTACTACGTTGCAACCACAGCTCCATCGTGGTTTGCAGAACACCGGAAATATGTGATCTTTAAACTGGATGCCAAAGATGTCCCTGGGTGAAAGTCCCTGATCCCGTTGGTACCAAGGTGGGTGCTCCATTCAAGGACCGGGTGGTTTAATCATACACCAGTATGCCGAATACCAAACGGCGGTGTTATCCACTGCACGTGGTCAGTTTGGAAGGAGGTCTGACCTAACCTGCCGGAAGAGTGTTGGCAAAGGGGGTTGAGTTTGACCAGCTGTAAGTAGGTCCGCTATTGCACCAGATAGGCTTTGGCATTCTACTGGTGAGTAGTGAGGTCTGTGAGACCCCGGTGATGTTCCGTTTCAGAGATGGTATTGGTATCAGTGATGTGACTGATGTTCTGTATGGTGTGGGACGGACCTGATGTGGGCGGGTGTGACGTGGGCGAGGCTGTAAGCCTGGGCAAGCTACCACACTGGGCGAGCTACCAGTTCCGAGTCCTGCATTGCTTATGTGATTGCGTTATGACTGTTCGTATCTGGACCACTGTACTGAGATGTGGTGATTTGCATACATGCATTGGATCATTGTATGTGACATTAGGCCCTATAGGCCATTGCATAGTAAGAGTATATAGCCTTGGTAGGCTGGTTACCTGTATTGCACGCTTGCATAGCCATGGTAGGCTAGTTATCTGTATTGCATGCTTGCATAGCCGTGGTAGGCTAGTTATTCATATCTCATGATCGTGTAGCCTAATTGGGCTAAGTTTTGGTTTAGTCTTCTCATCATGCTTTACTGCTTACTCTGATATTTATCATGTTTGTCATACGCATTGTGCACGCACACACGCACTCACGAAGCTTCGTTCGAAGCTTATGCGCGTTTGTTACGCTGCAGGTTCTACCAAAGTATATCAGCAACGTTGAGTTGGAGTTAGGAGTGCAGTAGCAGGAGGTGCCGGATTGTGCACAGTTTTTATATTTACGCATTGTGTATTTACTTTTCAGTACTGTATATAAACGAATGATTTAGTGGAATTATTGTGTTGTCTTTGATGGTACTCATATTGTGATGCTCATGTTTTCAAAAAAAAATCCAGACCCTAAAATCCTCCTTGTGGTATCCCAGGATCGGAACCTGGCGTGTGGGGTTAGGATCCGAGATCGGGGTACTACGGAGGCTGCCACCTCTGAATTCGGGTTATAGCGAATGGACGTCGAGAACCGAATTTGGGGCGTGACAGGAGTTGGTATCAGAGCATGACTTGGGAGCTACCTGTGAACAACACAATGTTTCTACTTAGTATTTTAGGATTAGATCACCCCTCACTTGTTGATGTTTGCGAACTTAGAATCACTAGAATTCCCAATGGTATAGTTCTTTAATCGTAATATGTTTGTAGTTTTCTGAGGCTAAGGGTTTCTTGTCCCTTCTTTTTTAAAAGATGGACGCGACACCAGTAGCTGAAGTTGAGGCTGGTACGTCCCAGCCAGAGTTAGCACCTGTCACCTTAGTAAGCGCAGAGCAATTCCAAGGGATGCTCCGGTTGATGACCGCTTTGTTCGAGCAACAACAAGCACCCCCGAGTGACAGCAGGAAGAGGAAGTTCTCCCCTAGCAGTTCCCAGACGACACAATTTTCAGAGAAGACCCCATCGCGGATCTCAGGTCACTGTTTCGAGTGCGGTGAAGCTGGCCATCGAAGGAAGGAATGCCCTCAGCGACCAAGAGCACCTAAACAACAACCATGGCGCAGAGCACCGATTGCACCAATCCCTCCGATCGTAGGTCCTCGAAGAACTAGGCGTCAAAGGAAGGTTCATCCGCAGAAGCCGCCGACGACACCAGGAGCACCCGACCTCCAAAAGCCATTCAAGGGCACTTGTTTCAAGTGTGGCGAGATTGGACACCGAGTTAGGGACTGCCCATCCCGTCAGTAGCAGTACTAGAGCGTTGTTCCCTCGACCCCGACATTTTGCGGTAGACACCAGAGGAGATTGACACCATCAAGAGCTGTACGCATGCTATGTGGACTTAGCGATGTTTGCAAACTTTCATTGATTTTTTTCGTATACTTTTAGCTTCTATCTATATATATGTGTGGTTTGCTTTGACTTCGTTTCGTTGTGAATTTCGAGGACGAAATTTTTATAAGGAGGGGAGAGTTGTAAGACCCGTACCCTGAATTGCCCTCCGTATGTTTAGTTTCGGTACCGGTACGTCCCGGACGGACCAAATTAGAGAGCCTTGATCGCGACCCTGATTTAGTACCGCAACGACCCAAGACTTATACCCTTGCGACCGCGCGGGCGCCACGATTCCAACGCCGCGCGGCACGCCCCATTGCGATACCCGGTGTGTAAGAAGCATACGTTCGTGCAATTCGAGGTGGGCCACGCAACGCGCGTGTGGCGTGGGCCCCACTTGCACAATTTCCAACAACATGTCAAATCTATCACATCACCCCCATCATTATCTAACCATCATCACCAACTCCAACCCATACCTCTCTCACCAAAGTCAACACCTCCCATGCCCTCTCCCATCATCATCATCATTATCTAGCCATCATCACAACCCATTCCCCCATGTCCTCTCCCATCATCATCATAAGCATCTCATGTACCCCCCCTCTCCCTTACAAGAGCCATACGTGGGGGGGGTGGCCTTCTCAATTGCAAGAGTTAGAGAGAGAGAGAGAGAGGGAGAGAGAGAGAGAGAGAGAAGAGAGAGAAGAGAGAGAAGTAGAGAGATTTGAGAGATTGAGTGAGTTTAGAGAAGATTTAGAGGGAGATCAAGAGAGAAAGAGAGAGATTGAAGGTGAAGATCAAGCTTGGAGGACCCCGATCATCATCCGGACCGTCCGATCGGCAATCCAACCGTCCAACCATCATTGTGAGTGCATACCTTTCCCCCCTTTTTCTCGTTTACTTTTCGTTTTCTTTCCTTGGTCCCACCTTGTGATGGGCAATCGGATGGATGGGCTGGATCGTCCATGAATGGGTCCCACCCTTTGATGGTGTGGATCCCACTTTGGGACCCATTTTGTAGCATATTTAGTGTGGCCAATAGACCACCATGATGTATGTTGTTCATCCACGCTGTCCACCATGTGGGCCCACCATGTGATGGCCCAGCTGATAGATGGAGTGGATCTTACACATGTGAGCCCCACTTGAAGTTATTAAAAAAAAAAAAAAAGGGGTGAAGGAGGTGGCCGCTGGACAGCCAGCGTCCAGAGGACGCTGCTGCCCAGCAGCGCTGGGCTTGCACGTTGACCGTGGGTCCCCACTTGTGGGACCCACCTTGATGTATGTATGTAATCCACGCCGTCCATTTGTTTCTCCAGCCCATTTTAGGGCTGGCCACCAAAAATGAAGAAGATCCAGATCTCAGGTGGACCACACCATAGAAAACAGTGGAAACGACTGTTGAGACTTCTTGGACCCACCGTGATGTTTGTGGACCATATTACCTGCCCAATATTGGGCTTGTTAGAACCCCAATGAGCTGGGGAACATGATGGAGGGGGTGGATTGTCCATAAGTGGGCCCCACTTGAAATAACCACTATATATAAAAAAAAAAAAAAAAAAGAAACCAAAGAAAAAAGGGGACTCTGGACGTCCAGCGTCTGGACGTTTGACGCTGGAACGTCCAGCGTCACCTTGGGCATTGGCTGGGGTCCCCACTCGTGGGACCCACCTTGATGTTTATGTTCCATCCACACCGTCTGTCTGTTTTCCCATATCATTTTAGGGCTAAGGCCCAAATATGAAGCATATTCAATTCTTAAGTGGGCCGCACCACATGAAACAGTGGGGTGAATGATGTCCACTGTCGAAACTGCTTCGGCCCACACTGATGTTTGTAGACCCCGTAATATATCCAATATTGGGCTCATTGGACCCACCATGAGATGGCCCAGCTGATGAACGGAGTGGATCACCTTTATGTGGGCCCCACTCGACGATAACCATTGAAAAACAAAAAAAAAAAAAAAGAAGAAGAAAGAAAGAAAGAAAGGAGGAGGGCTCTGACGCGCTGGGCGTACCAGCGTCCTTGGACGCTGGCTCGTCCCAGCTGGTGGCCCAGTTGTGGGTCCCACCATGATGCATGTGCTGTAATCCACACCGTTCATCCGTTTGGGGAGATCATTTTAAGGCATGACCCCAAGAATGAGACAGATCCAAATCTTCAGTGGACCCCACCACAGAAAACAGTAGGGACAATGGCCCTACCGTTGAAACCTACCTATGGCCCACCATGATGTTTATTTGAAATCCAACCTGTGCATAAGTTCACACCTGCATGTAAGAAGGGAAAACAAAAATATCAGATTGATCAAAGGCTTGTGGGCCCTACTTGAGGAGAGGATATAATAAATAAAAAAAAAAATATACAAAAAAAAAAATAATAAAATAAAAAAAAATGAAAGCTGGCCACTGGACAGACAGCGTCCAGGGGACGCTGCTGCCCAGCGGCGCAGCCCTCTCTGGGCATGGCAATGGGCCCCACTCGTTGGGCCCACCTATAATGTATGTGCCTTATCTATTCCGCCAGCATGTTTTTCCAGCTCATTTTAGTGGCTGAGCCAAAATTGAAGCATATCCAAACCTCTAGTGGGCCATGCCACAGGAAACAGTGGGAATTATGATCTCCACCGTTGAAACCTTCCCAGGCTCTACAGTGATGTTTATTTGTCATTTAACCTGTTCATAAGATCACATGGATATGGGTGAAGGGGGAAACAAAAATATTAGTTTGATTCAAAACTGTTGGGGCCCATTTGGGTGCTACGCTCTATGGGTCCCACCACGATGTATCTGTTTTATGTATGCCGCCCATCTGTTTTTCTATATTATTTTAAGGCCATGGGCCCTCATATGAGGTAAATCCCAACCTCAAGTGGACCACATTGTAGGAAACAGTGGTCATTGATGCCCACCTTTGAAACCTTCCTTGGGGCCATTGTAATGTTTATTTTTCCATCTAACCAAAGGTGATGGGGCGCGACTTTGGGTCCCACCTTGATGAATGTTGAGTATATCGTGTCGTTCTTCTTGACAGGGGTGTGGGCCCAGTTTTGGGTGGGCCACACGTAGAAAATAAGGGTGATTGAATGCTTACCATTGGAAACTTTACAGGACCCATCTGTTATATTTATTTGCCATTCTTCTTGTTAATAAGTCACCCAGCCATGGGTGGGGTTCCACACGTGGGGTGTGCGGGCCCCACCGTGGTGTTTGATTGCCATCTCACTTGATTCGTGGGGAAAGCACAAATATCGGGTTAATCCCAAACTGTTGGGGCTCATTGATGTATGTGGCTTCCCCACTCCTTTGTGCGGTTATACCCAACCACGGGTCCATCTTGTTATGCATGTGTCCTATCCACGTCAGCTATTGGCCTCCATGGTGCGATATGTATGTCGGCCATCCATAAGGACCGCCTTAATTTTGTGCTTAATCCAAACCATCCAAATGAATGAACCCTAGCATGTTATCTACAGGATGGCCCTTGGGACCACCTTAGTGTGCGTATTCGAATGACTGCGTTGTCCATCCTATGGATCCACCTTGATGATTAGTTGTGTAAATCCTTATTGAAAGGTCATCCTTAGAGTTTGCTTGATCCAAGTCACAGGGCTACCTTCTTAAACTCACCCTGTGGAACCGTCTTGTCAATTCACCTTGTTAACTCACCATGTTGACCCGCCTTGTTGACCCGCCTTGTTGACTCACCTTGTTGACTCAGCATGTTGATTGATCTTGGTAACTCAGCTTGTATACTCATATGACTCACCCCTTCTACCCTTGTACCCAACTATTAAAGACTACTATATTGTGTATATCTCATCCACACCGTCCGTTTACCTATAGGACGAGTATGGGGCTCATCCTCGACGTTCGTATGTCATCTAGGCCATCCATTATATGGAGCCTATCTTGTAGTATGAGGTTAGACCTGTCGTCTCTTTTGGACCTCATCGTATTGATCATCTGTCTCAGATTTCCCTACCAGTTATGATTCTCTGTCATGACCTGTCTATCTTGCAACCCGTTCTATGACATTCCTTCTACGGACCATTATTGTGTTCATCTCTACTGTACTACAGGATTATGGGTCTCGGCGTGATTTTGAGTATTCCACTCTTGCCGCTCAAGTAGGTTCTACCTTTGATGTGTCGGTAGTGTTTTCAATCATTTCCTTTCCATTTGGGTTATCTGAATATTGAAGGTTAATCCACACCGTTCAGTTGTTGGAACGTCTGTGTTGTTGTATACCATCCATTTAGAGTCTTATCTCTTTATGTTTGCTTGTATTATAAGTGAATTATCTTTTTATGCTATTTTTGATATGTCTGTTGCCACACGTAGTGTTGTTAGAATACTCATATATGATCTTTATACTATATGCTTCGACGACCACCATGCATGTGTAATGAGTATGCATCCCGAATCACCATTGTTAGTTGGGGACCACTAGGGCATAAACGCATTCATAAAGCATTCGAGATGTAGTCGCGCAAATGTAATTCACGTGCTCTCTATCGCAAACCTCTCCAATAGGTATGGGACTATTCGAGGACAGGAATCTATCATCCTGACCTACACTGTATGGTAGGAATAGCTTAGCATACCTTGTAGCCCTTGGTGCGAGATTCCCTGGCTAGCGACATCCCGCACTATGACTCGATCATTCATATGTGTCCCCTCATCTTAATCATATCTCAAATAGGTTGGACTAGATTGATTTATAGCCATCGTGGTAGATGAACTACTTGTTGGCACTCATACTGTATACTTGACTCATGCATCATGAATGCTTGGCTCATCTGATTGTCTTGTATCAACCGGCCATATTGGTCGTGATTGTCGTGCAGTTCATTACCAGCTGACGGTGACATTGTGTTTGAGACCTTATAGTTTTATAGTGCTCTTTGGAGACTTGCACGGGCATGTCGTCCCACGTTTGTATGCATGGTTGCATTTCGCACCGTCTGCTTGTGCCGCATATAGCATGGTTACTACGTTGCAACCACAGCTCCATCGTGGTTTGCAGAACACCGGAAATATGTGATCTTTAAACTGGATGCCAAAGATGTCCCTGGGTGAAAGTCCCTGATCCCGTTGGTACCAAGGTGGGTGCTCCATTCAAGGACCGGGTGGTTTAATCATACACCAGTATGCCGAATACCAAACGGCGGTGTTATCCACTGCACGTGGTCAGTTTGGAAGGAGGTCTGACCTAACCTGCCGGAAGAGTGTTGGCAAAGGGGGTTGAGTTTGACCAGCTGTAAGTAGGTCCGCTATTGCACCAGATAGGCTTTGGCATTCTACTGGTGAGTAGTGAGGTCTGTGAGACCCCGGTGATGTTCCGTTTCAGAGATGGTATTGGTATCAGTGATGTGACTGATGTTCTGTATGGTATGGGACGGACCTGATGTGGGCGGGTGTGACGTGGGCGAGGCTGTAAGCCTGGGCAAGCTACCACACTGGGCGAGCTACCAGTTCCGAGTCCTGCATTGCTTATGTGATTGCGTTATGACTGTTCGTATCTGGACCACTGTACTGAGATGTGGTGATTTGCATACATGCATTGGATCATTGTATGTGACATTAGGCCCTATAGGCCATTGCATAGTAAGAGTATATAGCCTTGGTAGGCTGGTTACCTGTATTGCACGCTTGCATAGCCATGGTAGGCTAGTTATCTGTATTGCATGCTTGCATAGCCGTGGTAGGCTAGTTATTCATATCTCATGATCGTGTAGCCTAATTGGGCTAAGTTTTGGTTTAGTCTTCTCATCATGCTTTACTGCTTACTCTGATATTTATCATGTTTGTCATACGCATTGTGCACGCACACACGCACTCACGAAGCTTCGTTCGAAGCTTATGCGCGTTTGTTACGCTGCAGGTTCTACCAAAGTATATCAGCAACGTTGAGTTGGAGTTAGGAGTGCAGTAGCAGGAGGTGCCGGATTGTGCACAGTTTTTATATTTACGCATTGTGTATTTACTTTTCAGTACTGTATATAAACGAATGATTTAGTGGAATTATTGTGTTGTCTTTGATGGTACTCATATTGTGATGCTCATGTTTTCAAAAAAAAATTCAGACCCTAAAATCCTCCTTGTGGTATCCCAGGATCGGAACCTGGCGTGTGGGGTTAGGATCCGAGATCGGGGTACTACGGAGGCTGCCACCTCTGAATTCGGGTTATAGCGAATGGACGTCGAGAACCGAATTTGGGGCGTGACAAAGGAGCCCAAAATGAAGTATTGGGCCCATCAAATGCACTAAGGGCCCTAATTTCACTTTGAGCCCATTGGATACACATATAAAGCCCAACTCCCATGAAAGAAAATACGATATTTTACCATGCACACTTGATGGACATGGCAAAATTACCCTTTACATGCACATGGAGAGAGTATGAAAGAGAAAAAGAAAAGTGAAATAAGCTTGAAATGCTCCTCTCCATGCACCACTTGAGTAGAGGTTGAAATGTGAAAAAAAAAACCAAAAGCTTGGGCCCACCTTAAACTCTCTTGAAGTACCTACATGAAGAAAAGAAAGAGAACATGAGAAGAGAAAATGAAGAAGAAAGCAATGAAGTGAAAGAAAGGGAGTGGTCCATACCTTCACCACTCTCCAAAGGGGGACCACCTTGTTGTCCTAAACTCCACCAAAGCCTCACCACTTGAAGGAACAAAAAGACCACCAAAAGGAAAGAAAAACTTGAAGAAAGAAAGAGAGTGAGAAAGAAGAGAGAGAGAGAGAGAGAGAGAGAGAGAGAGAGAGAGAGAGAGAGATTGCACGTTGGAAGTGCACAGGTGCCCCATGTTATATAGAAAAGGGGAGGGCACCCCATTACCTAGCCCACTGAAATAACCAGTGGGCAGAGGAGGCTTGGGCGGCACCCAGGGGGCCAGCCGTCCTCCCATCAAGTTGAAACGACCCCTCCCCCTCTCTCCTTGGGAAGAATTCTCCCTTGGGAAGAGTAGTTGCAAGTGAATCTTATACCTCCATGTAAGAGTGAAGTGACGGAGGAGAGAATGAGAAACAGAGAAAGGAATCTCACCAAAATCTCATCTTGTGACAAATTGGAGAGATATTAGAAGGTGATGTGGAAAATTAAAGGCTCCAAAAAAAAAAAGAATTGACTTGGTCAAACATTAATCTCAACCATCCAAAGTCATGATCTGATAACCTGAATCATTTTTAGAAAATACCGAGAATTTCCAACCTTGATTTCCAATCATCTGTAAAATTTTAGGTCCGAAGACCTTAAACTACGTCAGGATCAAGATCTCGAGAGATTTTTAATAAAAACTGTCATCAATCTTAACCATCAAAATCACAAATATATATATATATATATATATATATATATATATATATATATATATTCTCAGTCTTACTCCCAAATTTCAAGTCCGAAGAACTTAAACTACGTCGCGATCAAGATCCCGAGAGATTTTTAATAAAAAACGGCATCAATCTCGACCACTCGGATCAAGATCTGATGACCCGGATCTTTTTTAAAAAACACAAAAAAATTGTATTTTCAACATGTATAAATATGGTCTGAAGACCTTAAACTACGTCGGGATCAAGATCCCGAGAGATTTTTAATAAAAATCGGCTTCAATCGCAATCATCTAAGTCACGATCTGACAGTCCAGACCTTTCTAAAAAGTAAAAAAAAAAATGCGCCATCATCTGTAGAAAACCCAAGTGTAAAGACCTTAAACTACGTCGGGATTGAGATCCCGAGGGATTTTTAATAAAAACCGGCATCGGCCTCGACCGCTTAGATCGAGGTCCAATAGTCCGGATCTTTTCAAAAAAATCACAAAAGAATGTCTTTTCAGTATGTATAAACCCGGTCCGAAGACCTTAAACTACACTGGGATTAACTTCTCAGGGGATTTTCCTGCTTTCAACAAAAAACTGGCAATCAATCTCAACCCTTCGAGTTAAGGTTCGATGACCCAGATCATTTCAAAAATACCAAAAAGATTTTAATAAAAGACAATTACCAATCTCGACCATTCGAGTCAAAGTCTAAACTTTCTCAAAACAAAAAAAGGGAGATTCACCATCAATTTTAATTGCACAAATCTATCCCCAGCGGTCCAAAGACCTTAAACTACACTGAGATTAATTTCTCGGGGGCTTTCTTTCCCAACCTATTCCAGACATGGCTGACACTTGATCATACGAGTGTTCGAAGTTCTCTAAACAGGTAAGGGTCGAGGCGGGCAAAACCCCGCGATCCTGTTCTCGTTGAATGCACCGTAATAGACAACCTTGATTTGGAAGTCGCTGTTGAATCTGACGGATGTTCCCTGTTCCTAAAACTCATGAAGGAGATTAAGGCAGTTGAGAGGTAAGCGCACCCTCATGGAATTGTGAGCAGCACAAGACTCCAAACTGGATTTATAAAGGGAAATGTGAGGATGTGACTCATTTTGTGGCTAAAGGAGTCCGTTGAATGATACATGGTCTATGTGCATTGCACATGAGAAACAGGCAACTTTATGGGTGTGTTGACTGAAAACCCTCAAAATCCCTTCATTTGAAGATGTAAAACTACGGCACTTAACTATGTGAGAGTCGTCTTGCTCGCTAACGTAAAATAGATCAGGTGCCTTACCAGCAGTAGAAGCTGGAAGTGGATAAAAATTCTACACATTTTCCTACATTTCAAAAAATCCAACAAAACACCAAAACATTGCAAAATTAGCCTTCAAAATCACAAAAATATTTTCTTTATTTTCAACAACTGATCTCCATCCTGACCACTAAGGAAGAGACTCGGAACAGATATTTACAAAATTACAGAAATATTTCCTTTGTTTTCAATAACCGATCTTCATCCTAACCACTCAGTTAAAGATTCGGATCAAATATTTGCAAAAATCACAAAATTATCACTATCCTCAGGAGTTTCGAACTCCGCTCACCCACTTCACAATTTGGGATGACAAATCTGATCGCCTACAAATTGGAATCTTAACTAAAACTAACGACTAAACACCATCCCAATCACACTCATTCCCCAAAAACGTATCTTGAGGTTGCATCCCAGTGATACCTCCTTTATCCATCCCCAGCAAGTTAATGGAGCAGCATATTGGGACTGATGGACCTGATCGACCACGGGTCGGGATCTTGACCAACCCACTGACTAGACATCGATATTAAAAAGAAAAAATCTCTCCAGGGAGGTAAAACCCTGCAAGCAATAAGCTCGAGTTCTCTACATCCCGGCAAAAGCAAAATCATTGAATATGAAGAGAATGAGCCAAACCATGCATCCATCATCAAATATGCATCTGCATGCATCAGCATCCACCGCATCAATCATCATGTTTACCTGCTTTCAAAATAAAAGTCAGTTAGCCAAAGACCCCACAGGCATCCCTAGTGGAGGCGCGAGTAAGCCATATTTCCTTTTCGAAAAGACAAAAAAATATTTTATATATATATATATATATATATATATGCAAATAAAAACCCCCACGAGTATCACTCCCCGAGTGGGTATCTTTTCAAAATCCAAAAAAAAATTTCTCAGTAGAGCGTTCGGCCTCCAAGACACTAAGAGATCTTCCATATCTCTGGGTAAGAGCCGACGTAAAAATCAAATAAGATCCGATGTCTCGCGATTTCCTCAGAGACCATCGAATCCAATGCACTCAAAGTACAGTCGGCCTGAACTCCAGTGTCAGGACGGTCATACCAAATGCTAAGATACGAAAAGATGAAGGCCAAAAGGCTTGGTCAAAGAAACCATCTGAGCGGTGGAAACGATGAATTGTAACCCAAGTATCAAAATCAGCAAATTGGGTGGAAAAAGTTCACTCGCACATACTTAGGCGTGGATGCCTGAAGTACCTTGAATGAGTCCAAGTCAGAGTAGTGGATTACCCGTAAGGCCGCGCAGACGCAGGGTAGCTAATAAATTTGACAATCAAGCGACACAAGTACTCCTGTAGTGATCAGGGAAAGCAACGAATAATCAATCATAGGGTAAGTAACCTCGTAAGACTACATGGACGCAGAGGCTCAAGTGTACGTTTTCGATGTTAGTACCGATCGGGAATGGAAGGATTGCGATTGGGTACCCAAGTTGCAGCTCATGCAGGGACAATCGCAATGTTTTCTACAAACTCTCACGGTATGTGCGAGTTTTCTATTTCCAGACAATCAACTGACTCAGATACAAAGGAAAGCAAAGACTCTAGACCACGATCTATGAATGACTGGGTCAGAAGTGGGGTGTCCACTTGCTTTGCCATTCGGTTGCACGCAACCTCTACCAAAGAGGGGCATCTGTAGACACTCCACTTTCGACTATAAAGCTAGTTGAGATGATTGAATAAATGGAGGACCATACCCCTAAACCCCATAACCAAACCTAGCCAAACTCACCCTTGCAAGCCCTAATCCATAGCCCAACTCAAGCTTGAACCCAGTTAACTCACCCCTAAACATTAGCCCGAAAAACTCCCCATAAGAAAAATCGGTCCAAAAATTCTAAAAAAGTCAAACTTGGTGAGTCAACCCCCTGAGTCAAATCACCAAGTCAACTCACCGGGTCAGTCCAGCCCCTGCTCCCAGTCGCCTCACCTTGTCAATCCATCTTTCAAACCCAATCAACTCACCTAGTTCCGAGCCACAGCTTTGGAGCAGCTCCGAACCTTAAACCTACAGCTTTTTTGCTTCAGATTTGGGGGTTGTACGCTCCGAAGCTGAAGCAAGGAGTCAAGGGGCCGCCCAAACATATTTACTGAAGCTGCCATCCTTTGCAGCTATAAATACCCATGCTCCACCTGTTTCAGCATCCCTCAACATCCCAGAAAACCCGTCGAGTTTGAGTCCTTCTCCACTTCCCTTAGCCCATTCCTCCACCAAGGAGAGCCCGAGTGAGAAGAGCTTAGCCCTGGTCCAGCCCAGCCTAACCCTGGTTCAAGCCTCTCAAGCTACCTAAGTCCCGATCTTAGCCGCTCGAAGTAAACCTTGCGACACCTCCGTCCATCCAACTATTCCTACACCAGCATCATCTCATTCGCATCTAGCATAAGTGCAACATTTATTATTCTTTCAACCCCCTTTCTTATCATTGCACTATGAACACTTGATCAGATCTTAGCGTATGCTCTGAAGTTTGCCGATTTTTCCTTGAATTCATTCATCAGAAACTTTGATCGGTCAAACACATAGCATGCATCTCTCATAAAGCACCTGTCAGTTCGAGCGTATGCTCTGGGCTTGCCTAGTTAATGGAAACCTACCCATCAAAAACTCTTACTATTCAGACCTACATTCATGCATTATATCATTCGTAAGAATGTACGAGGATTAAATCAGACTTTCAAGTATTAGTTCGATTATGTGAAGTAAAGATCGTACCTCGGTAAGGGCAGAGTGGGTGCCTAACACCTTCCGACCCTGTAACCGTGATCCCTTACCACAAATCTCTAACCGCAGATCAAAAGGAGTCATTTTAGAGGAAGGAATCTTCGAATTCTCTTCTCTAACGTTTTTACGAGGTCTAGCTGACTGTAGATTTAAAGTAACTAGCTAATGGCGACTCTAGTTTTATACGAACTCATCCAAACATATCCAGTTTAACACGACAACCGAAAAAGCCCTTGAGAAAGAGGCAAGCCAGTGGCACAACAACGATTCGCGCATACCCCTTTTCGAAAGGGAGGGCTAGGAGTGTGGAAAGGTGAGCGTCCACAAATGTGTTTAGTACTTGAGTGATAAACAGAACTTTTTAGCCAAATTGATAGCATAAGAGCTGTCACAATTAACCTGCACACAGCTTCCTGTTGAAGCCCTAACTGATTTATCATTCCTTTCAACCAAACAGCCTCCTTGAAAGCTTCTGTCACTGCTATATACTCAGCTTCAGTAGTGGAAAGAGCCACCAACTAATCACTCCACCTGCTAAAACAAACGAATACCTTATAGTCGATCTCCTACAATCCACGTTATCTGCGTAATCAAAATCGACGTACCCAACCAACTTGTCCTTGGATTTTTCAAACGTCAAGACGTAGTCCTGTGTACCCTGAATATATTGAAATAGCCATTTCACAACTTTCCAATATTGTTTGCCCGAGTTAGACATGAATCGGCTAACAACACCCATAACCGGTGAAATATTCGGTCCTTGTACAAGCCATGACATATATTAAACTGCCCACAACACTTGAATAAGGCACATGAGACATAACATACTTTTCTTCATCTGTCTTAAGACATCGTTCAGAACAAAGCTTGAAATGAGTTGTGTGGGGAATGCTAACCAGCTTGGACTTGTCCATCTCATACTTTTTCAACACATTCTCAAGGTATTCTTCATGAGATAGCCATAACCTGCTCCTCTTCCTGTTTCTATGAATATCTATGCCAAGAACCCTCTTTGCAGCCCCCTAGATCCTTCATCTCGAATGTCCCTGAAAGCTGAGTTTTCAACACATCAATGTCAGGCATGCTATGACTAACAATAAGCATATCATCGATGTACAACACCGGTATGAGAAACTTCTCATCATTCAGTGTCTTGAAATAGACACAATGATCGTATCGCTCCTGAAAAAGTCCTGACTCATCATGAAGCAATCAAATTTCTTGTACCACTGCCTAGACGACTGTTTGAAGCCAGACAATGATCTCCTCAACATGCAAACTTTGTTCTTAGCCCCTTGCACTGTATAACCTTCTGGCTGCACTATGTAAATTTACTCTTCCAATTCCCCATGTAGGAAGGCAGTCTTTACATCTATCTAGTTCCAGCTTGAGGTCGTATTGGGCAACCAGTGCCAACATAAACCAGATAGATACTTGCTTCACAACCGGCGCAAAAATCTCACTGAAGTCCACGCCTTCACGCTGAGCATACCCTTTCATTGCCAACCTTGTCATGTATCTATCTTGTTTCTTTCAAAAAATTCACTTTCACCCAATCGCCTTTTAGCCCATAAGAAGCTTCATAAACTCCTAAGTCTAATTCTTGTACAGAGAGTCATCTCGTCTTGCATTGCCAGCTTTCCACTTTTCAGCATCTACATCCTGTAGTGCCTCCTCAAAGTTAGACGGATCCTCTTCATTCGTAATGTGAGCGAATGCAATGTTCGAGTTATCCATATACCTTACCGGTAACCTACGATCTCTAGGTGGATTTCTTCGCATAGGTGGTTGATCCACCTGATCCTGTACCTCTATCTGCATCTCAGTGTCGGCCCTTGTCTCATCTCTGTCATTCTGTATGTCAACAATCCCTAATTTTTCTAATTCCTTTGTAGTGCCCTTTCGGAATAAAGAACCCTCATCAAACTTAACATCTCGGCTTAGGATGATCTTCTGTGTGACAAAATTATATATGCGATAACCCTTCGCACCATCACCGTAGCCCACAAAGATTCATTTCTAGCCCAATGGTCTAGCTTATCTCTCTCAACTGACGGTACATGATAATAAGACTCATAACTAAAGACCCGCAGACTTAAGTAGTCTAATGTACGACCATTCCACACTTCCTCATGGATTTTACATTCAATTGTCATAGAGGGTGATCGATTTATCAAGTAATAAGCAATGTTAACGGCCTCAATCCATAGCTCTTTGCCCAACCCAGCATCATTGATCATGCATAGGGCTCTCTTCAAGAGAGTCCGATTCATCCGCTCTACCACACAATTCTGCTATGGTGTGTGGCACACTGTGTTATGTCTCATGATCCCCTCCTCATTACAATACATGTTAAACTCCCTGAAAGTGAACTCACTTCCATTGTCGGTTCTCAAAACCTTCAGCTTCTGCCCTGACCGATTCTCCACCACCGCCTTCCAATACTTGAAGGTCGTGAAGACATCATATTTATTTTTCAGAAAATAAACTCAAACCTTCTTGTTATAGTTATCGATAAACGACAAGAACCACGATGACCCCCAAACAAAAATAACGGGCAACGACCCCCATATATCGGAATGAACATATTCAAGCATCCTTTTACATACCCCTTTAAATGACAATCTAGACTGTTTCCCATACATGCAATGTTCACATATACTAAAGTCTACAGATTTAAAGGAAGGAATCAACGATCATTTAGAGAGTACCTTTATGCCCCGCTCGCTCATGTGGCCTAAGCGTGTATGCCACATATGTGCAGACATGGAATCCGCTACAATTGTTGCAGCTCCACTTACTGAAGTGCTCCCAATCAACCTGTAAATGTTTCCATGCCTCTATCCCTTCATAATTATAAGGGCCCCCTTTGAAACTTTGTAGAACCGATCAAAATCAGTGAACTTGCACCCCAATGCCTCGAGTGCGCCATGGGAAATCAGATTCTTCCTTAGCCTGAGAACGTGCCTAACTTTCGTCAAGGTCCATTCAATCCCATCAAACATCTTGATGCGCACAGTACCAATTCCCACAACGTTGCGGGCGTAGTCATCGCCTAGAAATACCCAACCGCCCTCATACTCCCTATAGGAAGTAAAGATGCTCTTATCCAGGCACATTTGGTACGAAGTCCCGGAGTCCATGATCCACTCATCGTTGAGAGACCCTATCTTTGACGCTGTCAACACCTCGCACACATCACTACCGCCTTCTATAGATTCAACGATATTGGGCTCCCTAGAATCTTTTGACTTCTCCTTCTTATTCTTAGAACTCTTGCATTCCTTCTTATGTGCCCAACTTGGCCACATCCCCAGCACTTCAACTTCACTTTACCTTTGCAATTCGACTTGGATCGAAAATGCGACGATCCTTCACCCCACTCCAAATTTCTTACCCTCATAACCAGTGCATCGAAGGAAGAACCAGCGTCACCACTCTTCTGTCTCATCGCCTTCAACTGAAGGGCTGAGACTATGATCTTAACACTAATAATATCCCTACCCGCCCACAACAAGTCCCTAAGTAACTCATATGAACTAGGAAGCGAGTTTAGCAAGATCAAGGCTTGATACTCGTCCTTCATCTGTTCACCAATATCAAGCAACTTATAAATCAACTTATTGAATGTGCCGATGTGGTCCTCCACATCTGTCCCCTCCGTCATCTTCAAAGTGAAGAGCTACATCATTAGATACATGCAATTCTCTAGAGGCTTCTTCACGTACATGTTCTCTAGCTTGGTCCATGTCTCTACAGCGATCTTCTCCTTCATGACGCTATAGAGGACGTCATCTACTAAGCACAATTGTATTGAGGTCATAGCCTTCTCATCCATCTTGGTCCACTCATCATCTTCCATGTCCTTGGGTCGCTTTTTAAGGGCGTTCACTACCCCTTGCTGAGTTAGGATGACCCTCATCTTCACCTTCCACAACTCAAAGTGGTTTTTACCCGAAAACTTCTTTACATCGAGCTTCATATTCGATGCCATGAGATTGTCTCATAAAATTCTCTTCTTCAACCTTCCAACGATAGCTCTGATGCCACTTGTTAGAAATTCGGTTAGGGGAAGCACCGAAGAGATTCAAACAATCAACACATGTCACACAAGCAAACAACACAAAGACCATCCATTTTTACATGGAAAACCCTTGCGGGAAAAAACCACGGCACAAAGCGACACCTCTAATATGAATTTCAGATAATTACAGAGCTAATCTATCCACAAGTAGATCCCAAAGAAGAACAAAGCACTCTCAAACCTCACAATCATCTCCCCAAGCCCTAAACTCGTAATAGGACTCCTTGGTATTGATTAGAATACATCTAAAATGGATTAAGAGGTGTTTATATAGGCCTCCAACCTAAACTAGAAACTTATTATGCAAGACAACGTAATCATGCACTACACCGCACTTCTAACAACCAGTCGGACGTAGTGCAAAATCAGTCAAGAGAGTTTGGCTTCAAAAACATGTCTTGCTACCTCAACTAAGACTGATCGAGCGAGTGGTCTGAGCCCCCTGCAGACTGGTCGGCCGACCGGTCTGAGAAGCTAAAAAAACATTTAAAGCTTCGCTGTGACAAACTACCAATGGCCAACCGGTCGAGCGACCAGTCGATGGACTCTGTATTGCACAGATTTGAAGGCTCCTGCAACATCTTCCTCAGACCAATCAATCGACCCTTAGGTCTTGTGGGGTGGATAGTCTATATTTTTGTTAGTTTGTTCTCGGTTTTGGCCCAAGATAAGTCGGTCATGTGCCTAGCCTACTAATGACTAATATAAGCAGGTCAAGAGGGATATGGTCCAACCCAAGATCAGCCCATTTACTTAAATGGTCCAAGAAATTTAGCCCCAACCCAACCCATTAAGCATTTAGCTCGGCTCTCAAACGCGACTGATCATGATTTATCATAGCCTATAAACCGGGGCCAATTTGTCCTTTATTAAATTTCATGAGTAGCCAACTACAAGCTTCCTCTTCAAGGATAGCCAGCATACATGCAAGGAAGTCTCGTAACAAAAAGAAAGGGCCCATCATGATATTTGTGTGACATACAATACGTTGCGATGACTTATCTTAGAATGTCATCCCGAAATTGAAATAGACCTAAACTCAAGTGAGCCATAATGTTGGAAATCTGGTCAGCGGAATCACCGAAGAAGATCAAACAATCAACACACAGCCACACAAGCAATCAACGCAAAAGCAAATGAATTTTACGAGGAAAACCCTTGCAGGAAAAAATCACCGCACAAAGTGACACCTCCACTATGAATTTCAAAAGATTACAAAGCTAATCTACCCTCAAGAAAATCCCAAAGATGAACAAGGCACTCTCAAACCTCACAATCTCTCTCCCAAGCCCTAATCTCGAAATAGGACTCCTTGATATCAATTAGGATATCTCTAAGACAGAATTAAGAGGTGCTTTTATAGGCCTCCAACCCAAAATAGAAACATGCAACACGTATTTGCGCAAAACCGCGTGTATACCCGACTGGTCACGATCGGCCAGACCTGTGCAAAATAGGTCCAGAGAGTTTTGCCTTTAAAAACATCAAAATTCAACCTCCACTGACCGGTCAAGACTGGTTGGAGCACATGTCTAGCAAGCCTTTTAAGGCTTTGTCCAAAACAGGGATTGGTCTAACCGGTCAAGACTGGTCGACCTCCCAAAGCAAAGCCTTTTGAAGGCTTTGACAACAAACTCCACCGAGGCTTCAAAATCGAACCATCTTCCCTTTACTTCGTCGATCAACTCATCTTTAAACATACTGTTGTTGCTTCTCGTGCATCACTACGTCTTCATTAAGCCTTTGCCAATCCCAGAGAAGTTACACAGAACTTGAACTTCTCTGTTGGGACCACCATGGTTAGCATATCCGCTAGGATTCACGCTAGTGTGAATTTTGTCCAGTCACATCTCCTTCCTCAAGCACCTGTTGAATAAAATGGTGACGCACATCAATGTGTTTAGTACGAGAGTGATAAACAGAATTTTTAGCCAAATTGATAGCACTAGAGCTGTCACAATTAACTGGTACGGCTTCCTATTGAAGCCCCAACTGATTTATCATTCATTTCAACCAAACAGCCTCCTTGAAAGCTTCTGTCACTATCATATACTCAGCTTCAGTAGTGGAAAGAGCCACCACAGACTGAAGCTTAGACATCCAACTAATCGCTCCACCCACTAATGTAAACGAATATCTTGAAGTCAATCTCCTACTATCCACACAACCTGCGTAATCAGAATCGGCGTAACCAACCAACTTGTCCTTGGACTTTTCAAACGTCAAGACGTAGTCCTACGTACCTCGAATGTATTGAAGTAGTCATTTCACAGCTTCCCAATGTTATTGGCCCTGGTTAGACATGAATCGGCTTACAACACCTATAGCCTGTGAAATATCCGGTCTTATACAAACCATGACATACATCAAACTGCCCACAGTACTTGAATAGGGTACATGAGACATTATTCAGAAGAAAGCTTGAAGTGAGCCGCGTGGGGAACGCTAACCAATTTGGACTTGCCCATCTCATATTTTTTCAACACCTTCTCAAGGTATTCTTCCTGAGATAACCATAACCTACTCCTCTTCCTGTCTCTATGAATATATATATGCCAAGAACCCTCTTTGCAGCCCCCAGATCCTTCATCTCAAATGTCCCTAAAAGCTGAGTCTTCAACACATCGTTGTTAGACATGCTATGACTGGCAATAAGCATGTCATCGACGTACAACACCAGTATGAGAAACTTCTCGTCATTCAGTGTCATGAAATAGACATAATGATCGTACTCACTCCTGGTAAAGCCCTAACTTATCATGAAGGAATCAAATTTCTTATACCACTGCCTAGGCTACTGTTTGAAACCGTACAACGATCTCCTTAACCTGCAAACCTTGTTCTCGGCCCCTTGCACTATATAACCTTCTGATTGCACCATGTAAATCTGCACTTCCAATTCTCCATGCAGGAAAGCAGTCTTTACATCCATCTGTTCTAGCTCGAGGTTGTATTGGGCAACCAGTGCCAACATGAACCTAATAGATACTTGCTTTACAACCAACGCAAAAATCTCACTGAAGTCCACGCCTTCACTCTAAGCATACCCTTTTGCTACCAACCTTGCCTTGTATCTATTCTATTTCTTCCAAAAAATCCACTTGCACCCAATCGCTTTTCGACCCACTTGAAGCTCCACAAGCTCCCAAGTTTCATTCTTGTACAGGAAGTCCATCTCGTCTTGTATTACCGTCTTCCAATTTTCAGCATCTACATCCTGTAATGCCTCCTCAAAGTTAGACGAATCCCCCTCATCTGTAATGAGAACGAATGGAATGTTCGAGTCATCCCTATACCTTGCCCGTAACCTGTGATCCCTAGGTGGATTTCTTCGCACAAGTGGCTGCTCCACCTGATCCTGTACCTCTATATGTGCCTCAGTATTGGCCCATGTCTCATCTTTGTCATCTTGTGTATCAATAATTTCTAATTTTTTCTGGTTCCTTTGTAGTATTCTTTAGGAACAAAGAACCTTCATCAAACTTAACATCACGGCTCAGGGTGATCTTCCGTGTGATAGGATCATATATGCGATAACCCTTTACACCATCATCATAGCCCACAAAGATCCATTTTCTAGCCCTATGGTCTAGCTTATCTATCTCAATTGACAGTACATGAGAGTAAGCCTCACAACCAAAGACCCGCAGACTTGAGTAGTCGAGCGTACGACCACTCCACACTTCTTCAGGAATTTTATATTTAATTGCCATTGATGATAGCCGATTTATCAAGTAGTCGTATTAACGGCCTCAGTCCATAGCTCTTTGCCCAACCCAGCATTAGTAATCATGGATTGAGCTCTCTCCAAGAGAGTCCGATTCATCCACTCTGCCACACCATTCTGCTCTGACGTATGGCTCACTATGTTGTGCCTAATGATCCCCTCCACCTTATAATACGTGTTAAATTCCCTAGAAGTGAACTCACCTCCATTGTCGGTTCTCAAAACTTTCAGTTTCTGCCTTGACTGATTCTCCACCATCACCTTCCAATACTTGAAGGTCATGAACACATCGAATTTATTTTTCAAAAAGTAAACCCAAACCCTGCTATAGTCATCAATAAACAACACGAACCACGGTGACCCTCTAACAGAAATAACGGGCGACAGCCCCCATATATCGGAATGGACATAATCAAGCACCCTTTTACATACAAGTTTTCTCTCTTTAAATGACAGTCTAGACTGTTTCCCATACATGCAATGTTCACATATATTAAAGTCTATAAATTTAAAGGAAGGAATCAAAGATCGTTCAGAGAGTACCTTCATGCCCCGCTCGCTCATGTGGCCTAAGCGTGCATGCCACATACATGTAGAAGTAGAATCTGCTACAACCACTGCAGCTCCACCTACTGAAGTGCTCTCAATCAGTCTATAAATGTTACCATGCCTCTGTCCCTTTATAATTACAAGTGCTCCCTTTAAAACTTTACAAAATTGGTCAAAACCGGTGAACTTGCACCCCAATGCCTCGAGTGCACCAAGGGAAATTAGATTCTTCCTCAACCTAAGAACGTGTCTCACTTCTTTTAAGGTCCGTTCGATCCTATCAAACATCTTGATGCGCACAGTACCAATTCCCACAACCTTGCATGCGTAGTCATCGCCTAGAAATACCGAGCCTCCTTCATACTCCCTGTAAGAAGTAAAGACGCTCCTATCCGGGCACATGTGATATGAAGCCCCGAAGTCCATGATCCACTCATCGCAGAGATATCCAACTTTTGAAACCGTCAAGACCTCGCGCACATCACTACCACCTTCTTCAGCTTCAGCGGTATTGGCTTCCCTATAGGAGTCACCTGACTTCTCCTTCTTATATTTAGGACTCTTGCAGTCCTTCATATCCCCAAATTGGCCACATCCCCAACACTTCAACTTGCCTTTGCCCTTACCCTTCGACTTGGATCGAGAACGCGTGGTCCTTCACCTTGCTTAAAGTTCCTTCCTCTCATAATTAATGCATCGGAGAAAGAATTAGCATCACCGCTTTTCTGTCTCATAGCCTTTGATTGAAGGGTTGAGACAACGGTCTTGACACTAATAGTGTCCCTACCGGTGCACAACGAGTCCCTAAGTGACTATATGAACTAGGAAGCGAGTTCAACAAGATCAAGGTTTGATACTCGTCCTTCATCTGCTCACCAAAATTGAGCAACTTGCAAATCAACTTGTTAAACTTGCTAATGTGGTCCTCCACATCCATCCCCTCCGCCATCTTCAAAGTGAAGAGTTGCATCATTAGTTACATGCGATTTTCTAGAGACTTCTTCGCATAGATGTTCTCTAGCTTAGTCCATGTCTCTACAGCGGTCTTCTCCTTCATAACGTTATAGAGGACGTCATCAACAAGGCACAATTGAATTAAGGCCATAACTTTCTCATCCATCTTGGTCCATTCATCATCTTTCATGTCGGTAGGTCACTTTCCAAGGGCGTTCACGACCCCTTGCTGAGTTAAGACGACCCTCATCTTCACCTTCCACATCTCAAAGTTATTTTTACCCGAAAACTTCTCGACGTCAAACTTCGTACTTGAAGCCATGAGATTGTCTCAGAAAACTCCTTCTTCAACCTTCCAACGAGAGCTTTGATACCACTTGTTGGAAATTCGGTCAGTGAAAGCATCGAAGAAGATCAAACAATCACCACACAGCCACACAGGCAATCAACGCAAAATCAAACAAATTTTATGTAGAAAACCCCTGCGGGAAAATACCATGGCACAAAGCGACACCTCCACTATGAATTCCAGAAGATTACAAAGCTAATCTACCCTCAAGCAAATCCCAAAGATAAACAAGGCACTCTCAAACCTCACAATCTCTCCCCAAGCCCTAATCTCGAAATAGGACTCATTAGTATTGATTAGGATACCTCGAAGACGGATTAGGATGTGCTTTTATAGGCCTCCAACCAAAAATAGAAACATGCAACACAGTATTTGTTCAAAACCACATGTATACCCGATCGGTCACGACCGGTCGGACCTGTGCAAAACAGGTCCAGAGAGTTTTGCCTTTAAAATCTTCAAAATTCAGCCTCCACCGACCGGACAAGACCGGTCGGCCTCCTCTATCCGACCGGTCAAGACCGGTCGGAGCATATGTCGAGCAAGCCTTTTAAGGCTCTATCCAAAACAGGGATTGGTCTGACCGGTCAAGGACCGGTCAACCTCCAAAACAAAGCCTTTTGAAGGCTCTGACAACACATAACACCAGAAGCAGTGGGGATGACTTGCACACCCTTGAAACCAATATTTTGGGGCATTCTCTTTCTTCGCTCTACGTGTTGCCCGAACCACGTGGCTGCACATTTCCCATCCTATATCTTTCACCTTGGCTCTTGCCACACACCGCATACCCTCCAGTGTAATGAATTGGATTGATACTAATACATTTAGCTGCGTGCTCATGGATAACCTTCCCTAGCCCCACCTTCCATAGATTTGGATTGATGAGTCTATTACCAATATTTTTCCTACGGCCCTGCTTCGAAATGAGACTATGGATTCCATTAGCAGCCGTTTGGATGGGAGTAAATGGAGGTAAATGGGTGGAATTGGAAGTAAATTGGGGTAAATGTGATTTAAACTTGTGAAATTCATGTATTTGTATTGATTTCGGATTTGGCAAATCTCAAAGTCTACCATTTGCGAATCAATCTATAAATTTATGGATTAGGGAGCACTAGTTGCCATGGAATAACTTTTATTGCTTTAAACAAGTCTCTAATTTTAGTTAGCGGATAGAGTCCTGCCCCCAACTGGACGGATATCAGCCAGGCAGTCTGTGATGCCCACCATGATGGGTTTTATCCACGCTGTTCATCCATTTTTTTCATATCATTTTAGGATATGAACCTCAAAAAGAGGCAGATCCAAGGTTCAAGTGGACCACGCCACAGGAAGCAGCGGTGATAATGACGCCCACCGTTGAAACCTTCCTAGGGCCCACAAATGTCAGCTAGATCCAAAACTTTTGTGGCCCTCAATTCTTTTTTAATGGTGGCATTCAATCTCATTGTGTGGTCCTCTTGCGCGCCTTAGTTTGGCCCAGCCCATCTAAGGAAAGGCCTACTTGATGACATAGTACATCTAAATTGCCAATGTCACGCATCTGACTCAGGACGCCAGCACCCAAGTTGGAATATCCTTATCCGTGGAGTTGGCTTCTTTTTTTTTTTTTTTTTTTAATTATTGAATATGATTCATTTCTAAACTATCTTAAACGATAGTGCAGACATTCTTCACAATTGTCATCTTAGTGCGGCAATTCTTATCATTCCAGCACTTAGTGCAACATTGCATCACAATAGCGTGGTCGCGCAAACCTAGGACTCGGCAGATTTTATTCATTCCTTCCAGCAGAGTCGCACTTTCATCCAACTTGCTAAAGTTCACACTAACCCTTTACTTGTTTTATTTTCCTCGTTTCTCTCTCCTTTCTTTCTCCTCTTAGTGTGACAATTGACACATGTTCGGCCGTCATCTGTGAACTACACTCATGCTCCTCACATAGGGGAACAAGAGGGGCCTACCACTTCATGATCTTCCAACCCTTTAGGCCGCTTAGTAAAAGTATAGAAAGTTCTCGACCTTCACAACGAACCCACATGTTTTGAATCCCAAATGATATAAACTTCATTCGAATGATGATTTACCGAAACATATTTTGATAGCTATGGCTAAAGGAGAAATATATCGCCCCCTGAAGTCCAGCACAGAAAATACATGGGAAGAATTGCAATGCAATTGGGTTGGGTTTACCTCAAATGTAGACCTCGAACAATTGGATGTGGTTTCTTGGGCAGGTCCAAAGGAGAGGAAAGGAAAGGAAAAAGTAAGCACATCAGTTCAAAAGGAAGCGATTAATCTGGTGGTTGCATGATGGGTACACTAGTCAACATATCCTTAAACTTTGAAAAAACTACTTGACACTAAGCACTCCACTTAAATTGGTTGTCTTTTTGAAGGAGATTATACAAAGGACAAGAGATATGGCTAAAGTCCTTTATAAATTTCTGATAAAATTCTGCATGTCCAAAAAAGGACCGCACATCGCGGATACTTTTGGGTGGTGGTAGATTGGGAATGATATCGATTTTGGCCTTGTCTACCTCTATTCCATTAGATGATATGATATGTCCAATGACTATTCATTTTCGTACCGTGAAATGATACTTTTTCCAGTTTAAGACAATGTTCTTTTCCTCACATCGAGTCAAGAGTAATCATAAATGGTCTAGATACTCATCCAACGTGCTCCCAAATACCGAGAAGTCGTCCATGAAGACTTCGAGAAACTGTCCCACCATATACGAAAATATGCTTAACATACATTGCTGAAATGTGGCGGGTGCATTAAATAGTCCGAATGGCATCCTTTGGTAGGAAAATGTGTCAAACGGGCATGTAAAGTTGGTTTTCTCTTGATCTTATTGGGCGATCTTAATTTAGTTGTATCCGAAGTAGCCATTTAGGAAGCAATAATAGGAATGACCCTCCAACCTCTCTAGAATTTGATCAACGAATGGAAGAGGGAAGTGGTCTTTCCTTGTCACCATGCTTAGCTTCCTATAATTAACTCACATGTGCCAACCTGTAGTGACTCTAGTCGGTACAAGCTCATTATTGGCATTTTTCATGATGGTGAAACTTGACATCTTGAGGACAACTTGGGTTGGACTCACCCATTGGATATCTAAGATGGGGTAGATGATACCCAAATCTAGAAGCTTGAGCTCCTTAACTTTAACCACTTTCATCATATTTGGAATTAATCATCTCTGTGGTTGTCTCGTGGTTTTGGCATTATCCTCGAGGATGCGGTGAGTGAAAATCGAAGGTTCTATCCCCTTAATGTCCGCTATTGTCCACCCTATGACGACTCTATATTTTTTTAGCATATCTATTAATTTCAGCTCTTGGTCTTTCCCCAACTGAGAGGAAATGACCACTGAGAATGTCTCATCTTGACCTAAGTAGACTTATTTCAGCTCGGTTGGTAATGGTTTTAGGTCAAGCTTTGACGGTGGAATACTAAATAGTAAAGGCTTTGTTGTGGTTGGTGGAATCTTTTCAAAACTATGCCTCCACTGGTTAGTATTAACTACCGACTTCTCTCCACTCAATGCTTGTACAATTTCTGAAATAATGGGATCCTAGAGTCCTTGAAATGTGCCAAGCATGTCTCTAAAGTTTCAGAAGGTTCAAATTGAAGGAGCTCCTCTTCCTCCATTGATTTAATCATGTTAATGTCATAGAGCTCATCACATCATCCCCTTGCCTCTTGCACATATGGAACACATTCACTTCTAGTGTCATGTTTCCAAAAGAAAATTACATAACTTCATTTCGACAATTGATGATGGCGTTTGATGTAGCCGAGAATGATCGGCCTAAGATAACCGGTATTTGAGTGCTAACATTATAACCGGTTGTGTATCTAAGACGATAAAGTCTACCTGATAGTAGAACTTATTAACTTGGACTACCACATCCTCTACCATTCCCCTCGGTACTCAAATAGATTGGTCGGCAAGCTACATTGTGGTCTTGGTAGGTTTTAATTTACCAAGTCCCAACTGCTCGTATACCAAGTAAGGAATCTGATTTAGGCTTGCCCCCAAGTCTAGCAATACACATTTTATTCAATAGTCACCAATGATACATGAAACTGTGGGACTAATAAGATCCTTATATTTTAGGGGGTCTTTTGGGTTAGAATGGCACTCACTTGCTCATTTAGAAAGGCATTTTGCTACACATTATGTTTGCATTTGATAGTGCAAATGTCTTTCAGAAACTTGGTATAAGAAGGAATTTTTTTTATGACATCAAGTAATGGGATGTTTATTTTCACTTGTTTGAAAACCTTTAGAATATCATGAGTGTTACCGAGAGGTTTAAGTGCAATCAACCTTGTGGGGAATGGTGCAACGATCTTGTAATCATGTTCCTTCTCTTGTGTGGCCGAGTTAAATCCATCATCCTGCTTAAGAATTATTGGATCATTAGGCATGTCAGCCTTCACCGGAATAGATTTGTCAATTTTCTTCCCACTTCTAAGAGTGGTGATGGATTTCACTTGATCCACATGTTGGTTGGAAGGATTAAGAGTGCTTATTTCACATTGAAGCTTGGGGTTCGACTGAGGTTGGGCTGGAACAGTCCCTTCCCTAACATTCAAGCGACCCTTAATTTCTTCAACCGACGTTTTCAATTCCTGGAACATCTCTAAATTTTGTTCTCAACGTATCCTCCATAGTCATTTAAGGTTGGTCCATGTTTGATAGCAATAATTTGCATTGGTGGCCCCCTTGGAGGATTGCTAGGATTGGCTATAGGACCATTTCTCCAACTGAAATTTGGATGGTTCTTCCAGCTAGAATTATACATGTTACCCATAGGTGTGCTGAAAGGCCGTTGGTAAACGTATGTGGCATTAACTTACTCTTGTAAATTTCTTAGAATGCAGGAATTATGGGACAATCATGTGTAGAATATATATTCGTTGCGCATATGCCACACACATTTTCCAAGGTCTTGCTCGATTTGACCGCTTCAACTTTCTTGAGTTCCATAGCCTCAACTTTCCTTGTGAGGCTAGCTAGCTTTGCATTAACATCATCCTCTTTCCTGAGGATGTACATTCCTCCTTTCTCCTTTCCTTGAGAAGACTTTGGGTTACTTGTCTTGTCCGAGGTATCCCAAGATTGAGCATTCTTGGCCAACATATCAAGGTAACTCCAAGCATCCTTAGGGCCTTCGCTCATAAACTTGTCATTGCACATCATCTCTACAAATTGGCGCATGTTGGAACTCAATCCATCATAAAAGAAACTGGCGCATGTTGGAACTCAATCCATCATAAAAGAAACTGATAATTCGCCATGTTTCATAGCTATGATGTAGGCAAGCAGGTAAGAGGTCTTTGAATCTCTCCCAGCCTTAAAAAAAAATGTTTCGCCCTCTTTAACTGAAAAATTCATTATAGTTCGTCTTAGGGTGTTTGTTTATTGGACAAGGAAAATCTTTTTTAAGAATTCTCAGGTCATCTTATTCCATGTGGCTATAGATCTAGACCGTAGAGAGTGGAGCCATGACTTAACTCTCTCCTTTAAAGAAAAAGGAAATAATTTTAGTTGGATCACATCCTCAGAGACATTATTATATTGTAAAGTAGCTAACACCTCTTCAAATTCTTTTAAGTGCAAGTACAGGCTGATGGAACTTTGGCAAAAGTTAAATTACACCCGGTTTAAAATCGATGTTTCCGGCATTATTAGGAAAAACCATGCAAGAGGGTATAGTGGCTCTTGCAGGTTGTAGGTAATCACGGAATGTCCTAACTAGAGGAGCATTATAAACTTCATTCTCTCTTTAGTCCTCTTGATTTTGATTCGGGTTAGGAGTAGGTGGATTCTGTTGAGAAGTTTATTAATTCGTAGCCATAGTTCCTGAACTCTCACAAGTTCTTAGATATTTCCAAACTCGTTTTTGAATTTAAAGTCATTTAATTAAACCTCCTTCACTTAAGAGGTGATGGGTGTGATCACGTTCCCAACGGGACATATACCACGTATAAATCTAATCTAAAACTAAATCCTAAATAAAAAATCTGAGAAAACTGAATTAAGAAGACTAAGTTATAAGGATAGTACCAAATCTGATTAACTAGATTAATGAATTCCTACAAAACAAAACAAACAAAAACTATTAATATTATAAAAATTCAGAAAACTTATTCTAAAAAAGTAGTAAATCCTATCTAATCTATATCTGAACTAAACTTTCAGAATCGTTAACTTTTACTAAAATCCTCAGAAACATCGTCAAAAAATCTTAGTGCCTTTTCAAAATCCAAAAACATTTTCCAGAGTATCACTCCCCAGAGTGGGTACCTTTTCAAAATCTAAAAACATTTTTCCAAGTAAAGCGTTCGGCCTCCAAAACACTAAGAGATCTTCCATATCTCCGAGTAGAAGTCGACGCAAAAATCAAATAAGATCCGATGTCTCGCGATTTTCTGGGAGGCCATCGGATCCAATTGCACTCAAAATATGGTCGAACTGAACTCCAGTGTCAATGCGGTCGTACCAAATGCCAAGATACGAAAAGATGAAAGCCAAAAGGCTCGATCAAAGAAACCATCTAAATGGTGGAAATGATGAATTGTAACCCAAGTATCAAAACCAGCAGATTAGGTGGAAAAGGTTCACCTGCACATACCTAGGCGTGAATGCCTGAAGTACCTCTGTTGTTGTCCCATTTTGGCCTCTGGCGACCGATCACCCAAGGCTAGCGATCAGTCAATCGATGCTGTCGACCGATCGTTGACCATCGCCAGCACATGAGTTTTGTTGTTTTAGGTCTATATTTTTATAACAACACATGTACCTCTTAGGTCTTCCTTTGGGTGATCTTTTAGGACACCTAAGGAAATTCTAAGATAACTAATAGTATACCTATTGGGTCAAGACATCTTGAGGTTAAGTTTTGGTTTAGGTTCAAGGGCTCACCAAGGCATCTTTGATTTGCCTGTTTCTTCTTCCTTGATGCAGCTGGTCCTCTTGTCTTTGGTCTTCATCTTATTTAGGCTCAACTAACACCTAGACATATAGACCTATGTAATTGACAAATAAGGTGCACTAGTATGACACAGAAAAGTGCACTAACAGCACCTAGGTCATCCTTTCATTTCGTTTAACACTCTTAGAGGGGACCCACTTCATTGGTTGTATTTCTCTTCTTAGTCATAAGTGGGGCATCTGTAGACACCCCACCTTCGGCTACAATGTTGGTAGAAATACCTGAATGAATGGAGGTCCATACCCCCAAATCCCATATCCAAACCCTAGCCAAACTCACCCTTGTAAGCCCCAATCCATAGCCCAGCTCAAGCCTGAACCCAGTCGACTCACCCCTAAACATTAGCCTGAAAAACCCCCATAAGAAAAACCAATCAAACAATCCCAAAAAAGTCAAACTTGGTGAGTCAACCCGCTGAATTAAATCACCGAGTCAACTCACAGGGTCAGTCCAGCCCCTGCACCCAGTCAACTTACCGTGTCAATCCATCTTTCAAACCCAGTCAACTCACCTGGTTCTAAGCCACATCTTCGGAGTAGCTCCGAACCTCAAACCTCGGGCTTTTCAGCTTCAGATTCGAGGGCCGTACGCTCCGAAGCTGAAGCAGCACATCCATACGGGCGGTCCCCAGGCCCCCAAGCATAATTACGAAAGCTGCCACTGCTCGCAGCTATAAATACCCCCCCTTCCTCTCTTGTTTCAGCATCCAGAAAAAATCCCTCAACGTCCAGAAATTTCGAGTCCATCTCCACCCATTTAGCCCATTCCTCCTACCAAGGAGAGCCCGAGCGAGAAGAGTCTAATCCCTGGTCCAGCCCAGCCTAACCCTGGTCCAATTCTCCCAAGCTACCTAAGTCCCAATCTTAGCCACTCGAAACAAACCCTTGCGACACCGCCGTCCATCTAACTACTCTTTTATTAGCATCATCTCATTTCCATCTAGCATAAGTGCAACATTTACTATTCTTCTAACCCCCCTGCTTATCATCTCACTGCAAGCACTTTGATTAATCAAATACACAGCATGCATCCCGCAAAAAAGCACCCGTCAGTTCAAGCGTATGCTCTGGGCTTCCCTGTTAATGGAAACCTGCCCATCAGAAACTCTTACTGTTTAGACCTATATTCATGCATCATATCATTCATGTGAATGTACGAGAATTAAATCAGACTTTCAAGTATTAGTTCGATTCTGTGAAGTAAAGACTATACTTCAATACGGGCAGAGTGGGTGCCTAATACCTTCCCACCCTGTAACCGTGATCCCTTACCTCGAATCTCTGACCACAGATTAAAAAAAGTCATTTTAGAGGAAGGAATCTTCGGATTCTCTTCTCTAACATTTCTACGGGGTCTAGCAAACTGTAGATTCGAAGTAACTGGCTAGTGGCGACTCTGGTCTTATACGAACTCATCCAAACATATCCAGTTTAACACGACAACCGAAAAAGCCCTCGAGAATGAGGCGACCCAGTGACACAACGGTGATTCGCACATACCCCTTTTCGAAAGGGAGGGTTGGGAGCACAGAAAGGCGAGCATCCACAAAGACTAATTAAATAAAAAGAAAGGAGATTCGACGGAAAGTAATGTTACCATTTTGATACTAAGGCCTTGTCAATTCCGAAATAAGAAGGGAAATTGAACTTAGGAGATTCGGAATGATTGAATGGGTGTTGAGTATCCTTGGGAGAGTGGAGAATCGTTTAGAAATGGGAGAGTGGAAGGAAAGAGGCCCTAAGGGTCTTTTAGACTTCCACTCAGTGCGAAACATTCGAGTCAGTCCCGATTGACTCAACCTTGTCTCGGTTAACTAAGATGCACTAACCCTACTTTAAAACTAGTTTAGGGGTATTTGGTCTACCGAGTTTCTATTCAGTTGACCGAACCCCAATCTTCATATTTTTTAGAGGAGTCATCCAAGGACTCTCGGTTGACTAAAAAATATTTCGGCTGACCGAACTTTGTTGTTTCCTTTTTTAGAAACATGTCCAAGGGCGCAACATGTCCAAGGGCGCTTAGCTGACTAAAAATGGAGCCGACAGTAATATGTCTTGTCATCAATATTACCCACAAATGTCATGGTATGTATACTTTAACCAATCATTTATTAATCCATTTATAAACAACCATATTAGAGAAGCTAGGATACTATAACTATATCACGAGTCAAATAAACAGATCACAAAGCTCATCGCCAATGTCCCTTAATCTAGATTAGGGTTTATTTCTCAATATAGAATATGAATAACCAATCCAACGATACGGGCTTATCACCTAAAGATTTAAAGAACACGATTAAGGTTCGTCACCCAAAATCAATAACAGAATGGTAGGGTTATCACCTCCAATAATGCTCACTGGTCACTATGGGGGGCTTGTCACCCTACATAGACCAATAGCTTGGACACAATGTCCCATACCACCATGCCCTGGCCCATGTGTCACGCCCCAAAATTCGGGTACCCGAATAGGGTTATTCAGAATCCGAATTCTGAGCTCGTGAGTTTTAATAGATCAATAATAATTGCAATCAACATAATTTCAACAAGATTTACTAGATATTCAGAGCTATCTAAAATGAAAATACTATTAAATTTTTTTCATGAATGTAATATTCGCTTGCTTGACTCTCTTAATAGTTTTATTACATTGGGATTTGAAACACAAACTAATTTATATCTAAATTCAAATTCGAATTAAACTTAAATTGCTGGAAATGAAAAGTTAGTAGTAGAGGCCCGCTTGCTCGTAATATTCCAGCTCTGCACCTGTGGATGGTTGTAATTGTATGAGCATAATAGCCCAGTGGGATCATTTCTTATCCAAAATTTGAAATATGCAGATATATACAAATTGATAAATAAAATAGATAATTGAATTATAATATAAAGAACAAAAAAATATGCAGTACTGAAATTGTAAATATGCCATGAACGTCATACATTTCATGAATTTTTATAAACAATCAATTAAATATAAATCATATCTTACAACACCGTACCCAAGTGGATGGTCACGTTGCATTAACGCCCACGCACTGGTACCTAGAGGTGAGGGACCCATTCATACGTTAGCTGGTCAGACTACTGCTCCAGTTGTACATCTGATGTATGTCCACGCACACAATTGTACTCATACGCCGTACACAAAGGAGACTCCAAAGGATCCAATGGGTTCTAAGGTCTTTCACCCAAGGGTCACGATCCCCCTACTTGCTTGCTTTAGGGTCTTCCACCCAAGGGACACAATCGCCCTACTTACTGGCTTTAGGGTCTCTCACCCAAGGGACACAATCGCCCTACTTGCTTAAACCTTTTTCTCTTTTCTCTTTTTTTTTTTTACCATTCAATAACTAATAGAGGTGCATGTCATATCATGAAGGATTCAAAATCAACAATAAAATAATAAATCGAATTTTCATACAATGTTGCATAATTAACAAATATTATTAAAGTTAACGAGATATATAATTAATTTATATAATTTATTATTATTATTATTATTTAATTTTCTAAATTTTAAAACAGAATAGGAAAATATAATTTTGTGATAATTAGGGATTAAAATGAATAAATAAATAAAATAACGCTAGAACTACAAGTTTTACATTATAGTCCAGGAGTTTTTAAACAAGTACAAAATAGTGCCTATAATATCTGAAAATTACATAGAAGTCCCTTGAATTGTAGAAAATCACAAAATAGTTCAGGAAGTACGAATTTTATAAAATAAACATGTAATAACTCTAAAAAAAATTTAAGAATTAAATAAAAGATGAATTAAAAATTTTCAATTCAATTAAATGAAACTTTTAAATTAAAAATTAATTTTTAATTTAATTTCATAAATAAAATCATAGAAAGTGAATCTTTCTAAATCATGTTTAAAAAAAATTAAAATATTGAATATTTTATATTAGACTTTAGATTAATTTAATTAGTTAATAAATAAATACTATTATTTTAATTTATTCAAAACAAGAATTTTAGCAATAATTAAATCAACATAAATAATAAATAAATAGTTAAGCAGAAAATACATAATTTCAATAATCTAAAAATTTCAGCAGGGATAAAATCACCCACCTTGCAAAAGCTTTAAGAAGCTTCTTCCTCTCTTTTTTTCACTCTTTTTTTTATAAGTATTCTTTTTTTTTCCTCTATTCTCACGTTCTCTCCTTTATGCCCACACCCTGGGCCCTATTTATAATAGGGATGTCCCACCACATGTTAAAAATAAATAAATAAACAAAACCCACCTCTTTAATGCACTTTTAACACATCTTCTCTCGTAACCAACACACACTCAAAACCTCACGTGCGTGTATAAAGCGACGTTGCGGTGCATGGTGGTGCGGTGCATGGTGCTCATATGGGGGCAACGTGTACATGGATGTGCATGCGATCATGAATGACGATGGACGGTTGATCGGTGAGTGGATTGATTGATCAAATAGACGGATGGATTTGAGTGACAGTTGGATTTTGATGCAAGTTGGAGATAGCTTGTTGTATGAATCTAACGGTTTCCTGTTGTTGGTCTAAGTTAATAAACGAGTGGTCGGTTGATCTTGTAATTTGGATATTTTGTAGTATTTGAGCTGTTAAGTGTAATAGACAGTCTAGATCACTAACCCTCCGATCATAACCACGTGCTTTTTGTTTTCTAAAATCTCATACTCACGTAAAACTAATTTTACTAATTAATAATATTTCAAACATGTCATTAATTCTTTAACATGTTGGAACTTAAATCGTCATGCAACACATGTTTAAGACGTGCTGCATGATGAGTTATATCGTACATGGATGGATGGTCAAGTGGATTGACGAATAAGATTGTAGTGATCAGGTAGAGATGAAATGGATGGATGAATGGATGATCACATACTTGATCATGTGTGTGGCATATGATCAAGTGGGAGAAATGAGCGAGCGAACAGTCAGATGGTCACACATGTACAAAAATTTTGGGTTATTACATTCTACCCCCCTTAATGAAAATTTCGTCCTCGAAATTTAACGTACCTATGGTGTAAAAAGATGCGGGTATTTCTCTCGAATTTCATCTTCGCGTTCCCATGAGGCTTCTTCTTCGCCGTGATGTCCCCACTATACTTTTACGAGTGGTATAGTTTTGGTTCGAAGTACCTGCTCTTTTTTGTCCAGGATACAAATTTGTTGCTCTACGTACGTGACGTCTTCTCGAATCTCTAGTGGCTGCCAGTCGATGATGTGTGAAGCGTCAGTCTCGTACTTTCGTAACATTAATACATGAAATACGTCGTGAATACCGGATAACTGTGGGGGTAAAGCAAGCTTATAGGCTACAACGCCCACTCTCTGTAGGATCTTGAACGGCCCGATGTAACGTGGTGTCAACTTCCCTTTCTTCCCAAATCTCATGACTCCTTTCATCGGTGATACCTTGAGTAGTACATGATCGCCCACGAAGAACTCCAAGTCCTTCCTCCGGTGGTCTGCGTACCTCTTTTGTCGACTCTGTGCCATCCGTAAGCGGTCTTTAATGATCTGTATCTTTTCAGTTGTTTCTTGCACAATCTCTGGTCCAAGCATGCTTCTTTCACCAACTTCAGTCCAACAGTTTGGTGACCTATATGGTCTTCCATAGAGCGCTTCGTATGGTGCCATACCAATGCTAGCCTGGAAACTATTATTATATGCAAACTCGATTAGCGATAGATGTTCGTCCCAATTTCCTTTAAATTCGAGGATGCAAACCTGAAGCATATCTTCTAGGATCTGATTTACTCGTTCGGTTTATCCGTCCGTTTGTGGGTGAAAAACAGTACTGAAGTCGAGCGATGTCCCCATAGCATCCTGAAAACTCCTCCAAAAGCGTGATGTAAATCTAGAGTCTCTATCGAAAATAATAGATACAGGAATACCGTGCAATCTAACAATCTCTTTGACGTACAACTTGCTCAGCTCGTCTAAGGAGGAAGAATTACGAATAGGGAGGAAGTGTGCAGACTTGGTTAATCGATCAACAATTACCCAAATAGCGTCAGGATTGCGTCTGGTCTTCGGAAATCCTACCACAAAATCCATGGCAACATGCTCCCACTTCCATTCTGCAATTGGCAAGGGCTGAAGCAATCCCGATGGCTTCTGATGTTCGACTTTAACTTGTTGACATACATAACACTTAGACACGTAGTCGGCTATTTCTCTCTTCATGTTGTTCCACCAATATTGTCGTCAAACGTCGCGGTACATTTTCTTTCCTCCCGGGTGAACTGTGAACTTCGAGCTGTGTGCTTCATCTTAAATTTTCTTCTTTAATTCAGGAATGTGTGGAATGCATAATCTTCCTCGAAGTTTGATTCCATCATCGGGGCCTACTCGCCATTCTGAGTTCTCCTTCCCTACTTCTTCTTCTACTTTGGCCTGTAACCACGCATCATCCTTCTGTGCTTCTACCACTCGACACACTAAAGTAGGTTGCACCATTATGTTGCTAAGATAAGCCCATGAATTATTTTCTCCGATCTGAATATTAAAATCTGTTATTTGATAAAGCATCTTCCACTCTCGAATCATTAGAGATGCCATAATTGTACGTGTTTTCCTACTTAGTGCATCGGCTACAAGATTTGCCTTACCCGGATGATAACAGAGATTAAAATCGTAATCTTTTAAAAATTTCATCCATCTCCTCTGCCGCATATTTAATTCTTTCTGATCAAAAAGATATTTTAGACTCTTGTGATCAGAATACAATTCAAATTGCTCACCGTATAGATAATACATCCAAATTTTTAGGGCAAATACTATTGCTGCTAGTTCCAGATCATGCGTAGGATAATTCTGTTGATGAGTTTTTAACTGCCTTGACGCATATGCTACCACTTTACCTTCTTGCATAAGAACACATCCCAACCCTTTGAACGACGCATCGCTACATACTACAAATCTTTTTCCTTCGACTGGTAAGGTTAGAACTGGGGCTGATGTTAAACGATTCTTCAGTTCGGAGAAAGCTTGTTCACAATTTTCATTCCATTTAAAATGCGTGCCTTTTCTTGTTAACTGAGTTAACAGTCTAGCAATTTTAGAGAATCCTTCAATAAATATTCTATAATATCCAGCTAAACCAAGGAAACTACGCACCTCAGTCACATTCTTGGGCTACTCCCATTTCATAACTGCTTCCACTTTTGATGGATCCACAGACACTCCTTTCTTTGAAACCACATGACCCAGGAATTTCACTTCCTCTTTCCAAAAATCACACTTCGTCAGCTTAGCGTACAACTGATTTTCCTTTAATGTCTGCAGAGTGATCCTTAGGTGTTCTGTGTGATCTTCTCAGGGTCTTGGAGTATATTAAGATGTCATCTATAAATACTATAACGAATTGATCCAAATATGGTTTGAAAACCCTATTCATGAGATCCATAAACATAGCCGGGGCATTCGTCAGACCAAAGGGCATTACTAGAAATTCGTAGTGGCCATATCGCGTCCTAAAAGCAGTCTTGGGCACGTCTTCATCTTTAACCCTCAACTGGTGATATCCGGACTGTAAGTCTATCTTCGAGAAATATCACGCTCCCTTCAACTGGTCAAATAAGTCGTCTATTCTTGGTAATGGGTACTTGTTCTTGATGGTCGCCTTATTAAGTTGTCGGTAGTCGATGCACAACCTAATAGAACAATCCTTCTTCCTCACGAATAAAACCGATGCTCCCCACGGTGACTGTACTTGGCCTAATAAAACCTTGATCAATTAGTTGTTGAATTTGTTCTTTTAATTCTTTCAATTCGACTAGAGCCATGCGATATGGAGCTCTAGAGATCGGTGCCGTCCCCGGTTCAAGATCAATACTAAAATCTACTTCCCTCCGTGGCGGTAATCCTGGAATATCCTGAAATACTTCTGGAAATTCATTAACGACTGGAATTTTCTCTACTCCTTCCTGCACATCTGCTTCCGAAAGAGCTGAGAGGCTAACTGGTGCTTCTCTTCTTTGCGTCCTGAAGAAATATAGCGGTGAACGTCCAATAATATTTAAAGTTACCATCTTCCTGAAGCAGTCTATTTTAGCTCGGTATAAAGACAACTAATCCATCCCCAAGATAATATCGTATTCTCTCATCGGCATAACTATAAGGTCGGCTGACAGCTCTACATCCTCAAGTATAATCGAGCAAGATTTACATATCTGGCCTAAGTTTACTGATTTACCAAGAGGAGTTACAACTAATAACATTTTATCTAATGGATCAGGAGATAGGCCTAACGAGCATACGAGGCAATACGAAATAAATGAATGTGATGCTCCAGAATCAAATAATACTCTAGCTAGAGATGCGAATATAATGACGGTACCTTCGACAACATCACCGGTAGCTTCGTCGTCTTGCAGTGTGGTTGTGTCTGTTGGTGGTGCTGGATCCTTACATAAGGGTGTTGCGTCATCAAATACATGTGTGGTGTCATCATATGGTTGTACTGAGCTATCATATCGTTGTGTCGGGTCATCATTCTGCTGCGCTGAGTCATCATACAGCTTAGTCGTGTCATCACCTGCTTGCACCAAGGCGTAAACACGACCTTGAGCTTGAGGACGAGGTACTTGACCTCCCTATCGCAACTGCTGATTCTGCAGGGATCCCTGCTGCTGATGTGGTTGTTTTTGCAGCCTCTGATATCCCAATGTTGACCCCTGTTGAGGTGGTCTCGAATGTAACTGAGGTGGTCTCTGTGAGTATGGTTGTGGCAGTCTCGGACCCGGCTAAGATGTTGAAAAATTTTGTGGGGGTCGTTGATAAGAAGATGGTGGCCTGAAGGACAGGTTGTGGTGTTCCCTGTCAGCTGTGGATACTGGGGACGCGGTGGTCGGAGGCAATGTCGAGATGTGTGACCCTCGAGTCCGTAATTATAACAGACTCCTGAGAATCGCAGTGAAGGTTGTATTGGAGCTGGTCTCGACATCGGCGTCAGTGTCATCCTCTAGTCTTTTCGCTGCATCTTGCTGAGCTGGTGGCACATGTAAAGTGGTTCTGGCATTGCTCTTTGCATCCCTCTTCTGATCGCGGTTCTTCCAAAATTCATTAATATCTTTTTCTACCGGCTATGCACGCTCTAATGCGTCTGCATAGCTTTTAACCCTAAAGGGGGCTAATCTACTCCGGATAGAGGTTCTCAAACCATTTTTGAACTTATGCGCTCTACGGGTTTCGTCAGACACTAGGAACGTTGTGAACCGTGATAACTCTATGAACTTAGCGTCATACTGTCGCACTGTCATATCGCCTTGCTCCAAACTCATAAACTCTTCAACCTTCTGGTTTTGTACATAAAGAGGAAAGTACTTTTCGTCGAATTCTTTACAGAATGAGGTCCAGGTCCATACTTCAGTTTCTGGATTTGCCCTAGTGACGAAGTCCCACCAATGGTCTGCTTCCCCTTCTAACATGTAAATGGCCAACTCCGCTTTCTGAAATTCGTCGTATTTCATTGCCGTAAATATCTTTTCAATTTGCTTCTTCCACCCTTCTGCCTCATTTAAATCAGACCCGCCCTTGAAAATTGGTGGCCTCTGCCTCTTGAATTTTCTAGTAAGGTTCTTGTCCCTTCGTAGGTAACTGGTGGGGGTCGGTCCGAATTTTGCATTTGGGTTTGCCTAACCTGATGCCCTACGAGGGTCGTAAGTTCACCTATAGCCCTAAGGATCCCGCCGATGACTGGTCCATTTTCAGTAACATTGGGGGTGGGTGTCGCTGGTGAGGCTCCGTCATTCAAGTTGAATTCCACCATAACCTATGATTAATTAAACAAATAAATTTAGTATATTAATATCTAGGCGACACGTGACACGTGAAAAATATCGTTTGAGAACGCAACTTAAGTTAAGGCTTCGAAATGAAAATCTCTCATAGGTCCTCAGTTTTGATTCTAAACCTGGCTCTGATACCAACTTATCACGCCCCAAAATCCGGGTACCCGAATAGGGTTATTCAGGATCCGAATTCCGAGCTCGTGAGTTTTAATAGATCGATAATAATTGCAATCAACATAATTTCAACAAGATTTACTAGATATTCAGAGCTATCTAAAATGAAAATACTATTAATTTTTTTTTTCATGAATGTAATATTCGCTTGCTTGACTCTCTTAATAGTTTTATTACATCGGGATTTGAAATACAAACTAATTTATATCTAAATTCAAATTCGAATTAAACTTAAATTGCTGGAAATGAAAAATTAGTAGTAGAGGCCCGCTTGCTCGTAATATTCCAGCTCTGCACCTGTGGATGGTTGTAATTGTATGAGCATAATAGCCCAGTGGGATCATTTCTTATCCAAAATTTGAAATATGCAGATTATATACAAATTGATAAATAAAATAGATAATTGAATTATAATATAAAGAACAAAAAAATATGCAGTACTGAAATTGTAAATATGCCATGAACGTCATACATTTCATGAATTTTTATAAACAATCAATTAAATATAAATCATATCTTACAACACCGTACCCAAGTGGATGGTCACGTTGCATTAACGCCCACGCACTGGTACCTAGAGGTGAGGGACGCATTCATACGTTAACTGGTCAGACTACTGCTCCAGTTGTAAATCTGATGTATGTCCGCGCACACAATTGTACTCATACGCCGTACACAAAGGAGACTCCAAAGGATCCAATGGGTTCTAGGGTCTTTCACCCAAGGGTCACGATCGCCCTACTTGTTTGCTTTAGGGTCTTCCACCCAAGGGACACAATCGCCCTACTTACTGGCTTTAGGGTCTCTCACCCAAGGGACACAATCGCCCTACTTGCTTAAACCTTTTTCTCTTTCCTTTTTTTTTTTTTTTTTACCATTCAATAACTAATAGAGGTGCATGTCATATCATGAAGGATTCAAAATCAACAATAAAATAATAAATCGAATTTTCATACAATGTTGCATAATTAACAAATATTATTAAAGTTAACGAGATATATAATTAATTTATATAATTTATTATTATTATTATTATTTAATTTTTTAAATTTTAAAACAGAATAGGAAAATATAATTTTATGATAATTAGGGATTAAAAATGAATAAATAAATAAAATAACGCTAGAACTACAAGTTTTACATTATAGTCCAGGAGTTTTTGAAACAAGTACAAAATAGTGCCTATAATTTCTGAAAATTACATAGAAGTCCCTGGAATTGTAAAAAAATTATAAAATAGTTCAGGAAGTACGAATTTTATAAAATAAACATGTAATAACTCTAAAAAAAAATTTAAGAATCAAATAAAAGATGAATTAAAAATTTTCAATTCAATTAAATGAAAATTTTAAATTAAAAATTAATTTTTAATTTAATTTCATAAATAAAATCATAGAAAGTGAATCTTTCTAGATCATGTTTAAAAAAAATTAAAATATTAAATATTTTATATTAGACTTTAGATTAATTTAATTAGTTAATAAATAAACACTACTATTTTAATTTATTCAAAACAAGAATTTTAGCAATAAGTAAATCAACATAAATAATAAATAAATAGTTAAGCAGAAAATACATAATTTCAATAATCTAAAAATTTCAGCAGGGATAAAATCACCCACCTTGCAAAAGCTTTAGGAAGCTTCTTCCTCTCTTTTTTTCACTCTTTTTTTTTATAAGTATTCTTTTTTTTTCTCTATTCTCACGTTCTCTCCTTTATGCCCACACCCTGGGCCCTATTTATAATAGGGATGTCCCACCACATGTTAAAAATAAATAAATAAACAAAACCCACCTCTTTAATGCACTTTTAACACATCTTCTCTCGTAACCAACACACACTCAAAACCTCACGTGCGTGTATAAAGCGACGTTGTGGTGCATGGTGGTGCGGTGCATGGTGCTCATATGGGGGCAACGTGTACATGGATGTGCATGCGATCATGAATGACGATTGACGGTTGATCGGTGAGTGGATTGATTGATCAAATAGACGGATGGATTTGAGTGACAGTTGGATTTTGATGCAAGTTGGAGATAGCTTGTTGTATGAATCTAACGGTTTCCTGTTGTTGGTCTAAGTTAATAAACGAGTGGTCGGTTGATCTTGTAATTTGGATATTTTGTAGTATTTGAGCTGTTAAGTGTAATAAACGGTCTAGATCACTAACCCTCCGATCATAACCACGTGCTTTTTGTTTTCTAAAATCTCATACTCACGTAAAACTAATTTTACTAATTAATAATATTTAAAACATGTCATTAATTCTTTAACATATTGGAACTTAAATCGCCATGCAACACATGTTTAAGACGTGCTGCATGATGAGTTATATCGTACATGGATGGATGGTCAAGTGGATTGACGAATAAGATTGTAGTGATCAGGTAGAGATGAAATAGATGGATGAATGGATGATTACATACTTGATCATGTGTGTGGCATATGATTAAGTGAGAGAAATGAGCGAGCGAATAGTCAGATGGTCACACATGTACAAAAATTTTGGGTTATTACACCAGTGAGACTTTATTCATAGGATTGTATTACACACAAACTATTATAATTAACGACTACAAATCAATGAAACTCGTGGTATCCTAGATTTGAGAAAGTATCTGAAAATAATTAAAGGTACGAATGATCAACTCTGATTAGAACCTATTCGGCGAACCAAAAGGGAACTTCAGCCAAACCGGCATTGGATGTAAAACAACCCATGTAGCCCTAACCACTATTGGTTTACCATATTATGCCTCGGTTGACCGAATAAGCCTATAATAGTCATTCGAAGGGTTGGAAGTCCACTAGTCAAATAATTTGTAGAGCTTGATCTTCAACATTTTCGCTACATAATATCATATACATTGTTATAAGCACATAACAGTCTAACACCACAAGTCTAACACCACATCATGATGAGTTGATTGGGTATATACACAAACACTTGATCAACAATCCAAATAGATTTATATAATCACAGCACAGCAAGTAGCATAGAAAAATTCCAATATCATGATTCTATTCAATACAGATATTTCACCAAGCATATCATCAACTCAACAACAATTAACATGGGGATTATGATATTAGAGTAATTCTAGAATTAGTAGCATAAGAAATTTCATCAAAATCAAGAAATCATTAATTATAACCATAAAGGGCTAATAAAGGAAGATTTTGAAGGAATAGTCCTCACCTTTGAAGGGGATTTCTAGTTCCAAATGCACCTAGAGTTTAATGTTTAGGAATAGCCTAAATTTCCTGTATCAATTACAAGCAATTACAAGTAATTTAGGAAATTCACTAATTAAGTCTTCAATTGTAATATAGAAGATAGTCTTACCTCCAATTCAGGTGGAAGATGCTAAGGTGGAGGATTAGGGCAACTACAATGGTGGAATTTCAGTAATACTCTCTCCCTTTTTATCACAAGAAATCAAATTCATGTTCTCTTCTCTTCTCTCAACACAACTCTCCCCCTCTATCACTCTCTAACCTTACTTAAATAGGAAAATTCGTATAGGAAGATGGGCTGCTCATAAATTGATATTTATAGTCATTTTTAGAAGGTTGGTTGTCTTAGAAATGAGGCTAATGGTCCATTATACAAGGGTAGGTTAATTTTAGCTTTTGGTGCCCACCTGGTAATGAACAGGTCGATTTAAGTCATGGAACATTTAGTTTAGGTGGCGATTTATGCTAAGCTATGATCGCTTTGCATTTTGGTCATGTCGATCAACGGATACGGTTAAGGGATCGATTTAACGGTGTCCGCTCGTCGATCGAGGTCACGACAATGGGAATATATGTGGAACAATAGTTAAGGTTAGTGTCCGCTGATTTGATTAGCAATTTGATGGTCCAAACACTAGCAACATTGAATTATTCCAAATTAGCATAACTAACTTCTCATTTTGAAAATTTCTAGGAAACTTTCATTCTCTACTTAGGGTTCTTCACACATTCTTAAGTGCTCACTTGCGGCTCCAAGTTGGACAATTCGGCACACGGACTCAACAATCCAATCCAATCCATATGAGAGGTCAAGCTCACTAAAATGAATGTTTTTCCTTAGCTTCGAGGTCGATGTCCTACTAACGAGTGGTTTAGAGCTTCATTAGTTAATTCATCTATTTTTAGGGCGTTTGAGAGGTGGGGTTTCTAATGTATGATGGATAAGGTCTAGATTATCTAAATTTGTCATTTTGTCTTCCCCATATTAGTGAAATGGGTGATTTAGCCTTGATTATCCTAAGCCATTGATTCTTAGGCTATAAGGATAATTTGGTTAATTCATTTCATGTTCATATGATAATCAAGATCTAAACCATTAGTTATATAGATTTTAGGTGGATCTTCATTAAGCTTTGGTTATTTTGATTAATCGATAGTGGTTCCCTTATATCTTGTCCCTAGATTCACAAATCACATGGTTAGGCAGAAGATTTAGGTGAATGGGCCAATCCGATAGCTTCTTAAGAGCATCTAATCAAATTTGTATGGCTCTTTAGTGATAACACCCGTGTATTTGCTAAGATCGAGTATAAGGTGGGCATTACAATCTCCCCTGTAAAAAAATAATTTCGCCCTTAAAATTTTACCTAATCAGTCCTCGAGGAGTTGAGGAAGTTCTTACAAACTTTAGCCTTAGTTTCCTATCTAACTTCTTCTTCCGTATGGTGTGACCACAAAACCTTCACTAGTGGGATGACTTTTTTACATAACATTTGCTCATTTCGGTCGAGGATGCGTGTTGACTGCATGACATAGTTAGAATCATCACGCAATTCCACTTATTCTCATTTGATGATGTGAGATGGATCGGGAACATAGTTCTTTAACATTGATATGTGGAACACATTGTGTAATTTGAGAGGGATGTTGGTGTTCAAAACCCCAAGTGCAAGGTCACGATGTAGTAATAACTCAGTGAGATCGATGTTGATCCTTTATTTACAACGTCTAATTTACTTGATTCAATTAAATAACTCAACTGGAATCGAAGTCCTATTTTATCCAGCCAGATGATAGAGTGGTTAAATCATATTTCACCAATCAAACTTAATTAAAACATCTATTGATATAGTTCCTCATTAAGAGCTAAGTTATTAATCTTAGGAAATCTAAATCAATGGATTATACAAATCAATCCCTCGCAAAACATGTAATATCATAGTTTTAATCTTCCTAAGCAACTTGTCACTAGATCAAAGTAGAATCATTCAAACTTAAATCAATGAATAATTCACATCAAATTGTTCGCCAACCCCATGTGCAAGGTTGAGATGTAGTAATAACTTGATCGTGAGACCGAGATCATCCTCAGGGATTGTCGTAACAATTCTAAATTATGCAACTAGAATTATCTAAATTCGGATTTAATTTATAAAATGAATTTTGGAAACATAAAATTATCTACTTTTGGAATAAATCAAGAAATTAAGCACTAGAGTGCCAATGATCCACTTATAATCAATTCACAATGTCAATTCAACCATTCAATCTAATAATTCAATTGGAATCAGAGTTCTATCCCTATCCAATTGAAATATAGATTCAGTTAAATCATCACAACACATCTAACATAGATGGATTATCTATTGATATAGTTCCCTGATAATAATTAAGGCATTGGGCGTATTCAATCACAAAGTTCAATCCTTCAACAAAACAAGTGATATCATATTCATGATTTTCCTCAAATCCTATCACTAGACCTAAGTAGAACCATGGATTTGAACTTCAATCAAACTAATATCAATTCATAAAACATCCATTTCAGATCAAACCAAAAGATATGAACTTCTTCTAGTTTAATTCTAGATAAGCACTTAGGATACTTGGTTTCTAAGATCTCATAACATCCACCATATCATGATGAATCTAAGATATCTACAACTCAAAATACTCTCAACAACCCCACATTGATTAATTTCAGTAAATCAAAATATCATATGTAAACATATCATAAGAGATAGAAGATTAAACTAAAATTATCAACTTTATTTCAAACTAAAACTAGAATTGTTCATCATTAAACCTCAAAATACTTGAATTAAATCAAATAAAGCATTGTAAACGACTATAGGCTTCACCTCTTAGCCATAGCTAAGAGGTTTAGCCAACCATGGAGAATGTTGAACTAAAACTCAAAAGAAAAACTACTAAAAACATAAACTAGAACTAGAAAAACTCGAAAAACAAAGTTGTAAAAGCTCTCATTTGATCTTCTCTGCCTCTAGCATGACTATGACTCTTCTAACATGGATTAGGAAGAGTGCAGAGGTGTCATTTTATAACAAAAACCACGCACTACTTTAGAATCTTCAAGAATTGCGTAAGTTCTTACACAGTCTAGGCGATAGGCCGACCGATCAGAGCTCAAATAGCAATGAAAATAACTAAAAATATGCTTTCTAAGCGTCTGCCAACTAGTTGGCCGACCGATCAGATCTAATAAAAAACATTCCAGCGAGTTCACACAAATTCTGTCAAAATTTGACCTATCTACCGACCGATCAGCTTAGGCCATCAACCGGTTGTTAATTCAACAAGAGTGTCATTTTTTACAATTTCTACATCTTACTTTTCTAGCCCTGCAGCTCTACACTCCATCTTTTTTGGACAATTCAAGCATTGTAACTTGATGTTTCTTAATTCTTTTTTAGCTTTAATTCCTTCCACCTCTAAGCTCTTCTTCACCTAATCTTTTAAGTACTTCAAAGTGGTCCTTTTAACATGTAATTCATGAGATCTCTCTCTCTCTCTCTCTCTCTCTCTCTCTCTCTCTCTCTCTCTCTCTTCCTCTACAAACACAAACACAAGCATAACATAGGTCTTTTAATAGTTCAATTAAAGTAAATGAGTAATGAATTGGGGTATAAATATGCACAATTCAAAGCTTAACATACCCGTCAATCAACATTTTGCTAGTCCCAAGCAAAACATGCATGAAACAATTTTATTCCTCAATCTCAACTCTCTTTCAGAAACCACACTTCTATAGAATCTAAGACATGAATGTGAAATTCATAAATGAGTAGTGATGGATTCTGAAATTTTAATATTCCTAAAACATAGTAAGTGTTTCAAATAAAGTCCCCAGCTGATTAAGTAACAAATAGAAAATTTCAAACAATTGTAAGCTAGTGTGCTCAGTGAATGCTCAACTCATCAATTTTCAGGATTATCCTTCTTTTTATATCAACTAGACTACAAGTCTAAAAGTGTACAAATCAACAACAAGCCTATGAAAAGATTTTACCTTACCGATCTATCGACGGCTTTCACACTACTTCCCATTGCCAGCTTGGGTGATTAACCCTCCCCTGGTTGGTGATAGGTAGCCCTTTTCGATATTCCTTAATAGTTTTTTTTTTAATTCTATTCTTTTTCTTCTTATACCAAAATAGATAAGATAGTATTTTTTTTAAATCCTTTTCTTAAACTTCTTTCCATCTATTATTTTCTTAACGTGATTGACAAAAATCTTCAGCTTGGTTCCTCAATATTTTAGATCATAATCTAACCAATATACATATCCTTTCTAATTCTTTCAATCATGGGAATCGTGTAATGCGAACTTGATTTTAAAAGTGTTCAAAATTTCTATCAATCATATAAAGAGGGGAACTCATATAAAAAACTACTACATAAAAGGAATTCTAAAGGTTTTCAAAACAAATAACTTCACATCATTTCCTCTCATATTCACATATACTTGATTTCATAGAAATAAAACTTTTAAAAGAGTTTTAAAATTAAAAAAATTTCACACATTGCTCGAAATGTCACAAAGACTAGTAGATTCATCTAGGAATCTCACTCCCAACCTAAAGTTTACATTGCCTTCAATCTAAAAATATATTCAATATGCAATGACATAAGAGAAACTACAAAAATAAAGGAGAGTGAGAACGAGAGTACTTGAGAGAGTCAAACAGTGAAGTAGAACCATGTTGGAACTACGCAAGCTCATCAGAAATTTGAAAGTACGGCACTTCCTCCACCAAGTCCACGTAAGCCTTATCTAAGATAGTGGCTTCGATGGCACCTGCATCAATAATATTTGGGTAGTGATTTCGAACATCGTCCCGAGAGGAAGTGAGTGATCAACTTCATGTTACCATTCCCATAAGTTGCTAATAATATCAATACAATCAAGTACAAGTAATGAGAGCACGATATAGCAATCAATTTTCTAATCTAATTAGTTAGATGCGTGTATGTCATGATATGCGAAAGCATGTCTCAAAAAGAATTGACAGTGCTGTGGCTCGTCACCAAAATTATCCGCAATATAAATTGAACCGACAGTAACATGGCTCGTCACCAATGTTACCCGCAATGCACATAGAAGCCGACAGAAATTTGGCTCATCACCAATATTACCCACAAATGCCATAATATGCATGCTTTAACCAATCATTTATTAATCCATTTTACAAGCAACCATATTAGAGAAGACAAGATACCACAACTATATCATAAGTCAAATAAATAGGATCACGTGTCTCATCACCAATGTCCCTTAATCCAAATTAGGGTTCGATATCAACATGAATAATCAATCCAAAGGTACGGGCTCATCACCCAAAGATTTAATCAACACGATAAGGGCTTGTCACCCAAAATCAACAAGAGAATGGTAAGCTCATCACCTCCAATAATGCTCACTGGTCACTATGGGGGGCTCGTCTACCCAGCATAGGCCGACAGCTCAAACAGAGTGTCCCATATCACCATGCCTGGCCCATAAGACTTAGTTTACAGGATTGTATTACACACTAATATTATAATCAATAATTGTAAATCAACAAAAATCGTGGTATCCTGGATTCGAGAAATTATTTAACAACAATCAAACGTAGGAACGATCAACTCTAACTGAGACCTATCCGATGGACCAAAGGGAACTTCAGCAAAACTAGCATTGGGTGTAAAACAGCCCGTGTAAGCCTGACTATTGGCAATTGACTGTGTTCTGCCTCGGTCAACCGACTAAGCTTGTGATGGCCAAACGAAAGGCAATCCACTAGTCAAACAACTTTTAGAGCTTGATCCACAATATTTCCAATACATAACATCATGTAAATTATTATAAGCACATAAGAGTCTAATACAATATCATGATGAGTCAATTCGGTATATACACAAACGCTTGATCAACAATTCAAATACATCTATATAATCACAACATAACAAGTATCATAGATGAATTCTAGTATTATGATTCCACTCAATTCAGATATTTCATCAAGCATGTCATCAACTCAATAGCAACCAACATAGGGATTATGATATTAAAGAAATTCTAGCATTAATAGCATAGAAAATTTCATCAAAATCAAGAAATTACTAATTGTAACTATCAAGGATTGATAAAGGGAAACTTAGTAGGAATAGTCCTCACATTTGAAGGAGATTTCTGGTTCTAAATGCACCTAAAATTTAAGGTTTAAGAATAGCCTAAATTCCCTATATCAATTTCAAGCAATTACAAGTTAGTTTAGGAAATTCACTAATTAAATCCTTAATTAAAATATAAAAGATAGCTTTACCTCCAATTCAGGTGGAAGATGCTAAGGTGGAGGATTAGGCAGCTAGAATGGTGAAATCTCAATAATACTCTCCCCCTTCCTAGCACAAAACCCAAATTCAATCTCTCTTTATCTTCTCTCAACACAACTCTCCCCCTCTAACACTCCCTAACCTTACTTAATTAGGAAAATTCGTATGGAGAGATGGGTTGCTCAAAAAAGGTATTTATAGTTGTTTTTAGAGGGTTCATTGCCCTATAAATGGGGCTATGGTGCATTAATACAAAAGTAGGCTGATTTTAGCTTTTGGGGCCCACTTGGTAGTGAATAGATCAATCTAAGCCATGGAACATTTACTTTAGGCGGCGGTCTATGCTAAGCTATGCTCACCTCGCATTTTGGTCATACCAATTAATGGATACGGATTAAGGGATCAATTCAATGGTGGTTGCTCGTTGATCAAGGTCGCAACTAGAGGAATATACGTGGAACGGTAGTTAAGGTTGTTTGTAATTTGATCGCAAACCAATGGTCCGAATGCCACAACTTTGAATAATTCCGAATTAGCATAACAGACTTCCCTTTTTTAAAAGTTCTAGGAAACTTTCATTCTCTACTTAAGGTTCTTCATGCATTCTTAAGTGCTCACTTACAGCTCCAAGTTGAACAATTCGGCATACGGTCTCAACCATCCAATCCATAAGGGATGTCAAGCCCGCTAAGTCGAATGCTTTTCTTTAGCTTCGAGGTCGATGGCCCACAAATGAGTGGTCTAGAGCTTGTTTGGTTAATCCGATTATTTCTAAGGTATTTTGAGGAGTGGGGTTTCTTGTGTATGGTTGATATAGCCTAGATGGCCCATGTTTATTGTTTAGTTGCCACGAGATTAGTGGAAATGACTATTTGGCCCTGATTATCCTAAGTCAATGATTCTTAGGTTATAAGAGTAGTTTGGTCAATTTGGGTTATGTACATAGGATAATCAAGATCTAAACCATTAGTTATGTAGATTTTAGGTGGATCTTCATTAAACTTTGGTCGTTTTAATTAATCGATGGTGGTTTCCTTAGATCTTGACCCTAGATTCATAGATCACATGGTTAGGCACAAGCTTTAAGTGATTGGGCCTATTCGTTAGCTTCCTAAAGGTATCTAATCGAATTTGTACAGTTTTTTAATAGTAACACAGTGTATTTGCTAGGATTGAATATGGTGAAATATGTAGGGTGCAACAAAACTCTAAGCGCCTCACCCTCTCCCTTTACCTCTGCCTCCTCTCTGTTGAGCCCCTTTTTATAAACCACATTGCCATGAATCAGGTCACCAAATTGCTTGTGTTCTTTTAGCTCTTATCAATAAGTGATAAGATTTGAAACTTGAAATAGCTTTTGGTAATCTAGCCATACCATGACCAGTGACCAATTTTGTCATTTTCTGCATATCATTGGCTAGCTCCATAGAGTATTTGGGTTTTTAGAGAGTCTGGAAGAGTGGAGGAGATATGATTTACTTGGTTTGTGTCTCCTCTAGGGCTGTAAATGGGTCAGCAAACCCGATGGGGTACCCGGACCCTGACCCATTAAGACCCGACCCAGACCCGACCCATTTGCTAAATGGTACGGGTCCGGGTCCAAGGATAGACCCATTTATCAAACGGGTCTGGGTCTGGGTTCCTTTCATTTAGACCCGACCCGAACCCTGTTAGTAAATGGGCGGGTCTGGTCTACCTTACATGAGACCCGCCCAGACCCGGACCAGCCCAGACCCATATCCTTCCCACTTCCCTAGATACTCTGCTGGCGTTTCCACTTCCCTATATATTAAGTAACTAACGACGTTCCCACTTCAAAATAAAATACAAATTAGTTTGAAAATAAGATACACCTCCTTGATTTTTTATCTGGCCCACCCTGTTGTTTATTTGAGATCCACTCCAGCCAATAGATGTATAGTCATTAGTTAATCCCAGGGCAAAAACATTAGGCTGACTTGAGATTTAGGTGGGCCACCTCAAAGGAAATAATTGGGAAAGAGAGGTCCACCCTTTATTTTTTAATCGGTCCACTGTGATCATTATATGAAATCCACTCCATTCATTAGATGTCACACAAAATCTTAAGCCTTTTCTAAAAAAATCAGGCCCATATGTGATTCAGGTGGGCTAAATTAATGGAAAGAGTTTAGAAGGTGAGCTTTGTCCTATATAGTTCTTTTGATGGTGTGGTCCATTTTAATCACGGATGAAGCTGATTTTAGGGCCCTCATTCTAGCATGTGGTGCCTCACCTTGTGATTGGTGTTGATTTTACATAATCATGATGAAGCCCGCATAAGTAAGTGAACCATTTTCCTTCTCATAAAATTAGTACCACGAACCAGTGGCAGCGACTCTTCCTCTCCTCTTTATTTTCTATATCCCTCTCCCGATGTATCTTATCTATTTAAGAAAAATAAGAAGTTCGTTACTACTCTAATCCATACAGATACAATCTCAACTAGGGCTGTAAATGGTCGGGTTCGGGGCGGGTTTAGCCAAAACCAGACCCGCCCATTTACTAAACGGGTCTGGGTCCAAATTTTAGGCCCAGACCCTTTTACTAAATGGGCGGGTCCGGGTCGGGTCCGAGTCAACCCATCAGACCCATTTATAAATGGGTCCGGGTCTGGTAGAGGGAGATCCACCCAGACCCATTTATAAATGGGTCGGGTCTAATGAGTTTGGTTAAGGGAGATCCAAACCCTGAACCAAACCCGTTTAGAAACGGGTCCAACGGGTCTAACTGGTCCAACAGGTTTTTGATGCATGAGAAGTGTAGTTCTGTCGTTAACCTTAAAAATAAATATTTACCCATATGTGCACCAATTTTCATGTATCTGGCATCATATTTGAAGATTTTGTAAATGTTAGCAAAAAATATGATTGTGAAGAAAGAGAAATAAATTGACCAGTAGAACTAAAATGCTATTTTCAAACACTTCATACATCCATCCAACTACATAAATAAAATATAATCAGTATTAAATTTGTTTCATCTATTCCATAGGTGGCAATATAATAATCAATAACTATGTCCTAAAGGTAATGCTTTTCATGTAGACCCATCAAAAAATGAATATCTTCACTTTCTCCACTTTAGTCATAGTGCATAGTCTTCATGAATCCACTTTCATTAGGTTAAATATTGAATTTTGAAGAAAACTTTTTCCAAAAACCTGAAATGATTTTAAATATCATTCAAATGGAATGTTTGTAAATGTTGAAGTTATAGAAACAAAATTAATAATTTGATAAATCAAACAAAATATACCTTAGGATTCAATTCTAGTCCAATCCTCCAACTCATTAGAATCATCATCCACTTCTATTATATGCAACTCCTCCTTCGGATCTATACATTTTACACATGACATACAACACAATTAATAGAGATTTAGGAAACACTTTTCCATATTAAGTTTATAAAATAAATATAAAACAATAAGAACTAAATTTACCTTCAGGAATTGCAGAGCGAAGCCAATCTTACAAACAAGTTAAAGCCTCTACAGTGTCTGGGGCTAAAGAACTACGAAAATCATCAATAATTCTCCCACTAGTACTAAATGCCGACTCTGATGCAACGGTCGATATAGGAATGGACAATATGTCACAAGCCATCCTAGATATGTAGGATATTTGGAAGCATTCATCTTCCAAAAGCTTAAAACATCCAAGTCGTCACTTCGAGGATGTAACTATTCATCCATTAAAAAATTATTATAAAGAGAAGAATAAAATATTTTTACTCATATAATTTATAAAGAGAGAGAGAGAGAGAGAGAGAGAGAAAGAGAATACCATCTCTTCTAAATAACTATCCAACTCAGACTTGATTTGATAACTTGTAGCAGCATCACTGACAAACGAATCAAAATCATAAGTATATTTTGCAGAGTCATATCGAGAACTTCTGCTCTGTGATGAAACTGTACTGCTAAATGAACCAATATTCCTCTCTTCCATATCACTGGAGATGTTATATGCATCAAATAATCTTTGAAGACCGCTGTGAATTCTCTTCGTATATGGTTCAGCGGAACCACTAAATCCATAAAGCTTCTGAAAACAGTAGTTTACCCAATGCATTTTATATCGTGGATCAAAGATTACTGCAATCGCCAACACCAAAGAATACTCACTCCAATATTTTTCAAACTTTGTGACCATTTTCTGGGCCATGCATTTGATAAAGTCATCATGACTTTTAACCTCGCCCATCAATTGCATTTAAATCATCCAAACACCCTCAAAGTATACATTCGCAGTTGGGTATTTAGAACTAGAGAAAGAATTGGTGACCTCATAATATACTTTTAAAGATTCACAAACAGCTTTTGCCAATTCTCATTCACTTTCGCTTGGTGCTCCTTTAAATTTTTGAATCACGCTCCTCCAAATGAAAAAACACATCCTTGTACACTAAGGCAGATTCTAACATCAGATATGTAGAATTCCACCTAGTAGGTACATCAAAACGTAATCCTTTCTTGCTTGAGATCTTTAATTGCTTAATAATTTCTTTAAAACTCTCCAAACGAGCTTGTGATCCCTTCACATACTTAATGGCTTCATGAATTTTACATAGTGGACCATTTATAATTTCCAGCCCCTCTTTCACAATTAAGTTGAGAATATGTGCGCAACATCTTACATGAAAAAACTCCCCCTCAAGTGGAAGAGTCATCTTGAATTGTTTAAGTAGTTTGCTAACAACAACATTGTTAGCACTACAATTATCCAAAGTTATTGAAAACAACTTGTTGCCGATTCCCCATTCGCTTAAACAAGACAAAATAGCATCGTTAAGAGCAATGCCAGTATGAGTTGGTGGAACCATCTTGAAACTAATAAGCCTTTTTTGCAGCTTCCAGTCCATATCTATATAATGTGCAGTAAGACTCATATATCCCAGTGTTTGGTTCGAGGTCCACATATCCGTTGTTAGGCTCACGCACCCGCGCATCTCAGCAAAAGATTTCATCAACTTCATCTTTTCTTCTTGATATACTACAATGCAATCATTTTTAACTGTATTTCTCAACATATGCTTGAATTTGGGTTGCAACTCAGCCAAAAATGACCTAAAATAATAATTCTCGATATCCCTAAATGAATATCCAAGCATAGTATATACTTTTGCAAGAGTTTTACGACTGCGTTCTTGATCAAACTTGTGTGTACTAAGCTCAGGACCACCTTGATTACTTATAGCCGATCCTATAAGTTGTTGTTTTCTATCATGATACACCTTTTTTGAACATTTAGTAAGGTGCTTCTTAAGGTGGCTTGTTCCACTACTACTACAAGCAGAGAGTATTTGGTTGTAATGATTGCATCTAGCTGTAATCACTCCATCCTTGCATAGTCACGTGAAGTCGTTCCAAACTGCCGATGTCAACTTTCTATGTTTCAAATTCGAACTAGTAGCTGTTACTATATGTGAAGAAAGTGTAGAGTCCCTACACTCCATGGGATCAAGTTGTTCGTGTTCCTCTACATTAGACATGTTATATTGCTGCATTAAATAAAATGCTTTAATATTATTATTGATTAGAAATGAAAATGTAAAAATGAAAAGTGAATATGAAAATAATGAAAAGTGAATATTCCTCTACCCACAGCTCGGCAATCCCAGCCATGGGTGGGATCCGAATCTCTAGGGGCATTAAAGGCAGAGAGGACGAGTCTCTCTCCTCTCCCCCCTCGCTCTTCTGAGAATCTATCCAGCCTTGTAAGAATAGGAAGTTGGTTTGGTGCGGACGATGGGACCCAAGTGAGTCCCACGTCTGATGTTTGTGAGAAATCCACCCTGTCCATCCATTTTGTGGGTTCATTTTAGGAGGTGAGACAAAAAAAAAAAAAAAGGGCTGCATCCGTGAACCAAGTAGGCCACACTAAAGGTAAAGGTGGATAGGGAAGGAAGCGAATTGTGTTGTAAGTTAGACTCTGAGGGCCCACTGTGATTTATATATTTTAGCCACCTTGTCCATCCATTTTACCAAATAATTTTAGGGCTTGATACAAAAAATGAAGCATATCCTAAGCTCAAGTGGATTACACCACAGGAAACAGTGTGAATTGAACATTTACCATTGAAAAATTCTAAAGGGCCACAAAAGTTTTGGATCAAGTTGATTTTTTTTTTTTTTAATCTTCATCCATATCTGTGTGATATTATGAACAAGTCTAATGACAAATAAACATTGGCCTTAGTAAGGTTTCAACGGTGGAAATCATTATTCCCATAATTTTCCGTGTTATAGTCCACTTGATCTTTCATGTGCTTCAATTTTTTACTCAACTGTCCAGCAATATAAAAGTACAACATAGATAGTTAAGAAAAAAAATAAAAGACAATAATTCATATTCAACCAGTAAAAGCTCAAATATTCTATTGTGTGGTATTCCAATCAGGATATTTTTTTTGTGTGGCCATCCAAGGTGGGGCCCTTCTCATCGATGGTTTAGATCCCTGAACAATGGACCCATTTGAACAAATATGATAAAATAGATAAATGGAGCGGATAAAATACATAAATCACAGTAGGCCCCACTTCCAGTAGGGCTGTGGAGCCTACCCTTAAAACCTTCTTGATACCCACTGAAATTTTGGATCAATCCAATATTGGCTTCTTCTTCTTTTTTCTTTTTGGCATTTCTTTGGTGAAACTCATCTAATAAACAGGTTGGATTGCATATGACATTTGGGAGACCCCATGCCAATTTCAATGGTGGGAATCCCCATCCCCATTATTCCCTGTGGTGTGGCCCACTTAATTTTTGGGTCAGCCTGATTTTTTGGGATCGTGTCATAACATGATCCAAAGATGGCTAAAGCATACGTCACACACACATCACGGTGGCCCCAAAAAGCACTTTTTTTATTACACGGGCCCTGCAACAGTTGCTAGCACGAAATTCGCGTCCCTCAATGAGGGTGATCACTAACCACAGGAAATGATGAAAGAGGTCAGTTATGAGGCGCTCTTTTACTAATTCCAACTTTCTAACTGCCTTTTTATTTCTTCTCAAGGGCCGCGATTCACCCAATTGCCCCTCGTGTGAGAGGCAGAACATGTCCTTACAATACACGTGTCAGAAATCTAGGCCATACATCAGGTAGGCAATACGGCGAATAAGCTGTATGCCAACAAAAATACAATCATCCATGACCCCACACATTATCTTGAATTTGGACGTTTGGACGTTTTTTCATCGTCCATTTTTTTTTAATACGAGTTTGACTTGCCTGATCAATGGACCATGGCATTGTTCACAATGTCCCTACCTGATGAATGGTCCAGATCTGCAACGCATGCGTCAACCAGGGCAGAACATGTCCTTACATGACATTATGAACGGTATGGAAGGCATATAAACATCACAGTGGACACAGGATATTTCAACAATAGGAATTTCCCTACCCACCTTTACCTTTAGTGCGGCCCACTAGGTTCACAGATGCAACCCATTTTTTATTTCACGTCCTAAAATGAGCTCACGAAATGGATGGACGGGGTGGATTTCTCACAAACATCAGATGTGGGACCCACCTAGTTCCAGCATCCAAAAGCCTACCTCCAAAGGCTTTTGCGCAAACCCGGACTCCCCTCTCCGCCTTCTATGCCCCGGGAGATTCGGATCCCACCCACAGCTCAGATTGCTACGTATGGGCTATATAGAAAATTTTTGCTACACCCATAGCTTGCGTATGCTATTTAGGAGTGAATCCCTAGGTGGGATCCGAATTTTAATGCTGTGAGAGGGCATGCAGCTTAGTGGGTGTCACCCTTACCGTATGACCCACATGGATGATATTTTGTATATCCATACCGTACATCCGTTTCTACAGCCAATTTTATGATGGAGTTACAAAAATTATGTAGATCCAAATCTCAAGTGGACCACATCATTGGAAACAGTGTGATTCAGTGTCCCACCGTTAAAAATTCCAAAGAGCCCATCGTAAGGTTTTGGTAATGTTATTTGCCATCCAAGCCGTTGATAATGTCAAGAAATTCTTGATTAATGTAAAATATAAAGATCAGATTGATCCAAAAATTTTGTGGCCCATAAAAAGCTTTTAATGGTCATTCATCACTGTTTCTAGTGCTACGGTCCACCTGAGATTTGGATCTTCTTAGGGTTTTGGATCACATCCTAAGATGATATGAAAAAGCAGATGGATGGCGTGGATATATAAAAAAAAAAAAAATACGTCAAGATGGGACCCACACGGTTAGGGTAACACCCACGCTGTTCCCCGGGTAAACAGCTAATCCGCTCCCACTGTGAGAGCATCTCTCCCAGTCTCCCTGTTCCGGACGGGAGTGGATGAGGTGAGACACCCTGATCCACCGAGGTGGGTGGGACCCTTGACTGTGGGGCCACTATGATGTATGTGACTACATCCACGCCATCCACTTGTATTGAAAGTTCATTTTAGGGTATGATTCAAAAAATGAAGCAGTTCCAAATCCCAGATGGGCCATAGTACAGGAAACAGTGGTGATTGACCATTAAATACTTCCCATAGGCCACAACAGCTTTGTATCAAGATGATATTTATGTGGTCTCTTCATCTATGTTTTTGTGACCTTATCAACGGGTTGGATGGAAATAAACATTCCAGTGGAGTCCATTGAAAATCCATGAAGTTTTCAATGGTAGAGATTCAACCATGACTGTTTCTGTGGTGTGGTCCATCTAACATTGCAGTCAGCTTCATTTTTGGTATCATACACTAAAATGAGTTTTCAAAATGGTTGGACAGTGTGGATTTAAGACAAACATATCACTGTGAGCCCCATAGTCAGGGTCCCACCCACGCAGATGGATCAGGGTCTCACCTAATCCGCTTCCGTTTCGGATGCGGATTAGCTATCAATCTTCAAGTGACGTCACCATGTTTATGTGGGCCTCCGCATGATGTATCTGTTGTATCCACGCCGTCCATTCATTTGGAGAGATCATTCTAAGGCATGACTCAAAGAATGAGGCAAATCCAGATCTCAAGTGAACCCCACCACAGAAAACAGTGGGGACAGTGACATCCACTGTTGAAAACTTCTTAGGGGCCACATAAGTTTTCGATCAAGCTGATATATATGTTTTCCCTCCGTCCATGTCTGTGTGAATTTATGAACAGGTTGGATCTCCAATAAAAATCATGGTGGGCCTAGGAAATTTTCAACAGTTGATGTCACTGTCCAACTGTTTTCTGTGGTGGGTCCACTTGGGCTTTGGATCTGCCTTATTCTTTGGGTCAGGCCCTAAACTGATCTCTCTAAATGTATGGACGGTGTGGATAGACCTATTCATCATGTCGGGCCCACAGAACATGGGCACTTCAATAGCTAATCCGCGCTCCCTGTTTTTCTCTCCCTCCCTAGAATCTCTCCAAATAGAGAGGAAATGGGTTTTTTGCGGAAGCCTTTTTACAGCAAGTTAGTACGCTGGAGCCTAGGTGGGGCACACTATGATGTTTGTGAGAAATCCACCCTGTCCATCCTTTACTACGCTTCCGCCAAAAATCAGGCGTTGGTTGCTTACAAATTGGTACAAAATCTACTGCTGGTGCTAGACGGTTGGGATTGTTCAATAAGTGATGATCATGTACACGATAGAAAACATCATTTCAATGGTCAGGATTACAGAACAATGAACCTTAACATTCTGATCAATGATTTTCAAAAATTAAAATGAGTGATCATCATATATACAACCAACTGTAAGTTAGCATCAAGTTCGATCCATGTACCAAAGTCTTAAGTGTGCAGCGCATCTCAGCCATGAGAGATGTGGGCCTCATCATGAAAAAGGTCATCTAATATTCAGGCAAACCACCGTGTACAAAAACAAAGGATGGTTTAGATCGGACCAACCAACTCTTTTATCTAGCGTACAAATGTAGCCCCACCTCATAATCGTATTGGCTTGATCTAACCGGTGCACCCAACATCTTGCATGGCATAGATACGTATTCCTTTACTTACCAAAAATCCCTCTTTCCTTTATTTGCCAAAATCTTTATGAGATACGTATCTCACCCACGGCCAGGAATTTGTGCGTACGTAGTAGATACAAGCCGTGGGTGTAGCAAAAATTTTCTCTAGACTATATATAGTATAAAAAAAAAATGGACGATTCCCAAAAGAAAGGCTTAACTGTGTACCTGATGGCCCAACAATTGCAACAACAAATAGGTAGAGATGAAGAAGAACACAAAGTCAATAATATTGCAGCAAAAAATACATCCAGATCCTACAAAAAAAATATATATATTTGTACACTTTGCAATACGAAAATTGAAGAAGGAAGAGATAAATAAAATAAAATAGTATAAAAATGAAAAACCTTGTTGAGATCTAGGATGGCTTGTGACATATTGTCCATTCCTATATCGACCGTTGCATCAGAGTCGGCATTTAGTGCTAGTGGGAGAATTATTGATGATTTTCGTAGTTCTTTAGCCCCAGACACTGTAGAGGCTTTAACTTGTTTGCAAGATTGGCTTCGCGCTGCAATTCCTGAAAGTAAATTTAGTTCTTATTGTTTTATATTTATTTTATAAACTTAATATGGAAAAGTGTTTCCTAAATCTCTATTAATTGTGTTGTATGTCATGTGTAAAATGTATAGATCCGAAAGAGGAGTTGCATATAGTAGAAGTGGATGATGATTCTAATGAGTTGGAGGATTGGACTAGAATTGAATCCTAAGGTATATTTTGTTTAATTTATCAAATTATTAATTTTGTTTCTATAACTTCAACATTTACAAACATTCCATTTGAATGATATTTAAAATCATTTCAGGTTTTTGAAAAAGTTTGCTTCAAAATTCAAGATTTAACCTACATGAAAGTGGATTCATGAAGACTAAGCACTATGACTAAAGTGGAGAAAGTGAAGATATTCATTTTTTGATGGGTCTACATGAAAAGCATTACCTTTAGGACATAGTTATTGATTATTATATTGCCACCTATGGAATAGATGAAACAAATTTAATACTGATTATATTTTATTTATGTAGTTGGATGGATGTATGAAGTGTTTGAAAATAGCATTTTAGTTCTACTAGTCAATTTATTTCTCTTTCTTCACAAATCATATTTTTTGTTAACATTTACAAAATCTTCAAATATGATGCCAGATACATGAAAATTGGTGCACATATGGGTAAATATTTATTTTTAAAGTTAAAGACAGAACTACACTTCTTGTGCATCAAAAACCTGTTGGACCCGTTAGACCCGTTGGACCCGTTTCTAAACAGGTTTAGTTCAGGGTCTGGATCTCCCTTAACCAAACCCGTTAGACCCGACCCATTTATAAATGGGTCTAGATGGATCTCCCTCTATCAGACCCGGACCCATTTATAAATGGGTCTAGATGGATCTCCCTCTATCAGACCCGGACCCATTTATAAATGGGTCTGATGGGTTGACTTGGACCCGACCCGGACCCGCCCATTTAGTAAAAAGGTCTAGGCTTAAAATTTGGACCCAGACCCGTTTAGTAAATGGGCGAGTCTGGTTTTGGCTAAACCCACCCCGAACCTGACCATTTACAGCCCTGGTCTCGTCAATTGGGTCCGTTGGCAATTTCTAAAAGGCTTCGGGGACCCTTTCCATTTGCCTCGTTTGGATTTTTTTATGTTTTTCAAGTTGGCTACAGATGGTTTGATCAGTATGAAGAGTAATTAGGGATTTTAGAGAGCTTGAAAGATCAGCTAATATCTTATTAGTCAGGCTTCGAATCTGCCAATCCAATCTGTTCGTCGTTCATGGGACTAAGGATCCTTCCCATTTGACCCATTCAGATTTTTCAATACTTTTTCAGTCGACCAAAGACAATTTTATCTAAGTCAAGCTGAAGTTTAAAGAGTAGTTTGTTCTCATTCTGAGTGAGGTGTCTACGTATTGTTTAATTATGAAATGTCCAATTGAGTCAACTAAATGCTCGCTTGAGTCTTCAAATTGACCCAACTCAACTAGATATGAGGGGATGCCAACCACACCACATGGAGTCCATATAGGCAAAAGCTTTGTGGGGTTGTGGCTTAAACCAGACTAGCATGCTAGGACATAAGCTCTAAAATGAGGTACATCCAAAACTAATATGACCAAGCCATGGGAAAATGGTAGTGATTGAATGCCCACCTATGAAACCGGTTGGTATAAAAATTCTAATCATTTTACACATAATATTTCAAACCATCTAGTTGATAGTAGGTATTAATTTTAATGATAGAGAATAAAATGGCCTGCAATCAAAATTCAATAAGTAAAATAAGATGGTTATAATAGTCCAATTAGTGTGATTTTTGTTATCTTCATTATCCGCATCGGACCTACAATTTGTGTAGTCCATCTCTTTCTCGAGTAGTAGATGAGTAACCAGTTTTCCTTAGGTCTACGTGGGGTAGGGATCTTTCCCAAGTAGTAGATGAGTAAACAGTTTTCCTTGGGTCTAAGTGGGGTAGGGTTGAATTTGAGAGGACTCAGATCCGTCCAGTTTAGAAATTGAGGTGGGGTTAAATTTTGGACCCAGACTCACTAATTGTCAGGTCCGGTCCAATGACCCATCCGGTCAACCGACAAATCTGCAACCCCAATGTCCCCCCACTTAAAATGCGCTCCCTGGGTTTCCAGGAGACGGATAAGCAAACCACATGATCCTCAATTTTACTTATCATCTTAAGAAGATCAAACAAGACGAGGGGATGGCAAATGGGCCAGCTTTGGTAAATGAAGGCCCAGCTATCACAATGTTAAACTTGCAAAGGCGCAAGGCCCCAGGCCAAATACCTCAATTGCTTTTCACAACGCATCCGAAAACTAATCAATTCCATATCTACTCTCTGGAAACATTCTAACTCAAAACCTAAAACATGGTGTAATTCTCAGTTTAAAACAACAAACCAAAGGCATGCCTGGTAACATCTAACATGTTTATTTTGAACCTCTGATGCTCGCCCGTAAAAAAGAAATGCTCTCTACAAGCTCAATCCAGCAAGTTCAACTTTACATTCGAAAGAGAAAAAAAAAAAAAAAAAAAAAAGGATCAGCCACATGGGTTCTTTCGCATGAGTGCCTGGACAGACATCATTGAGTAGCCCCGATAGCAAGCATCTGTAATCCTCCACGAGGAGCAAAGAATACCCATTTCTGACTATACAGCAACGGCACCCTCCTTTGCATGGCACAATATAAGAAGTTGATCATTTATATTTTGCGATAATACAGCTATGTGTGGAGGGGGTAAGCACATGGGTTTGAAAAGGATCAGCATAAGTTAGAAAGATTGGGGTGGAATTGCAATCGGTGGGCCTCTTGCAATTTGGCTCTTTCCTCTTTTTTGTTGTATATTCCCATCTTTGGCAGGAGATGCAAATTTTCAGGTAACAATTAGACATTCAGTTGCCGGTGTTGGTGAACCTCTTCAAGGCTTGGCCAAGCCATTCAGAAAGATCACCATCTCGCAAAACTAGATAAACGATGAATGAAACATATGCTGCTGTGGCAACACACACAGCAGAACCAAACCACGGCCCTCTTATTTCGGAAGAGAAGAAATCCATCAGAAGATACCCGTTGATCACTATCACAAGCGCAGCTATGACCCATGCCACCGTCTGCACCATATAATGTCGAAAAATGTGTGAGAAAGCTAAGTCCCAAAACATCACAAGAACTAGTGCAACAACAGTGCAACGTAGTGCCCGCAACGTGGTGCCCGCAACGTGGAAAGAGCTGCAGCAGTTCTCTTTCTATGCAAAAGAACAGGCTGGAGCCTGGAGGTAGCATTTCTAAGGAGGGCGAAAAGAATGAGAAGTATCTGGGCTTCTATTCAAACAAATTGTTGCAAATAGACGCAAAAATAGACATCATTGAAGTCCTTTTGATAGATTTTGAACTAGGGAATCTAGAAAACATTGAGAAACTTATGGAGCATTTGAAGCATTGAATTCAATAAGCATTAACTGCACATCATCTAACTGACAACTAAATTCCCATGCAGGCTGTTGAAAGCCAATGGCAATCTGTGATTACAGCATCAATCTGGTTTTGCAAGTAATGAACTCTTTAAGGCTGCATTTGGACGCACATGCAAACTGCATTGCAAACAGTCAGTTTGATCAAGAGTAGATAACAAACACTCAGTTTGTCACGATGGGGAAGTAGCCCTTGAATTCCAGTTACATTTTTTTTGAAGTCCAACTTAAAAGTAACCAAATAACTATTTGGAGCCCAGACCCTTAATATAAATACTAAATGAAACTAAGATTTGGTAATTTCCAGTTTACTAGACTAGCAATCACATTCAAAGTTAAAGTGCATCCAAACAGACTCTTAGCTAACCTTAAAAAAATGTTGGCAGCTCAGATTGCAATACATTGTAAACACCTACATGTCAAATTCTTAAGACGCGCAACACATTGTTTTTTTTTTTTTTTTTATCGGCAGGGGGGGGGGGGGGGCTTAGGACACAGACCCCACTCTTACTGCCCCCACCTCCACTGTTAGTGTTAGCCACCCCGGACTTGGGAATCGATACCAACACATTGTTGATTTGGGTCAAAGTGGTCTAATCTCCATAAAACAGGTGAACACATAAGAACCTGAGACAGCAATAAATCCTCAACCTATGGTGCCTGAAACTTTCAACTCCTGGTCATGTACTTTTTTTTTTCTTCTTCTTTAAAGAATGACATGTACCAATTTTCTTTCAATTGACTCGAAAATTGATTAAACTGGAACCAGACCAGTATAGACTCAAATATCAAGACATTTTGAAACAGAAAAGGTGCAGGAAAAGAAAAGAAAAGAAAAGAACAGGAAATGTGACGACCAGAAACAGAAAAGGTTCCCATGAGGTGCAGGGTTGGGTAATTTAGGGAACACTGATTCCAACTCCAACAGAGTTGGGTCAATGCTGTATGGATCATTACGGCATAATGATAAAAAGTCAATCCTAGTTGAGTGTCAGCACTCAGGTCCCTTCCCAAAAGAAGCAAGACATATTTCAACTTTCCACTAAAACTCTTTTACATTGTAAACAATCACTGATGATCTTTAATGAGTACAAGCACATAATTGCATTTTCTAGAAGATTAGATTGATATCCAAGGTGGGCTATTCAAAGGTGACATCTCAATAAAATCACTAAGCTTCTAAATAGATATAGGGGGCTTCCATCCCCATGATAAAACCAATGTTTTAAATATCGACAATATCAGCCGATATATCCCACGATATATCTTGTATCCCACCTGTGCGATACAAAACGCATAGGTAGTGTCGATATATCCCACATGTTCGATTCGATGAGCATTTTCAATTTCTGATCTCTGTTTTTTTTTTTTTTTTTTGGAAATTATATTAAATCAATATCAAATGGTTACAAATCCATTACTTCTTCATGTTTTGCATGAAAAATTATGGAGTTGGGAGGTTTGATTTTGATATCCATTGGTTCTTCATGTTCCCCATGTTTTTTTCAAAATTTTCCTTCAACCAACTGTCACTTAAGACTAATTTCGAAGTATTTAGGAGTATTTGATGAAATAATAATCATGTACACCCTAATTTCGAAATTTGAGTGTAGGTGGTCCGATTTGGGGAAATTTGGGGAAATTTTGAAATTTCCCAATCTTCTCCCAAATCGCTTGCAATGTTACACTCCAAACGTGAAATTAAGCGTGTATGAGGGCTGATTTACTGATTTATTAAGTCCTTGTCCATTTTCGGAAAATAAAAATCATTTTTCATTAAAAATTATTAAAATATTAATTTTTCAAAATTTCCCTTCAACCAGTTGTCAATTGAGACTAATTTCGAAGTATTTAGGAGTGTTTGATGAAATGATCATCACATACATGCTAAATGTTATACATTCAATTTGAATATAGTTAGATTAGTTCAGTCAGACAGCGCATAGCTTAGGACCCTATACAAAGGAAACCTATTATGTGAACTTCTTTTTTGAGATGTTATGATTTAAAAGTGTATGTTAAGGTCTTTTTTAACAATCCTTGAAGTTTCATTGAAAAATTCAACCATTTTCTCAATGTTTCCCAAAAAGTGTGATAATTACCCGCTACAAACGATATAATCCCGTGCGATAACCGATACGTATTTGTATCCCAAGGGTGAAATACATAACACGATACCGATATTTTGAACACTGGATACAACTAAGTGAAGAAGTGACAGCTAAAAAAACTAAGTGAAGGAGTGCACTTAACATGAGAGAATCTCTTGCTTTGCTGCAACCCACATAAAGCCTTTTGAGTGCCTCTTGCAAGACAATACATTATTGTCAAATATGGCAGAAAGAGAACTCCTACACCCAGGTTCCAAATTAACCATTAACAATCCCTCCATCCTAAATGGTCTGACATCGATAGCTGTCAATGGGTACCCAGAACCATGTTGGAATGGGTTTGGATCTATTTTTTGACCCACCTAAAAAATTGGGCCAGGTCAGGTCCGGTACATTAGACCCATTTAAAAATTGAGTCAGGTATCAGACACCCATTCAGTACCTAGCTAACTATATGCTGGTGATAGGATGATGGTCATGTACCTAGGTCCATGCATAAGATGATGATTATGTATGTGTATTGCTCATTTTTCTATCACCTCTTCAACTTCCTCACAACGTGTATTTCGGAATTCTTGTTCCTCTTTTCTTGAATCCCTATTCCTATTTTCTCTCTCATTTAATAACTAACAGTCTTCAGAATGTGTATTTAAGGGGCCGTTTAGCATCTCTACTAATAAAAGCTTATTTGCTTATTCTAAAAAAAATAATCTCTAATTTTGAAAATAGACTGTTTGGTAAAGCTTTAATTTTATCACTTATTTTTTTAGAAATCAGCAAAAAAACTCTTAAAAATAAGTGATGGGGAGGTCACTTTTCCTTTAAGAGTTTATTTGGCTTAAGCGAAGTAAATATTTTTTTACTAATTTTTTGACAAATTTGTCCTTCAGCTTTTTAAATAAATTCCATCTTGCCTTCTTCCCTTCTCTTTACAATCTCTCGAAGGTGGACCCACATGATGAAAAACCCATATTGAAGGTGGGGCTCCACATGATGAATGGTCCATATCAAGGTGGGCCCACAAAATGCATGGTCACATCAAAGGTGGGCCCCACATGACGGATACCCAACATCAAAGTGTGGCCCCACATGATGGACAATCCACATCAAGCGGGTCCCACCCAATGGACAGTCCACATCAAAGGTAGGACCCACGTGATGGATGGTGGACATCAAAGGTGAGCCCGCATGATGAACGATCCATATTAAAGGCTTCCCCCACATAATGAATGGTCCACATCAAGGTGGGCCCACATAATGTACGATTCACAACAAAAGTAGGCCCCACATGATGGATGGCGCACATCAAAGTGTGGCCCAGCATGATGGATCATCCATGTTAAGTGGGCCCCACTTGATGGACGGTCCACATCAAAGGTGGGACCCACATGCTGGATTACGGACATCAAAGGCGGACCTACGTGATGGACGGTTGAAGGTGGGCCACATGATGAACGACCTGTATTGAAGGTAGGGCCCCACATAATGAATGGTCCACATCAAGGTGGTACAAATAATGGATGGAGTAGACCTCACATAATGGATGACCCACATCAAAGTGTGGCCACTCATGATGAACAATCCACATCAAGTGGGCCCACCTAATGGACAGTCCACATCCAAGGTATCGCATGATGGTTGGCCCACATCCAAAGTGGCCTGACATGATGGATGATCCACATAGAAGGTGCGCCAAGCAATAGATGGTGGACATCAAAAGTGGGCCTCATGCAATGGACAACCCACTTCAAAGGTGGGGCCCACACAATGGTCACATCAAATGTGGATTCCACGTGATGGGTAGTGGACATTGAGGGGCCCCACAACCACAAGAGGACAATTAGCTTTAATGATGTGCCCCACATGAGATGACCTACATCAAGGTGGGCCTCATATCATGGGTACGTCAAACGTCAACCCCTAATGATAAATGGTCCACATCCAAGACAGGCCTTGCACAATGGACAATCCACAGTAAAGGTGGGCTCCATATGATGGACAATCCACATTCAATGTCCGACATAACAGACAGCCCAAATGTCTTAAAACATGAAGATTGTAACCATCCATTCTTTTGCCATTTGGGGCACGATCAATCTATGATGAAATCCACCAAAACAACTGTCTCGATTGCTCTTATAATGGAGTTGTTGTAATCTTTAAAAATGACATCAACTACCCCTAAATAAAGCTCTTTTTTTAACATTTTACCAAACATGCTGATTTTAAATAAGAGCTTTTTTGGGTTTTGAAAACGTGATTTTACCAAACAAGCTTATTTAAAGCAAGAGCTAGAACAAAAAGAGCTTATTAGAATAGCTCTTATTTGAAAAGCTCTCATAAGATTAGAATAGAGATGCCAAACAAGCCCTTATTTTCTCAGTTTCCTCACCTATTTTCTCTCAAAATTAATAACTAACCAGTAGCAATACATGTCTCTTTGGCTTCCTCTTTCCATTGATGCTCAACCAGTACCAGAGTTCCAAAGGCCCAATAGATACCCGAAACATAGACATTTCCGCTTTCAGAATCTCCAATAGAATACCCAGACTCAAAGAATGGAGTGGACGGAAAAAATGGGTACACCTTGACACGACCTGAACCCGTTTTGTTGATAGCCCTAATGCTGTCAGATATTTGCTCCCAATCCTAACTAGATCACTCGGCCCCTTAGAAAAAAGGGGAACCACACCCCAAAGGGCCTAATCCAGAAACCATCCAGGATCTAGAAAGAAAAAATTGCTTCAATACCACCTCCTTGATTAGTTTGTGGCTAAAAAAATTAAAAATAAATTAAAAATAAAATAAAAACAAAAAAAAAGGGGATTATTATCATCTTTAAAAAAATCCATTTGCCTCTATGAATTGCCGAAACACTGGAGAATTTTTTGTTGGTATGTCTACCCATGAAGCCACTCAATTTTGAACTTTGCCCTTACACTAGTCCTTTCAATTCCTAATTCCTTCATTCCTGGATATTTGCTAATTCTAAATAACCAAAGCTACAATGAGTGATCGTCAAGGAAGCCCAACTCTCATCTAATTTTAGACCAAAGCACAGAACTGAAAATATATCTATTGCCCTAGAAGGGCACTTTCAGAACGTAGTGATTCCTTTTGTTTTTTGAAGGGCTAGTTTGGTTGTTGGGGAACCTTGATTTTTATAGTTCCTGGGGAATGTTAGGGTTGGCCTAGTTTTCCCTAAGGAATGATTAAAAAAAATTTGGTTGATACACAAGGTTCCCTAGGCAACCAGAGAAAGGTCTAAATCTTTGTCTAAACTCTAGGCTTTACAATCCCCATCTAAAGCAAGGACACATTTTTTATGAACAAGCTGGGGAATGGAATTCTTGGGGAATGTAAAAAACCAATGAAAAAGTATGAACCAAACGTCTTTTGTAGAAATTGGGCAGTTACTAAGCCAAGAAATATAAAAAACCAACAACCAAACACCCTCAACGGGACTGGGCTATCTAGGGATCGTATAATAGCACAAGTGCTACTATGTATTAATGAATCTTCAATTTTATAAAATTCGTCTACAATGAAAAGCTGTAAAAATTATCTACTCAGGGAGCTGATTCCAGTTCAGAATTTCACTACTCCAATATTGATCTAAAAATAGCTCATTTTCTACATTTCGTTTGTGCTCCCACTTCCAACTACTAGTATCAAATGCTTTAACATCCCTATGCCTGACTTAAAAAATTGAAAGAAACTTGAACTTTGAGGAATTAAGATGTATGCATACCATCACCATCACCATCACCATCATCACCATAGGCTTAACCCAACTAATTGGGTTCCGCCACATGAATGTAGTTCCGGCATTCCATTCTGTTGAGGACTGTATACTCAATTAAAACAATAGTTGCATGAAATGAAGCAAAATGGCAAAAAAATTGGGTGTAGGAGCTTGGAAGCGCCTCTTTCAAAATATAAAAGAATAGGTAGGAAGCAATAGCAAGAATGAGATTCCTAAGTGGGAATTCAAAGTGGGAGCGGCAACTAGTGAGAAGGATCCTACAACTAAGGTTAAAACATAGGTCATCAAGTCTTTTTTTTTTTTTTTAACTAGCTCCTCCCATGTCCTTTTGGCCTTCCCTTTGCCCTTTAGGGCCTTCAACTTGAACTAACTCACCCCAAACTGGCACGGTTATTGTTCTTCACCAAATTGTGTTAAGTCTATTTTCCCTCATCTTATTACCTATTGGTGCTACTCCCAAGTTCCCTCAAATGCATTCATTTCTAATTTTATCCTTCCTCATCTTTCCACTCATCCATCACAACGTCCTCATTTTAGTATGCTCATCCTATGAACATGTTGTTCCTTAATCGCCAACATTTTGTCCCTTAAAGCATGGCTAGTCTTGTAGCTATCCTACTAAATTTCCCCTTCAATTTGATTGATACACAACGATCGCATGAAACTCCAGGGGCACATCTCCACTTCTTCCACCCAGATTAAATTCTATGATCAAAATCTTTCTCAACCCATCCGCTCTCATGAATTATCGTCCAGGATATCAAAAATGGTCACTGTGTGGTACTTCTTGGGCAGCAATCATAACTAATTCCTTGTTTCCACTCCTATCATTACTAAATTTGCATCCCATATACTTTTTTCGTTTGACTAATTTATTTAAAAACCTTTAGATTCTAAAGCATCCCTCCATAGTATTAGAATTGTGTTTACCCCCTCACTCATCTTGTCAATCGAAACTATGAGATCTACAAACAACATACGCCACAAGAACTCTTCTTGTAAATGCCTCATTAACTCATCCATAACCAACACAAAAAGATATGGGCTCACTACCAACCGATGGTGTAAGCTTACAGTCAAGGTGGGCCGTACCGATTACGTACCGGCCGTACCGGCCGATACGTACCGGAAACAGCCGGTACCGTTACGCGATACGGGGTCCAAATCGGGGACCCCGGAAATTTGGACCGTACCGGTCCGTTACGGGGCCGTAACGGCCGGTACGGCCCAAAACGGCCGTTACGGCCCCCGTAACGGTCAAAAAACGGTCACATTTTTTTTTTTTTATAAATACTTGCTGTTTTGCATTTTCTTCCCACTTTTCTTCCCCCATTTCTTTTCTAATCTGTTCTTTTGCTAAAAACGACCACAATTAGTCTATTTTGGAGAATTAAAACGACAAATTTCTACGATTTGGATGAATCGAAGCTCCGTGGGCCATTTTTCGAAGAAATCCGAAAATAGGTATTTATACATTTTTCTTCCTCTAATCACTTTTTTTCCACCTTGATATGATGTTGTAGCCATTGTAAAATGTTAAAATGTGTATTTCAAGATTATGCAACTGATTTTTATATTTTTTTTATATTTTTTTTAATTTTTGTCTATTTTCGGATTAATATTAAAAATTAGTAAAAATCATGTTTTTTTTTTCTGGTTTAATGGTTGGATAACATGTGTTACTTATAGTAAGACACAATCATGTGCATTTTACAGATTATGCACATGATTTGCTATTTTTTTTGTATTTTTTTTAATTTCGGAATAATTTCGGAATAAATTTAAAAATTAGAAAAAATCATTTTTTTCAAAAAAAATTCCGGTTTAAAGGTTGGATAATATGTGTTACTTATAATAGAACATAATCATGTGCATTTTACAGATTATGCACATGGTTTGCTATTTTTTTTGTATTTTTTTAATTTCGGAATAATTTTAAAAATTAGGGAAAATTAATATTTTCAAAAAAAATTCTGATGTAAAGGTTGTATGACATGTGTTACTTATAATAGAACATAATCATGTGCATTTTACAGATTTTGCACATGGTTTGCTATTTTTTTTGTATTTTTTTAATTTCGGAATAATTTTAAAAATTAGGGAAAATTAATATTTTCAAAAAAAAATTCTGATTTAAAGGTTGGATGACATGTGTTACTTATAATAGAACATAATCATGTGCATTTTACAGATTATGCACATGGTTTGCTATTTTTTTTGTATTTTTATAATTTCGGAATAATTTTAAAAATTAGGGAAAATTAATATTTTCAAAAAAAAATTCTGATTTAAAGGTTGGATGACATGTGTTACTTATAATAGAACATAATCATGTGCATTTTACAGATTATGCACATGGTTTGCTATTTTTTTTGTATTTTTATAATTTCGGAATAATTTTAAAAATTAGGGAAAATTAATATTTTCAAAAAAAATTCTGATTTAAAGGTTGGATGACATGTGTTACTTATAATAGAACATAATCATGTGCATTTTACAGATTACGCACATGGTTTGCTATTTTTTTTTGTATTTTTATAATTTTGAAATAATTTTAAAAATTAGGGAAAATTAATATTTTCAAAAAAAATTCTGATTTAAAGGTTGGATGACATGTGTTACTTATAATATAACATAATCATGTGCATTTTACAGATTATGCACATGGTTTGCTATTTTTTTTGTATTTTTATAATTTCGGAATAATTTTAAAAATTAGGGAAAATTAATATTTTCAAAAAAAAATTCTAGTTTAAAGGTTGGATAACATGTGTTACTTATAATAGAACATAATCATGTGCATTTTACAGATTATGCATATGGTTTGTTATTTTTTTTGTATTTGTTTAAATTTCGGAATAATTTTAAAAATTAGAGAAAATCATTTTTTTTCAAAAACATGGAGAATCATATTTACAGATGAGTAATGACTAATGTATGTTTATATTTTTATTTTTTCGACAGGTTTTGCCGTTTTGGACTTTGAAGCTTCGTAGTTGTACTTTGTAGGCTGTAGCCCATAGGGTTTAGTTACTTTAGTATTTGAATTTAGTGGTTAGTACTTGATTTCATTATCTGTATTTAAGATTTACAATTACATTTATAAATTTTAAAATCTAAGTATTTCACTCTTAGACTCAGTATCTAAGTGACATAGCCACATCACATAAGCCATCTCTAATTAAAAAATGTCTAGGACTGGAACTGGAAGTGGAACTGCAAATGAGGATATTGGATGGGAACATTATCAGAGGGTAGGTGGTGGAAGGCACCAAATAAAATGCAACTATTGTGATAGAGTAATAAATGGTGGAATTACGCGACTTAAACAACATTTGGCACATCGAAAGGGTCAAGTTGCAGGATGCACCAAAGTTTCCAAAGAGATAATGATACTGATGCGAGCCAATTTAGAAGAGTCAAAGGGGAAACGAGCTGCTGTGCAGAAAAAGAAAGATGATATCATTGATGCGGCCCGACAAGAGGTGTTTGGTCCAGAATATATGGGCGTTCGTGGCGAAGACATCATTGATTCTGAGGAAGATTCTGATCGAGAAATGACTATAGCTAGGAGAGAAAGCGTGCGCTATGCTCGTGAAGAGGAAGAACGTCGACGCACGTTTGGTTCAAGTGCGAGTGGGAGTGGGAGTGGCCAGGGGAGTACAACTGCAGCCCCAACGGGAAGTACAGCTGGGGTTGGAGGGAGTATGTTTGGTGGATTAAGGCGTATGTTTAGCAGCCGGCGGGGCACATCTTCACATGTAGCTCGTCATCCTATAGATGTAGATGTGGAAGAAGAAGATGTGCCTAGGAGACCCTCTGTTGATCCGATCCTCTTTAGGAAAGAATCTAGTAAACAAGAGAAGATAAAACAAATGTGGAGTAGAACTTCTGTTGAGAAACTGGGTAGGGCAGCAGCAAAGTTATTTATACATGCCAACATACCCCCTAATGCGGCAAACTCTCCATATTGGCAGGTGGTAATTGATGCAGCAGCAGAAGCAGGTGAAGGAATTAAAGCTCCCACAGCCAAGGAGATTAGGGAAAAATGGACAGACGCAGAGTATGCAGATACAAAGGCATACGTAAATACCTTTAAACCCATATGGCAGGCCAGAGGATGTACGATCATGTGTGATGGTTGGACTGGCCCAACAAGACGCAGCATGATCAACTTCATGGTGTATTGCCACTTGGGAACAGTGTACCACAAGTCAATTGATGCCTCGGATGAAATAAAAAATGCTAAATATATTTTTAGCTTGATGGATAAAGTAGTGGATGAGATTGGGGAGGAGAATGTGGTGTAGATTGTGACAGATAATGAAGCAACATATAAGTCTGCAGGAAATTTGTTGATGCTAAAGAGAACACATATATTTTGGTCACCGTGTGCTGCACATTGTATTGATCTTATATTGGAAGATATTGGAAAGAGAAAGAATGTCAAAGAAATGGTTGAAAAAGCAAAAGAAGTGACAACATTTATTTACAACCATAATCACCTAGTTGCAATAATGAGGAAGTTCACGAAGGGACGAGAGTTGCTTAGGCCAGCGGCGACTAGATTTGCAACAAACTTTATAGCTTTAGAGAGTTTGTATCAGCATAGGGGAGAGTTGAGTGAAATGTTTGCTTCCCAACAATGGCTCAACACAAAATATGGGAAGAAGACATCAGGGACGCCGGTTGATGTTGTAAACACCATAAGAGACAACAAATATTGGAAGAGGGTTAAGAAAATTTTAAAGGTGATGGAACCACTGATGAGAGTACTTCGTCTTGTTGAAACCGATGAAGCACCTACGATGGGCTTCCTCTACGACGCCATGGATAAAGCGAAGTTGGCAATTCAACGTGATTGTTCAAGCTGGCAATCTTACTGGAATTTGATCGACAAAAGATGGACAAAGCAGCTCCACCACGATATTCATGCAGCAGGTTATTACCTAAATCCTAGGTATAGATATGCCCAATCATTTGTTATGGATGATGAGATTCGTATTGGATTAAAGAACGTGATAAAGAGATTAGAGCCTGACTTAGATGTACAAATAAAGGCTTTGAATGAATTGGATATATTTGGAACTCGTCAGGGTAGCTTTGGAGATATTCTTGCACAACATGCAGTACTTAAGTTGCACCCCGCCGACTGGTGGATAAATTTCGGAGAGACTACACCGGCTCTCCAAAAAATTGCAGTAAGGATTTTGAGCCAAACAACGTCTTCCTCTAGTTCCGAAAGAAATTGGAGTTGTTTTGCACTTATTCATACAAAGAATAGAAATAGAATTCAGACTAGGACGTTAGATAGACTTGTCTTTATGCGTTACAACATGAGGCTAAGAATGCGCATGCATTCAAGGAGGCCTACCAGTAATGCCGGTGATGGGGATTATTGTCCAATAAACTTGGACAATATTTATGATGAGGATGACCCACTTCTACCTTGGTTGGAAGTAAGGGAAAAAGAAATAGAAGATGATAGTGAAGAAATAGAAGTTGAAGACCCAGAAATACGCAGGGCACAGCAAGAGAGTCGTGCATTTGTGTTGGACCCAGAAAGGGGGGCGGATTTCATGCAAACTCAGCAGAAGAGTGCGAGCTCTAGCGATACTGAAACAGATGATGATGATGATGATGATGATGATGATGATGCACCTAATGCTGGTCCTCCCACTTCTGGCATTGCTCAACCCACCGGGGCTACTGATACCATACAGCCGTCTACGGATCGCGAGGCTGATGAACTTCGACGAAGCAGGCGGGGCCGAGGGGGTCGAACTTATGAGTGTACTGAGTCACGATACAGCCAGCAAGAGCCTGGCTCTAGTAGTGCACCTGCAGGTCCTGCACCTACAGGTCCTGCTCCTGCACCGCAATCTACACCGACAGATCTGGAACATCAGCATGCGTATGGCTATGATCCGAGGAATTATGGGTATTCTTACAACCAATGGGATTATAGGGAACCTGTTCCGCCACTTTCATGTTGGAGTAGTCCTCCTGACGCTGTTCCACATCTACCATATGAACCAAATCCAAGTTATTCATCTCAATCTCAACAGCCTGGCCCTGAATACGAGTACCAGTATGGGCACGGCTATTCGACGGGCACTAGTAGATATCCTCACTCAGGGTCAGAATCTTTGCCTAGTCAGGATCAGTCATCATCAGGTTTCGTTGACCTGATCTTTCCCTCTGGCACTGAATATTATGGATATGCAACAACAAGACCGCAACAACCCGATGATGATGACGACGACGACGTGGAGGTTGAGCAACCACAACAAAGCAGGTTTTCATTTTGGTGGTGAGTTCCGATTTGGTGAGTCTTTTCCATTACCCACATGGTCATACATTCACCAAAAAAACACACACTTTACATTGTTGAACTTGTGTTTAAAATAATTCCCCTGACAAGTGACAACCAGTCAAGTAATCTTTAATCAACATGCTTGCAGGGGAGTATATCAGGTATTACTAATTTTTTTTTCTACTTTAGAATGTTCAATTGGCAGGACAAGAGTCGGTCATAGATTCAAGATAAGAGAAGTCTTAATACATTATTTTTTGCAAGTCCTCACTCCTCAGGTATGTAAATAAATTGTAAATAATATAAAGTAAATTATAAAAAAATAATAGTACATGTGAAAATTGAAATACTTTGATGTTACATTTATTCTAATATACATATTATTGGTATTAGACAGTTAGAAATTTGAATTTATAAGTTCTGCAGTTAATTCCAGTTTATTAGCTTCATAAATTCACCAGACAGCCCGATACAGCTTTTTCACCAAAGAGTAGACCGCTTCACCACCATAAACATGTTCAAAATTATAAATGAATGCATATTTGGGATGTTTGGAATTTTCTGGATTTAATCCATATTTTTTTAAAATTTTTTGGCAAAAAAAAAAAAGTTGACCGTTACGGGGGGCGTATCGGTCGATACGGGGCCATATCGGCCGATAGGCCCGTATCCGTATCGGAAACGGTGGGCACCGTTACGCCCACCGAAACCGATACGGGACACCTTGCTTACAGTAATTGCAAACTCAACTGCCTCTACAGTAGCATTTGTTACTGCTACCTCATACATATCCTTACTCATATCAATATATCCTCTTGAGACTCCTTCCTTTCCCAACACCCACCAGAATATGTAAGAAATTAACAGCTAATAAAACCTAGTTTACCTGTCCATTTACTTCAAACATTGTGGCCCACCCGATGAACTAAAATGCCTAGAAAATGACTTGACTGGCTTGATGTGGACAACAAGAAAAGACAAAATCCTGAACCTTGATCATTTAAAGAGTTAGGGCTTTAGTGTCCGCAATAGTTACATGATGTGCAAAGAGGGTGACCACAATAGTTACATGATTTGCAAAGAGGGTGACGACTCCATGCATCATTTGTTTTGGTGTTGTATGGTGGCTAGCTCGATATGCCCACTTTCTTTCATCTTTTCAGAATCATGTGGCCCATGAGAGAAACCTCAGTGATCTCCTATGTAGTTGAATGGAATGTTCCATTCTTGAAAAGAGGAAAGGTGCTTCGGAGGATGCTTCTTTATGCGATATGTTGGGATTTTGGAAGGGAGGGAAAAATCGTATTTACAAGGACCAATAGAAATCGCAGTTGACATTGTAGGAGAAATAGAAGTTACCATCATTGTTTGGATCATCTCATCCCCAACTTTCAAGGGTTTCTCTGTGCCAGATCTTCAACGGAATTGGTAAGCAGTTGTATTGAGTGCATCATTTTCCACTCAGCCAGTGGCTATATGGTACCTACAACAGGTTGGTGTATGGAAACTGAGCTCTAATGATGCCATGCAATGGAGGTGTGCTATGGGACAATGAAGGTTGTATACATAAGGCTTTGTGGGGTCCATTCCTCCAGGAGCGGCTCACGCGACAGAGAACCTATCACTTAGAAAAGCTCTTTGGATTTCTAGCAATGGTTTCATTGGGGATGTAATTCTGGAAGGAGATTCGAAAAATGTATTTGGTTGAGTGAGAAATGAGGCCTTGGAGCCTTGGGAGCTGGGTTTCATTTTCAACAAAAATTAGTTGTCTCGTTTTTATGCTAAACATTTCTCTTAACATAAGGGAAAGAGGCTAATTTTGTTGCTGATCAGATTGTGAAAGCGGGTGTAAGATATCAGACACTTTGTACTGGTAACTTAATACCCCTAGCTTTGTCTTTTCTGCTTTTATTAATGTTGTAGTCACCTGTCAAAAGAATGGTAGATTTCAAATGGCAAAGAGATCCATGATGCCTTCAGGGAAGTTATGGTTAGCCAATTTTAAGATAACTAATACAGGACACTACTTCCTTGCAACTGAAATTTAAGCGGCTCAGTCTAGATTCTTGCGATCATGAGAAATGAACCAAATTTATCCACATGGACAGTTCTGCCTTACTCAATTTTCTCCCAAATAATTTACATAACCCTCTATTTGTAAGAAAGCTTTTTTTCGTAAATAAGTTTAGTTGGAAATTTGGAATCCTTATGTAATTGCTCTATGGCTTTTGAAGTTCAAATCTTAGACAGAATTTGCCAAGAAGATTTTTCTTTTGACATTCATGCTGCACACTAAGGCTGTTCACTGCAGTTTATAAAGGATATGGTCCATGATAGAGTGAAATGGAACAAGGTCCGTGTGGCTAGCCCCAATTAGTTGGGACAAGAGTCACTTAGATCCTGATGATGATGATGAATCCGATCTAAATATATTATCTTTTTTGCTCATTGATTCTTGAAAACAATTCACACATCAATCTATAACTTCCCAGTCATATCAACGGGTGTCGTTTGAGTTTTGGTATAAAAATCAGTTTTATTGAATAATCGTAACCTCTAATTCATTGACAGCTGTTTTTTGAAATAAGACCAGTGGATGATTTCTTTTCTCACCATCCAATAAATGTCCGGAAATCTAAAATTTCAGTAACCAAATAAGATTAGTTTTTGGTTAATAATACATCCAAGCTGATGCCCATAATTTGGATGGTTTATTTTGCATAATTTGTATGCCATGTAAGCAATTTCTGAGTAATTTCTAACCACCTGCGTATATCCATCACACTCTGCAGAGTATCAAAGTCTCTCAAAAAAAGAAAAGAAAAGAAAAAAAAAAAAAAAGAAGTATAGACAGTCATGGAATATGTTGATAAATATGTCCTAGTAGGAACGAAAATGATAACAACTTCGGTCAGGCTCAGTGGTACACCCTGTGGGTTTCAACACCGAGGTCATGGGTTCGAGTACCCATGTGGTGTGTGTGGGTGTGAGGGTGTGTGTGTAAAACTTGGGTCAGAAAAAGTGGTAGTAGAAACTTACTTTGAGTATCGAGCCGATTTTAAAGGAACCCATGACTTGCTCCTTGGACACCAAAAACAGAAGCGGAATAAGAGCAAATGGTATCTGAACCGACTGAAGCACATTAAGCCATTCATTCAAGACATCCAACGTAGCCTCAGAGGTGTCGAAGACAAGAGCGACAATTATAGTTGGCACAATTGCAAAACTTCGCGTGATCAATGCCCTCAGCCATTTCTTTAACCGGAGATTGAGAAAACCTCCCATGATGAACTGCCCCGCATATGTCCCAGTAATGGTACTACTCTGCCCGGCCGCTAATAACCCAATTCCCCATATATAAAGGATTGGAAATACCCCTCCCCCGTACTTCTCTTGAAGATACTGCCCAGCATTTACAAGGCCTATACTATCAGCTTTCTTTGTTCCGTAAAATCCTTTTGCAAAAACCGTCGTCACAAACAAATTGATCATGAAGGAGATGAGGAGGGCAACTGTTGACTCAATAGAATAGTAATTGAGGGCCTCTTGAATCCGACCTTTCTTGTTGGTGTCGATCTTTCTCGACTGCACCAGAGCAGAATGCAAGAACACATTGTGCGGCATAATGACACAACCCACAACACCCACAGCCTGACGTATAGTTCTCGAGCTAAGTTTTGGAACCAAAACACCTGATAAAAGGAGAACCCAACTCAGCTGCGATTGTCTAAGATTTGAAAATTAAAGAAAAAGGGAATTCCTTGAATTGAAAGGCATCTACTTACCTATTAGAAGCTCCTTGCCACTGGGTTTGGTTTCACCAAACATCCATGCGAAAGAAAGCGCCATTGTTGCAATAAGAATCGCAAAAACGGCTTCCAATTTCCTCACCCCATAGTTCTCAAGAAATAGAAAGATGAAACTGTTGACAAGAAATCAAACCCAATTCAGACATAGGGTGGACCGAGTAGTCCATGGCACTGCCCCAAACCACAGTCCTCACCCACCCTCAGCAATCTGAACCGTTCATCCAATGGCCCACAGTACAAAAATCACATTGATTGGACAATTTTAATCATCCAATTGATCAAATTTTATATTGTTGGATCTGAATACAACACCTGTATGTTATCGCGATGCCTAGCTGATCTTCCAACCATACCGATTTCCTGCAGTTTCAGCACTTTAGTGGGATCCACTGAATGAAGGGCTCCAATTACCAAGGATGAATCAATACATTGGCTACAAGCCTACAAATAATAAGCCCAAGAAAAGACCCTAGGTAGCCCAAACCGTTAATCCAGAGGGTCACACTATAGATGGTCCTCAATGAAAAAAAAAAAAAAAAATCCACTCACTGGACAATCCTAACCATCCAATTAACTGAATTTCATAAGATATTTTCACAGATTTAGCTCCATAGAGAGGGTGGGCCCACAGAAACTATGAATTGCCGTTTCTTTTCCAAAATCCAAACCCTAAGTTTCTGCGAAAACAAACAATTCCAATTCTATACGGAACTTCAAAATTATGAACAGTCAACGCAAAAACAGAAACAAGGAGAGAGAGAAAAAGAGAGAGAATCACCAATCCAAGGCGGTAATTACTACACCGGCCCAGAGTGGCAGCACCCCATGGCTCAGAATCTGGATAGCAATCGCGCTCCCAATCACCTCCTGGATGTCGGCCCCAATCAGGGCCACCTCGGCCATTACCCAGAGCGCGTAGCCAGCCCATGGCGGGTATTCCTCTCGGCAGAGCTCGGCAAGGTGCCGGCCAGTGGCAACACCGAGCCGGGCGGACAGCAGCTGGATCAGGAGGCCCATGATGGTGGCCCACATGAGGAGCCAGAGGAGCGAGTACCCGGCGATGGCCCCCGCCTGGAGATCGCCCTCGAGGTTGCCAGGATCGAGGAAAGCGATACTCATGAGGAAGCCAGGGCCGGTGAAGAGCCAGAGCTTCTTCCATGAGAAGGGTGGGATCGAGGACGAATCAAAGCCGTCGTACGAATCGTCGGTCGAGATCGAGACAAGAATCTGTTCGTGGGAATCGTAGGCTTTTTCTGCGTCGTCGGATTCGGATCCTTCTTCAGCTGCTGGGATTAGAGGAGAAGGAGTTGAGAGTAAGCTGTCTTCTTCAGCTTCTTGGTCCTTGGTAGCCATGAATTTTTGTGGGAAGGGGTTTCCCGCAAAAAAAGAGAGACTTTTGTGATGTGGAGAAGTCTTCTTTCTGGGGCTTTTTCTTCCCGTGATATCATCCAGTTGGAGTGCGCTTTATCAATCGGAATTTTTACGGTTAGCTGTCTTCTTTCTTATAGATTTCAGCCTTCAGGGGACGTCACATGATATGAGGAGATGTTCATGAGGTGAGTCGCTTCGCACGTGATAAATTTGCACTCGTGTGATGAATCTGGGACATTTAGTAGGTGGAGATCCGTGTCCATTATCAACATCATTATCTTTGGTTCACTGGTCATTTGGGACTTTTATGCGTATAGCTGGTTTTCTTTTGGACGGTTGGATTTTCCTTTGAGTGATAGAGCTTGTCGAGCCGATTTATGGACCGGGCCGAGAGCGGATTAGGTGAGACCCCGGCCTCACACAAGACGGTGCGGCCCTTACCAGGGGTTACCGTAGAGCCCACATTTATGTATTTATTATGCATCCACGCCATCCGTTTTTACATATCGTTTTAGGGCATTATAACAAAAATGAAGTAGATCCAATTATCAGGTGGACCATAGCATAAGAAACAGTGGTGATTGACCATCCTACTATTAAAAACTTCTTAGGGAGCACCTCAATGTTTCTATAGTGTTTATTTACAGTCCAATCCATGGATAAGGTCACATAATCCTAGATGATGGGAAAAAAAAAAAAACAAATATCAGCTTGATCCAAAACTTTTGTGGCCCATTAATGGTCAATCACTACTTTTTATTAAGATATGGTCCACCTGATAATTGGATCTGGTTCATTTTTAGTATAGTGCCTTGAAATGATCTAGAAAAAAAAAGGATCCAAAACTTTTGTGGCCCATTAATGGTCAATCACTACTTTTTATTAAGATATGGTCCACCTGATAATTGGATCTGGTTCATTTTTAGTATAGTGCCTTGAAATGATCTAGAAAAAAAAGGATGGAAGGTGTTAAAGTTTAGTTCATGTGTTTGTACGGAATTTAAGAGTTCTTCTACTTTTGTTGTGTTAATGTCTCTACAATCTTCTAAATCTATAACTTTTGAGCTAAATCTATTCGGAAGGGACCTAAGGATTTTTCTATAAATTCTCTCATCGGGAACTCTTTCTCCTAAGTCACACATGGATTTATAAATATGGTTCAATCTAGCATAAAATTCATAAATATTTCAACCTCATCCATTTTAATGTTTTCAAATTGTGTGATGAGGAGTTGCAATTTGGAACGTTTGACAGTACTCGTTCCTTCATGTGTGGTCTTTAGGATCTCCAAAGCTGATTTGTTATTCTCATAATTACATATACGATTAAATTCATCAGGCGAGACAGCATAAAAAATTACATTGAGACCCTTGGCATTATAGTCACAAAGAGACATTTCTCAGTCACTTCAATTTTTCATTGGTTTGAATTGGGTGACCAAAAATCCATCTCGATCCACAGTTTCCACCGATGCTGTCCAACTTCATTGCACTAAGTCCCATACTATTGGATCAAAGAACAATAAAAATATTCACATCCGAGCCTTCCAATACGCATAATTTGATCCGTCAAAATATGGTGGACGAGTGATAAAGCTACTCCCCTATTGGGTAGACATCGTGTTATAGCTCCTGTATTGGATCTTACTCTTAATGGTTATGTCCTTTAAGAGCAACCTGCTCTAATACCAATTAAAATTGTGCTTATTGCTCACACTTGAGTTGCTACACTTTGCGAAAGCTTACAGAGCTTATAGAAATGTGGCTAAGTCCTAGGGGGTGATTAAGATCGTTTTAAAATTCTTTAAAAACTCATTGCTTAATTAAATTAATTAAGCAAGAACACTTAGTTTCCAAGCTTAAGTAGGTCCAATCAAAAGGCTATAAAGATTAAGCAATTAAGCAAATTAGCCTAAGCACGTAAATTATAATGATGCAATATGTTGAGCTTCTAATCAATATGTAATTATCTAGACTACAAAGGATATAACTACCTAAGCAACTAGTTTATGTAGCTATGTAAACAATATAAGATTCATCATGCTAAGCATTTGTCTACAAGCCAAGTTAACATACATCTTGTGTGTAAATATGCCTATCTAGAACATAAAATTCAACCATTCAAACATTCATATAATTAAGCAATTAAATAGACAATGTGTTAATAGAAAAGTGCTCAAATGACAATCACAAACACAAGCATGTATAGTGGTTCAGTTTCCCTACTTCATTCCCGGTTACCATACTCATCCCTTGAGTACACCGGTATCTAGTACGGAGTTTAAATCAAGTTCCTCCCAACCTAAGTGTTTTAAATCGGTTCCACCCTACCGGGGAGTTTAACAAGGTTCCTCACAACCTATAATGGAGATTTTAAGGTTCATTTCTCAACCTAGATGTTTTTGTGTTCCGTCCAACCTAGGATTTTGATAAAGTTTCTCTCAACCCTTTGATCCTACTCAAGAACCTAACGTACAATCCCATCAGAGCCTCCCCTCGGAAACTTGGTCAAGTTTGGAGTTTGATTCTAAACTCTCACACTCAATCCTCCACAAGGAAAGAATACAACTGGACTTTTACAATTGACAACTTACTTGTCGGATTAAGCCCCTTGTCCAGCGCCGCTTGGGTTGCTTGATCTCCGCTCTCCCGTGCTTCAATCAACTCCCATTTGCTCCCTCGATCATGTTGTCGATGCGTTGCCAATGTCTCGGCTCCATTGATAAACCACCTTGCATATGGTGCTCTTTTGAGATGCCCAAGGTGATAGAAGATAGGTTGAATCTTCTACAATGGGTTGTTTGTTGCAAGCCTAGAATGATTCACCTATATGGATCTCTAGAGAGGTTAAGGCAAAGGAACTACCTATGGTGTAGGTGTTTAAAATATCTAGAGATCAAGAGAGAGCAAGTTTATCTTCATATGAGCTTTGAATGCTCCATCTTGTGATGAATCATACGGAAGATGACTTGGAATGATTATGATTAGAGCCTAGTAATGGTTGCTTGAATAGTGGCTTCTAATAAACTAAATTTTCTCTCTCCAGCCCAAAATTCGAGCTCCATTTATATAGAAAAGCTCCAACGGCTAGAAAACGACAGCCAACGGCTATCTGTCGGTCGACCTACAGGTCATATCATTTGGCTGATAGAGGGACTTTGGTTGGCCGACGATGGGTGTCGGCAGGCCAAATTAAGGCCTGGAAAAGTGTTTGTTGCTATCCAATTTTAGGCCTTCATTAGTCGGTGGACCAGCCTGTCAGTTGGTTAATGGTTGACTAACAGTACTGTAAGTCAACTATATTTGAGTTGTATTTTTATAGCAGCTTACAAACATCTAAGGCCTTACTTTGGGTGGTCTTTTAGGACACCTAAGGTCATTCTAAGATGACTAAAAGTTTACCTATGGGTTAAGTCATCTAGAGTTATGATTTTGGTTTAGAATCAAGGGGTTTTGGCTCATCAAGGCATCTCTAATTTACATGTTTCTTCTTCCTTGATGCGGTATCCACTTATGTCTTTGGTCTTCATCTTCTTTAGGTTGAACCAACACCTAGACACTAGAACCTACGTAATTGAATAATAAGGTGCACTAGTATGCCATAGAAAAATACACTAACAGAATTTCTATTTAATTTAACCAAGTGGGGGATTGTTGAGAATTTCCTATTTTTGGTTAAATCAAATAATGAACTTAAATATGAAAATCAAAATCTTTGAAAATTCATTTCCCTTTAAATCTTTTTTAAAAAAAAGTGCAAAAATGCAGATTTTCATTAATCTTACATTGCTTAGACATGGGATTTTTTTTTATAATCATTCTTATATATTGTTTACTTGGATAAAGGGGAGAGAGTTAGAACACACGCATGCGTGCGCTAGTGCTAGTGAGTGGCTCACTTAGTGGTGCACTTTGCACTTTTCATGTGCGCATTGGGTCATAAAGTAGTCACTCCCTTGCAACCTTATGCGAACCATCATGAGACGGTGCGAAATGAGTGCGAGAAGGTGTGAAGTGAGTGTTGGGGCTCCAAATCTCACCCATGATAAAAACAACATACGACGGTCCATCTATGACGATTATGATCAATTCCAAGATCGAAAAACACCCAGAAAATGCGATCGGACTCCAGTGGAGCCCTAACCCTCGCAGTCGTGACCAAAGCCTACAAATACTATTTCGGAAGGGAACTGGACATGCGTATTGCCGCCAAATGGTCCGAAATATCCGAAAACCCTTAACTAGCAAGTTTGAATGCCGTACGGTGCATATCCTTACCTGCACGCCTCGAAATACTTTTTATCCCTATTTGGAGCTGACTAAAAAAATCCAAAAGCCTACAAATACTATTTTGGAATGGAACTAGACATGCGTATTGCCGCCAAATGGTCCAAAATACCCAAAACCCTTAACTAGCAAGTTTGAATGCCGCGCAGCACATATCCTTACATGCGCGCCTCAAAATGTGTTTTGCCCCTATTTGGAGCTTACTAAAAAGATTTGAAGGCCTACAAATACTATTTCGGAAGGGAACTGGACATGTGTATTGCCGCCAAATGTTCGGAATACCCGAATACCCTTAACTAGTAAGTTTGAATGCCGCGCGGCACATATCCTTACTTGGGTGCCTCGAAATGCATTTTGCCCCTATTTCGAGCTGACTAAAAAGATCCAAAAGCCTACAAATACTATTTCGGAAGGGAACTGCACATCCTTATTACCGCCAAATGATTCGAAATGTCAAAAAACCCTTAATTCCTGAATTCGAATGTCATACGATGCATACTTTTACCTATGCACCGTGAAGTACGTTCTACCCCTGTCGGGAGCTGATTGAAAAGGTCTAAACCCTATAAATGATATTTCAGAGTCTATCTGGACATGCATATTGCTGTCAAATGATCCAGAATGCCCAAAAACCCTTAATATTATGCCTTACGATACATACTTTTACCTACACACACCGAAGCGTATTCTGCCCCTGTTTGGAGCCAACCGGGAGGGTCCAAATTGGGAAAAAACTACCAAAATTTGCAATAGTTAATCATTCGTACCTCATCTCATTCATTCAATAGCTCGATGAGAGGCTTAAAGTGCTTTGGCATCAGTGACTTCGGCCTTTGAAAAGGTACCTGTCCTTTGGAGTGAACAGTCGAAGCGTGAAAATTGAGAAATATTCTAAGTATGGAGATACATGCGTACACCACAAGCAAGACATGCGCACAAGAGGAGAGACATGTGCCTATGCCCCTACCACATGCACATGGGAGCTCAACTCCCCTTCCTTCAAAATACCAAAAATCCAAATTTTGCTAAGTGTGGGCACATGCGCCCACACCGGGACATGTGCTCATGCTCATACCACATGCACTTGGTCCCTCTCTCCCAAATTCATGCGCTAGTTAATTTCCATTTGTTTGGACCAGAGACCCGATTAACATACTATAAATAGCAGGTCGACCTGATGACAGAGAGAAACTTCATCCGCAGACGACCCAGAGTGACACAAGAGGAAACATGCGCTTGCTTCCTAATCTTTTGCCAAAAAACCTCACTTGGAAAGGGTAACATGAGCCTATATCCCTTGCCGAAATCCCTCGCTAGAAAGGGTGACTTGCGGCCACCTCTTTAAAGCCCGGAGAAACAAAAAATTGGCTAAGTAGTGGAAAATCCCACTTTACAAAAGGGTGACATGCGCCCACTCCCTTTTTAGTTTTTCTAAGAAAAGTAATCCCCCTCTCGTTCTCATCTTTTGGCACATGCGGCTAAGAGGGGGCCACATGTGCCCACCACTCAGGGCACATGCGCCCGGCCGATCTTCCCGTGCCCGGAAACTCTGTGGTGTGGCCCGCCTTGGATGTGGTCCGCCTCATCAGTGCGATATGCCTCCTGGACCCACATCAACGTCATTTATCCATCCCCCGGGCCGGATTGCCCAACGATCGATGTTTAAGGCCTCTAATCCAAAATTTAATAAAAAAATGACCAACACTTAACCAAATTTGCAAATCCAAAAATCCTCCTATAAGAGCATAAATCGACCAAAAGAAGGTAAAACTAAGAGGAATTTAACCGATGCCAAGAGAGGAACTTAGTTTCTCCATGATCTGAAACATCGTAATAATGCACCGCAACGATGTTGTTCACTTTCCTAATCGTTGAATACCCTAATTAAGCGGTAAACAGGCCCAGTAAGTCATTTTCAGCCCTGGGAAGTACCCTATTGGCTTGAAGATCGGCTGATGCCAAATAAAACTAAACGTGATCTCACTAACGCCAAAGCAAACTCAAGATCCTCATGGTATAAGGCAACTAAATCAAGTACCTACGGGATACCGATCCCCTTCGTTTATCAAATATTGGCATAAAACGGGCATCTATCAATCCTGATACTTAGTCATTTGTAGGCCTCGAAAATATGCGATCTAGTTCGTCGAACTTGAATCCTCGAAGGAGCCTGACTCGATACAACTTATTCGATCCCGTATCGATTATCAGAAGTATACAGAAGAAGGAATGTTCTGAAAGACGAGTCAATGGACTCCAAGATTGAACATATTTACTTTGTATTCATGTACTATACAAGCTTTATGCATCCCGGATAAAGGTATGAGGCTAAACCTAAGGGACTATGGTTACCACAAGAAACCAAAATCAAAAGAGTTCCAACAACGTTCAAAATGTCCTACTATGGACTACCATTATAAAAGTGAGTCGATGCCCTACCCATCCACAACGAGATATGTTGGTTGAGCTGATGAGACAGTTGTGATGCGTCTTCTCATAGTCACTCGTCATAAAAATATGGGAAGAGGGCTCTGAGTCGTACCATCTCGAGGTCACCAGTCATAAAAATATGGGGAGAGGGCTTCGAGTCGTGTCTTCTCTAGGTCACCCGTCATAAAAATATGGGAAGAGGGTCTGAGTCGTACCATCTCGAGGTCACCAGTCATAAAAATATGGGAAGAGGGCTTCGAGTCGTGTCTTCTCTAGGTCACCCGTCATAAAAATACGAAAAGAAGGCTTGAGTTATGCTGACCAACAGTCGATATTCATGTAATCCAGTGGTCACCCATCATAAAAATACGGGAAGAGGGCCCAGTGTTGCACCACTCGATTAAAATCCTCGATTAGGCAATTGAGTCGCGCCTTCACCAGGTCACCTGTCATAAAAATACAGGAAGAGGGCCTTGGGTCGTACCGACCAACAGTCGATTTTCGTATACTCCGATGGTCACCCGTTGTAAAAATATGGGAAGAGGACCCAGCGTTGTACCACTCAATTAAAAATCCTGACAGTCCTTCAACCTGGACAACCCGAAAGAAAATGGGACATAAACATCGACTTGTCTAGAAACGTGACTCAGTCCATATTAAGAAAATGAATAGGTCAATATGACCATGAACTCAAAGACCATGTACGACCATGAACTCAAAGACCATGTTCCCTGATGACTTAGTCACCTGCTCGATCTATTCGGGCCCTTTCTCGAATACTCTATCTATTATATAAACATTATTCATAAAAGAGTTTTATCGCTTAGTGCCATGGATTTTCCCCGCAACGGTTTCCATGTAAAAATCTTTGTGTCATCTATGGTGTGCATGATTTACATTGATATTTCCTTATTTGCTTTATTTAATCTATCTACGACGCTTGCATTCATTTACTTTTGCCTTTTAATCAAGGGTGATCATCTGTTGATGTAATTAAGGGCTCGTGATCAATATCATAACCTGGAATGTAAAAGATCTCAAAATCTATAGAATAAAATTGACCTTATGATATCTCTTCTCGTGTATGCTTTGTGAATGCTTATGATTGTCTATGAATGTCTCTATACTCAGAAATTCCCCAGAATAAGGAAACACAAGAAAATTGCCTTGCACATTTTCTAATTCTAACAGTGAGACGACCAGCTTATATGGGTTTTTGGAAAAGGTTTGATCTATTCGTTGGTAAGAACGGCTAGAAACCGATGGTCATTAATGTCAATAGTCCAAAAATATCTAGCCATTCAGTGATCCAAAGAGTCAGATCTTTAATCCAATGTTCAGATTAAAGATCCAATGGTCTGAAATGTTTGGATTAATGACCCAATGGTCAAAAACATTTTCTACAACATTCTGACTATTGATGGCCTCAAGTGCAACAGTCCATTCGCTCCATCTATATAAATCAGACCCTTCAGGTCCAGAGACACGCAATCTATTTGATCTGATCTACTAAAAAAGCAATAAAAATAAAATATTTGTCTTTTAGCTACGTTAAGTTTATAACGAACTGCGTTCTCAAACTGTTGAGTTATTAAGTCCAAGAACTTATAGAGTTTGTTAGAGACACTGACTGTGTTAGTGTTGAGCTCTGAATTGTGCATATTCTAACCCCAATTTATAACACATTATGCATGGTTAATAGAACTAAAATACTCATCTTACACATGTATTTGTGTTTGTAGGAAAGAGAAAGACTTTATAGATTCAAAGATAAGAGGATCACTTTAGGCACTTTTAAGAACATTGGAAGAAAGCTAAGAGGTGGAGGAAGCAAGTAAAGAAGAAATTCGAAATTCGAAATCAAAATTTAGAAGAATGCAGAAACAACAATTTTTAATAGACCTTCGATTTGTGTTTGATAGGTACTTCGATATATCGAAACACCATTTCGATATATCGAAGGAAAGCTGAAAATTCCTACCCTGTGGACATAAAATTCGATTCATCGAAGCGCTTTCGATATATCAAAGTTTGAATTTCGATTGATCGAAACCCCATTTCGATATATTAATAATATTCATGGAAAAAATCACAAGTCTTCGGACACTTTCTTCGATCCATCAAAAAAGTGTTTCGATATATCGAAACCGTCGTGAGTTACGCAATTTCCAGAAGATTCTGAGGCAGTGCGTGATTTTTGCTATAAAAGGACACCTCCACCTACATTTAAGATCATTATAGAGAAGACCTAAAGTTGCTAGAGGTGGAGAGGATCAAAGAGGAGCTTCTATAACTCTGATTTTTAGGATTTTTCATGTTTTTCGTAATTTTTCTTTTATTTTCTAGTTCAATCATGTCTTTGATTGGCTAGAAGTTAAGAGGTGAAGCTTGTAGTTATTCTTAATGCTTTAATTCGTTTCTAGGTTTTATATTTGGATTTAATGTTGAACTTGGTTTAATTATAGTTTGAATAAAGTTCTAAGTTTTAATTCTTCTTTGATCTCTTGATGGCTCCGATTTCATGTTATGCTTAGAGGATTTAAACTTAAATTTTTATTTGTTTTGCAAGGTCTAGACCTATATAATTTAAGGAATTGGATTCCCTATACTCTAGAACTTGGTTTTTAATGTGGGAACTACTTCAACCAAGGTTCTAATCTTTTGAATAATTCTGAAATGGTGTTACTTTATTGTCATGATTTTATTCAAGTTCAGATTTTGGTATTAATCAAGTCTAGCGACAGGATTTAATGATGACCATGGTTGTGATCTTAACATATTGGAAAAAGGATTGGCCTATGCAATTGAGTGTGCCCAATACATGAACTCTATTAAGGGAATCATGCCAATAAACAATACTGTTTTAGATCATGTTGACGTGATTTAACTGCTCCATATCCTAGCTGGATAGAATTGAATTTCAATTCCACTTGTGTAATTAAGAAACCTAGATGGATTATGCATTAAGGATGGTTATAAGTGGATCATCAATGCTCTAGTGTTTTTAGATCATTATATTCATCCTTTAGTGTAACGTCCCGAGATTTTCGACTTTCGTGTATAACACAACAGTCAAATTTCCAAGTAACTTATGGAATAACTAATTTGTCAAATAATAAAATATAGCATTGAAGCACAATGGCGGAAACAATTATCATCTTATTCTATCAAACTTACTACGTCATCATCAATGTTTAAATAAGGGAACCAACCAATATCCATACTGATTAATTAAAATACAAAATCATGTCTTCTCTTTAAGACTTATTATAATTCCATAAATTTATCAACTACTCAAAAGAAATATTTAATACATGATAACATCAATTAAGTTTATCTAACATCGTCATCCGCCATGTGATTGTACGAACATCGAACACTTTTCCTTAAAAATCGGGTTCAATACCTGGATCTTCACCTGCATCATCTAAATTGTGTTTGGGATAGCGTTAAACGCTATCATAGTGGGGAATATTTCCTCCAAGACAATCAATAATAATAATGTACAAAACTCAAAGTAACGCAACACATTAATATCTTTATTCAAACAAAACAATCAAGTAAAAATCTTTGTTAATGCGATGCATGGAATGCATGCTCTGGCTAAGGCACCCTGGCTAGAATCACAATACATGAAGTGGGAAACTCCCTGTTACGACTTCACGCTAGCCACTAGTCACCAGAGGTTCCTGGGACGCACAAGCCCATAGTTTTGCCCGACCACGTGAGAAACGGGACGCTCATAGCCCAAATCTACACGTGACAGTGTACGGGAGAAGTAGGACGCTCTAGCCTATTCTCAATTCCGTACACCCACATGGAGCCAAGTGAATGCATGACTTTAGTTTCACCTTTATTTAAGTGTTTTCACATACAACCGATTTAAATAAAACTCAATGGTCACTATGGGGAGTCGCAAGCAACCCAGCATAGGCCGACAGCACGGGATTAGTGTCCATAGCACCAACCCCAGCTCATGAGAATTTGTTATGGT